>WNWK01001585.1:0-265803 GCA_009830355.1 Cherax destructor | reverse complement strand
CCCCAAAAACTATTGTCTCCATTCACCCCTATCTAACACGCTCACACATGCTTGCTGGAAGCCCAAGCCCTCGCCCACAAAACCACCTTTACCCCCCCCCCTCCAACCTTTTCTGGGCACCCCTCCCCCGCCTTCCCTTTCCCCTACGTTTTATAGCTCCCCAAGCCATTCTACTTTGATCCATTCTCCCCTAAATGACCAAACCACCTCAACAACTCCTCTTCAGCCCTCTGACAAATACTTTTAGTAACTCCACCTTCTCCTAATTTCCACATTCCGAATTTTCTGCATAATATTTACACCACTTGCCCTTAGACAGGACATCTCCACTGCCTCCAGCCGCCTCCTTGCTGCAGCATTTGCAACCCATCTTCACACCCATATAAGAGTGTTGGTACCACTATCTTTCATACATTCCCTTCTTTGCCTCCATGGATAACGTTTTTGTCTCCACAGATCCTCAACGCACCACTGCCTTTTTTCCTTCATCAATTCTATGGTTAACCTCATCCTTCATAAACCCATCCGCTGACACGTCAACTCCAAATATCTGAAAACATTTTCTTCCATAATCCCTCTCCAATGTGATATCCAATTTTTCTTTATTTAAATCGTTTGATACCCTCATCACCTTACTCTTATCTATGTTCACTTTCAACTTTCTACCTTTACACACCCAAACTCGTCCACTAACTTTTGCAACTTTTCTTAGAATCTCCCATAAGCACAGTATCATCAGCAAAAAGTAACTGTGTCAACTCCCATTTTGCATTTAATTCCCATAATTTAATCCCACCCTCTTCCCAACACCCTAGCATTTACTTCTTTTACAACCCCATCTATAAATATATTAAACAGCCATGGTGACATTACACATCCCTGTCTAAGACCTACTTTTACCGGGAAGTAATCTCCTCTCTCCTACACACCCTAACCTGAGCCTCACTATCCTCATAAAACTCTTTACAGCCTTCAGTAACTTACTACCTATTCCATACACTTGCAACATTTGCCACATTGCTCCCCTATCCACTCTATCATATGCCTTTTCTAAATCCATAAATGCAATGAAAACTTCTCTACATTTATCTAAATACTGTTCACATATATGCTTCACTGTAAACACTTGATCTACACATCCCTACCCACTCTAAAGCCTCCTTGCTCATCTGCAATCCTACTCTCTGTCTTACCTCTAATTCTTTCAATAACAACCCTGCCATACACTTTACCTGGTATACTCAGTAAACTTCTTTCTTTCAACACGTCAGCCGTTTCCCACTGAGGCAGGGTGGCCCAAAACGAAAAACGAAAGTTTCTCCTTTTACATTTAGTAATTTATTCAGGAGAAGGGTTACCAGCCCCTTTCTCCAGGCATTTTAGGCGCTCTACGACACGCATGGCTTAAGGAGGAAGAATTCTGTTCCACTTTCCCATGGAGATAAGAGGAAATAAGAAAAAGAACTAGTAAGAAAATAGAAGAAAACCCAGAGGGGTGTGTATATATATGCTTGTACATGAATGTGTAGTGTGACCTAAGTGTAAGTAGAAGTAGCAAGATGTACCTGAAATCTTGCATGTTTATGAGACAGAAAAAAGACACCAGCAATCCAACCATCATGTAAAACAATTACAGTGGACCCCGAGTTTCGTAAAACTTCACTCCTGAAGTCTGCTCAAGTGCCATTACCGAACGAATTTACTCCCTTAAGGAAAAATTTCACGTAGGTTAGTCTATTTCAGACCCCCAAAAATACACTTCCACAAGAACTTACAAAATTATACTTACATAATTGCACGATTTCCGGGGTATTCGTTAACCGAGGGTCCACTGTACAGGCTTTCGTTTTACACTCACTTGGCAGGACGGTAGTACCTCCCTGGGCGGTTGCTGTCTACCAACCTACTACCTAGACTCAGTAAACTTCTTCTTCTTCTTTCAACACGTCGGCCGTTTCCCACCGAAGCAGGGTGGCCCAAAAGAAAAAACTAAAGTTTTCCTTTTACATTTAGTAATATATACAGGAGAAGGGGTTACTAGCCCTTGCACCCGGCATTTTAGTCGCCTCTTACGACACGCATGGACTCAGTAAATTTATTCCCTATAATTTTTACACTCTTTATCCCCTTCCTTTATATAAAGGAACTATACATGCTCTCTGCCAATCCCTAGGTACCTTCCCTCTTGAATACATTTATTAAACAAAAATACAAACCACTCCAGCACTATATCCCCCCCTGCTTTTAACATTTCTGTCATGATCCCATCAGTTCCAGTTGCTTTACCCCCTTTCATTCTACGTAATGCCTCACGTACCTCCCACACACTCACATCCTGCTCTTCTTCACTCCTAAACGATGTTGTACCTCCCTGGCCAGTACATGAAATTACCGCCTCCCTTTTTTTCATCGACATTTAAAAGTTCCTCAAAATATTCCCGCCATCTACCCAATACCTCCAGCTTCCCATCTACTAACTCCCTACTCTGTTTTTAACTGACAAATCCATTCGTTCCCTAGGCTTTCTTACCTTGTTTATCTCACTCCAAAATGTTTTCTTGTTTTCAGCAAACTTTCTTGACAGAGCCTCTCCCATTCTTTCATCTGTTCTTCTTTTGCACTCTCTTCACCTTTCTTTTACTCTCCATATACTCTGCTCTTCTATTAACACTTCTGTTTTGTAAAAACCTCTCATAAGCTACCTTTTTCTCTTTTATCACACCCTTTACTTCTTCATTCCACCACTCACTCCTCTTTCCTCCAGCACCCACCCTCCTATAGCCACAAACTTCTGCCCACATTCTAATACTGCATTTTTAAAACTATCCCAACTCTCTTCAACCCCCCACTACTCATACTTGCACTAGCCCACCTTTCTGCCAATAGTTGCTTATATCTCACACTAACTTCCTCCTCCCTTAGTTTATACACTTTTACCTCTCTCTTTCTTGTTGTTGCCATTTTCTTTTTGTCCCATCTACCTTTTACTCTAATTGTAGCTACAACCAAATAATGATCCGATATATCCGTTGCCCCTCTATAAACATGTACATCCTGAAGCCTACCCATCAACCTTTATCCACCAATACATAATCCAACAAACTACTTTCCTTATGTGCTATATCATACCTTGTATATTTATTTATCCTCTTTTTCATAAAATATGTATTACTTATTACCAAACCTCTTTCTACACATAGCTCAATTAATAGTTCCCCATTTACATTTACCCCTGACACCCCAAATTTACCTACTACTCCCTCCACAACATTTTTACCCACTTTAGCATTAAGATCCCCAACCACAATTGCTCTCTCACTTGGTTCAAAACTCCCCACACACTCACTCAACATTTCCCAAAATCTCTCTCACTCCTCTACACTTCTCTCTTCTCCAGGTGCATAAACACTTACTATAACCCACTTTTCACATCCAACCTTTATTTTACTCCACATAATCCTTGAATTTATACATTTATATTCCCTCTTTACCTGCCATAACTGATTATACAACATTATTGCCACTCCTTCTTTAGCTCTAACTCTATTTGAAACCCCTGATCTAATCCCATTTATTTCTCCCCACTGAAACTCTTCTACCCCCTTCAGCTTTGTCTCACTTAAAGCCAGGAGATCCAGCTTCTTTTTATTCATAACATCTACAATCATCTCTTTCTTATCATTCGCACAACATCCACGCACATTCAAACATCCCACTTTGACGGTTTTCTTCTTTTTCTTTTTAATAAATCTATACAGGAAAAGGGGTTACTAACCCATTGTTCCAGGCATTTTAGTTGACTTTTACAACACGCATGGCTTACGGAGGAAAGATTCTTATTCCACTTCCTCATGGATATGAAAGGAAAAGCAATAAGAACAAGAACTATTAAGATAAAATCAAAGAAAACTCAGATGAGTGTGTATACATAAATGTGTACATGTATGTGTAGCGTGACCTAAGTGTAAGTAGAAGTAGCAAGACGTACCTGAAATCTTGCATGTTTATGAGACAGAAAAAAGACACCAGCAATCCTACCATCATGTAAAACAGATACAGGCTTTCGTTTTACACTCACTTGGCAGGACGGTAGTACCTCCCTGGGTGGTTGCTGACTACCAACCTACTACCTCTTCTAATATTTTACTAATATTAAAGACTAAATTCTCATGCATGTACGTATGTATTTTTCTATACTAGATTACTCCATCACTATCAAAAGTTTTTCGCATCAAAGTTCATCTCGTTTAACATCAATGTAACTAGTAATATAGTGTTTTATTTATTCCTCAGATCATGTTTTGGTTTTAGATGAAAAAGGTTATCCTGTACAGTTGACTCCACCAGAAACCGAATTACGGACAAATGTTAGTACAAGTTCCTTAGAAATCCCCGACAACTGCACTAGGTAGGTACATTACTATACTATTTATAATTAAAATGCTTATTGTTTTAAGAGAAAGTATAGCCTCTCCTTACTTAGCGACGTACTCGTTTACCGATGCCTCGGACTGACGACGGGGTCTCTGATCAATACAGTGGACCCCCGAGTAACGAACACCCCGGAAATCGTACTATTATGTAAGTATAATATTGTATGTGCTTGTGGAAGTGTATTTTTGGGAGTCTGAAATAGACTAACCTACGTGACATTATTCCTTAAGGGAGTAAATTCATTCAGTAATGGCACTTGAGCAGGCTTCTGGAATGAAGTTTTTACGTTACTCGGGGGTCCACTGTATTCATACTTAAATACGTACTATGTTAAAATTCTGCTACAGTATATTAAAATTCATTAGCATAAATCTTTTTTTTTTCCAGGGTTGCTATTTTAGATATTGGTTCTTCTTATGTATATAAACCTGGCGATGTTCTGACTGGACCAGCTCGTCTGAAGCAGAAGTTGCTGGAGCTTGAAGGCTTCACTGTTGTCAACTTACTCCAGTCAGTCATTTATCGATATCATCCAGACGAGAAAGCTTTGTATGTAAAAAGAGAACTTGCAAATGCAGGTATTGCTTTTAAATAACTTGTTTAGCATATCACATTTGTAGAAATTTTAAGGATTTACATATGTGGTGAATTCAGTATGCGATTCTTACTGTTCTTCTAAAAATACTGTTGGACAACATCAAGATAAAACGTAAGTTATCCAAAGCAAACTTAAAAGCTAGTTATGATTAAAAGTGCTAGAACTTGTAATTATAATATATTTATTGTGGTTAGTATAGTTTAACCAGTACTGCCCACATGTAATATAATGTTAAAGTCACCTGTGTGATATATTTTGAGCTTCTTATTCAAAGTCAAGATGCTGTTTTATACAGTACTTTATTTGTGGTAGCTTTATACTTTCCACATTTTTTTTTAAGAAATTATAAACCAATAAAGAAAGCATTTTTATAATATATAAAGCATTTTTCTTCCTAGCTTACTTTAGATAAGGCAAAAGTTACTCATAATAAATATACGTATTTATTTACATTGATGACTCGAGTGTGAAATTACTTTTTTCAAGTGGAAACATCTAAGAAATAAAATAGAATGGCAAATGCCAATACCACCCTCTGCCTGTTTGATCACACAAATAATTCTTGCTTTAGCAAAACAGACAACTTATAGATTACAAGCTGAATGAATCTCCAAAACCTAAATACACAAAAAATGTTAACCTAGATGGGTCATTCAACACTGCATTCAAAACCTGAAAACTGTAGTCTCTCAAGGTTGTGCAATGGATTAGCATATTCTCAAAATGAATTAAAAGCTGAATTTCATGAATACCTGAGCATCATTAATTTTTTCCCTATGCTCTAAGTGGATACAAACACTTATAACGAACTAAAAATTGCTGAAGTCCATCTATGCGAGATTGCGCCACTTGAGCCAGAAATAGGCGAGACAAATTTCTTTGTAAACAGTAAATCATTTGTTTGTAAACCCTCCATAAAATGGACTTTGGAAATGCAGAATAAAGTCTACTGAGTTGGTTGATTTGCAAACAGTGGACAAGTCCATTAGTTACAAAATTTTCCATTATTGTTACAATCTCAGCAAAACAATCTCTTCTCTATCCAACACAATTGCCATTATCAGTTATCTGCTTCCCCCATTTAGTCTTTTATATGGAAGGTTTACTGTATTTCTTTTTTATGATTCTCTTCATGCATACGTACTGTACTTTATACGGGTAACCAATTCATGTATGGTAAATCCATTTTTAACCTATCTACCAAAACATTAGTATTCCTGTACACTTTTGACAAGAAATCTTTCTTTCACTGTCACTTTATTATAAAGTTTGATTCTGTAACAGCTAAAAAGAATTAAAAACCATTGAAAGCTAGACTCCTCCTCTAATAGTTTTCATATTTGTGGAAAGTGCTAACCCATATGCATCATTCAGCTGTACTGCTGAGTAGTACTGTACTTATAATTGAGGAATACACTTCCATGTGACAGGAAAACCATTTTCCTGTTTAATGTAGGAAAATCTAACCCAGTGATTTAATTCTTTAGAGAAAACACATTAAGCCAGGATTTTACATAATGGTAGTTGTAAAGCTGTGTTAATGCATGCAATGCAGGAGGATTAAACCCTAGCCTCCGACATGGTTGCAGACACTGTCTCAACAAGACTGTGACTACATAAGATACATTAACATATCTTTAATGCTAAAAAAAATACTATGTGAAAAACTAGAATTGGTACATAAATTTGTTAATACTGTAGAGTTTTTGCATATTCAAGATCAGTACATATTTACTATTATGATACTGAAATTAACACCATGTGCTACATAAACATCAGTGTTCCTAATTTAACATCTACAGAAATAAAAAATATCAATACAAGCATTTATTGTACAAAAAGTAAAAAATATTAATGTAATTTCATCATAGTAATACAGTACAGTCAACCCTTGATCTAACAAACTAGTAGGGGTGTCTGTTTTATCAGAATGTTAAAAAATATTTAAAAAAAATGCACTACAGCTAGCCCTCCACTTTCGCAAGCTTTGAACATTCGCGAATGCCCAGTTCATTATTTGTTATTAAACCATAACATGAATATACAATATTTTACGATGTTTTCATGTATTTTATGATTGTTCATGGTTCAATAAGTTAAGGAAGCAGTATTGTTAGGCTAAGTAAATGCTATTATTATATTTCCCTACATCATATTTGCACACCAAACATTCGCATCACTTGACAGCTGTAATTTTCATGCATATTTTTTTAATTAGGTGATGTCGCCACCATTATTTGCACTGGGAGTCCGTTATTACACACAGCACTACAATCTTCAGTTGTTAAATGACCGAGATGCCCAACTGTACAGCAGACTCGGTCATTCCACATGCCATCAACTGTACAAGAAATAAGTGTACACTTCATTTATTAGGAGAGAGACTTTTTTCTATTAATTTAACCTTTTAAGTTAATATCGAGGAAAGTTAAATATACTGAAAGAAGTTTCCAAGGTCCCATTAAAAGCTCACATCTGAAAAAGTTCCAAAGCCCAAACTGGACACATGAAATTAATGAAATTTTCTCCCTCCAATAGGGAAACTCGTTGTCATCCTCAAGTAGGTTGAGATAATGACTGTTTGGACTTACTTTCAACAATTCATGAAAAAATAGTATGATGAATATGGTAAAATTCACTAAAAGTAAAAAGGTCTTAGAATGGGCCAATCTATAACATACTATAAGTTTTTTTTTTTTTCCAACAAGTCGGCCGTCTCCCACCGAGGCAGGGTGACCCAAAAAGAAAGAAAATCCCCAAAAAGAAAATACTTTCATCATCATTCAACACTTTCACCTCATTCATACATAATCACTGTCTTTGCAGAGACGCTCAGATACGACTGTTTAGAATAGTCCCTCCAAACTGTCACTATCCCAGACCCCTCCTTTGAAGTGCAGGCATTGTACTTTCCATTTCCAGGACTCAAGTCCGGCTAAATCTATAATAACCGGTTTCCCTGAATCCCTTCACTAAATATTACCCTGCTCACACTCCAACAGCTCGTCAGGTCCCAAAATCCATTCGTCTCCATTCACTCCTATCTAACACGCTCACACATGCTTGCTGGAAGTCCAAACCCCTCGCCCACAAAACCTCCTTTACCCCTTCCCTCCAACCTTTTCTAGGACGACCCCTACCCCGCCTTCCTAACCCTACAGATTTATACGCTCTCCAAGTCATTCTACTTTGATCCATTCTCTCTAAATGACCAAACCACCTCAACAACCCCTCTTCAGCCCTCTGACAAATACTTTTAGTAACTCCACACCTTCTCCTAATTTCCACATTCCGAATTTTCTGCATAATATTTACACCACACATTGCCCTTAGACAGGACATCTCCACTGCCTCCAGCCTCCTCCTTGCTGCAGCATTTGCAACCCATGCTTCACACCCATATAAGAGTGTTGGTACCACTATACTTACGTACATTCCCTTCTTTGCCTCCATGGATAACGTGTTTTGTCTCCACAGATACCTCAATGCACCACTCACCTTTTTTCCTTCATCAATTCTATGGTTAACCTCATCCTTCATAAACCCATCCGCTGACACGTCAACTCCCAAATATCTGAAAACATTTACTTCTTCCATAATCCCTCTCTCCAATGTGATATCCAATTTTTCTTTATTTAAATCGTTTGATACCCTCATCACCTTACTCTTATCTATGTTCACTTTAAACTTTCTACCTTTACACACTCTCCCAAACTCGTCCACTAACCTTGCAACTTTTCTTTAGAATCTCCCATAAGCACAGTATCATCAGCAAAAAGTAACTGTGTCAACTCCCATTTTGCATTTAATTCTCCATAATTTAATCCACCCTCTCCCCAACACCCTAGCATTTACTTCTTTTACAACCCCATCTATAAATATATTAAACAACCATGGTGACATTACACATCCCTGTCTAAGACCTACTTTTACCGGGAAGTAATCTCCCTCTCTCCTACACACCCTAACCTGAGCCTCACTATCCTCATAAAACTCTTTACAGCCTTCAGTAACTTACTACCTATTCCATACACTTGCAACATTTGCCACATTGCTCCCTATCCACTCTATCATATGCCTTTTCTAAATCCATAAATGCAATAAAAACTTCTTTACCTTTATCTAAATACTGTTCACATATATGCTTCACTGTAAACACTTGATCTACACATCCCCTACCCACTCTAAAGCCTCCTTGCTCATCTGCAATCCTACTCTCTGTCTTACCTCTAATTCTTTCAATAATAACCCTGCCATACACTTTGCCTGGTATACTCAGTAAACTTATTCCCCTATAATTTTTACACTCTCTTTTATCCCCCTTCCCTTTATATAAAGGAACTATACATGCTCTCTGCCAATCCCTAGGTACCTTCCCCTCTTTCGTACATTTATTTATTTTTTTTTTTTTATTAACACATCAGCCGATTCCCACCAAGGCAGGGTGGCCCGAAAAAGAAAAACTTTCATCATCATTCACTCCATCACTGTCTTGCCAGAAGGGTGCTTTACACTACAGTTATAAAACTGCAACATTTACACCCCTCCTTCAGAATACCAACCACTCCAGCACTATATCCCCCCCTGCTTTTAACATTTCTGTCATGATCCCGTCAGTTCCAGCTGCTTTACCCCCTTTCATTCTACGTAATGCCTCGTGCACCTCCCCCACACTCACATCCTGCTCTTCTTCACTCCTAAATGATGTTGTACCTCCCTGGCCAGTACATGAAATTACCGCCTCCCTTTTTTCATCGGCATTTAAAAGTTCCTCAAAATATTCCCGCCATCTACCCAATACCTCCAGCTCCCCATCTACTAACTCCCCTACTCTGTTTTTAACTGACAAATCCATTCGTTCCCTAGGCTTTCTTACCTTGTTTATCTCACTCCAAAAAATTTCTTGTTTTCAGCAAAATTTCTTGACAGAGCCTCTCCCATTCTTTCATCCGCTCTTCTTTTGCACTCTCTCACCACTCTCTTCACATTTCTTTTACTCTCCATATACTCTGCTCTTCTATTAACACTTCTGTTTTGTAAAAACCTCTCATAAGCTACCTTTTTCTCTTTTATCACACCCTTTACTTCTTCATTCCACCACTCACTCCTCTTTCCTCCTGCACCCACCCTCCTATATCCCCAAACTTCTGCCCCACATTCTAATACTGCATTTTTAAAACTATCCCAACTCTCTTCAACCCCCCTCACTACTCATGCTTGCACTATCCCACCTTTCTGCCAATAGTTGCTTATATCTCACCCTAACTTCCTCCTCCCTTAATTTATACACTTTTACCTCTCTCTTACTTGCTGTTGCCATTTTCTTTTTGTCCCATCTACCTTTTACTCTAACTGTAGCTACAACCAAATAATGATCCAATATATCCATTGCCCCTCTATAAACATGTACATCCTGAAGCCTACCCATCAACCTTTTATCCACCAATACATAATCCAACAAACTACTTTCCTTACGTGCTATATCATACCTTGTATATTTATTTATCCTCTTTTTCATAAAATATGTACAGTGGTCCCTTGGTTTTCGCCGAAAATTCGTTCCAGAATGCTGCTCAAGTGCCATTACCGAACGAATTTACTTCCTTAAGAAATAATGTCACGTAGGTTAGTCTATTTCAGACCCCCAAAAATACACTTGCAACAGCACTTACGAAAATACACTTACATAAATGTTTGAGTTTGGAGATGCACGAAAACCGAGGGACCACTGTATTACTTATTACCAAACCTCTTTCTACACATAGCTCAATTAATGGTTCCCCATTTACATTTACCCCTGGCACCCCAAATTTACCTACTACTCCATCCACAACATTTTTACCCACTTTAGCATTAAGATCCCCAACCACAATTACTCTCTCACTTGGTTCAAAACTCCCCACACACTCACTCAACATTTCCCAAAATCTCTCTCTCTTCTCTACACTTCTCTCTTCTCCAGGTGCATAAACACTTACTATAACCCACTTTTCACATCCAACCTTTATTTTACTCCACATAATCCTTGAATTTATACATTTATATTCCCTCTTTACCTGCCATAACTGATTATTCAACATTATTGCCACTCCTTCTTTAGCTCTAACTCTATTTGAAACCCCTGACCTAATCCCATTTATTTCTCCCCACTGATACTCTCCTACCCCCTTCAGCTTTGTCTCACTTAAAGCCAGGACATCCAGCTTCTTTTCATTCATAACATCTACAATAATCTCTCTTATCATTCACATAACATCCACTCACATTCAAACATCCCACTTTGACGGTTTTCTTCTTTTTTTTTTTAGTAAGCTATACATACAGGAAAAGGGGTTACTAGCCCATTGTTCCCGGCATTTTAGTTGACTTTTACAACATGCATGGCTTACGGAGGAAAGATTCTTATTCCACTTCCCCATGGATATGAAAGGAAAAGCAATAAGAACAAGAACTATTAAGATAAAAACAAAGAAAACTCAGATGAGTGTGTATACATAAACGTGTACATGTTTGCGTAGCGTGACCTAAGTGTAAGTACTAGAATTAGGAAGACATACCTGAAATCTTGCATTATTATTATAATCAAAACTAAGCACTAAACACACAAGGGTCATACAGCAACAGCACAAATATATAGTGTGTCCATTAAGCTACTTTAATTATTTACAGCTATCAGTAATCAAAAGAGCAACTGTTGTGATGTCATTTTAAACTAATGGAGCACAAGCAAGAAGACTGCTTATTTATATCTTAACCCTTTCACTGTTTCTCATGTAAATCTATACATGACTGAGACCACTGGCAAATCGTAGTGGTCAGTGGCAAACTGTGGCCTAGATGCGGGAGAACAGGCATGTGTGATGGGTATGTGCAGTGCAAGAAAAATCCTGCTCCATGCAGTGCATGATGGAAACCAGCTAACCCTTGACCTTGGTAGATTAGAATATTGACTTTGGGGAGTTTTCCAAGGTAATTTCCATGGTTTTATTGGCAGTTTCTTGATGCCAATGGACAGGAGGACATGTTAGTGAAACAGATGATATTGATCAGTTGCTGTCTGGAAGTGGCCTAAAATAGGCTTCAAGGTGGCAGAAACAGTAATTTTTTTGGCAATTTTCCTGAGGAAGGGTAGGTATATCCCTGTGCCCCTGGTCTATATTATGGGTTTTTACTAGGTCTTGCTTCAATTTTTGGGATGTTGTAAACCATAACCAAACATCCCTGATTCTGGTTTATTAGCTAAGAAAAAAATTTGCGAGATTCAAACTGGAAGGAAAGTTATACATATAGGAGAGGCCTGGGGACATGATTAATGAACAAGGGAAGGTTTCTGTAGTGAACTCTGTTTTTAAATTAAATTTGAGAAAATAGTTCAAAATGGCCAAATTGCTGAATTCTGGGTACTTTATTGGGGGGTTAGTCAAATGGGCAGTTTCTTGCAATCAATGGAGAGTATGGAAGACACTACCGAAATGGCCAAGAATTGGATCAGTTCACATACTGGAATTATGCGTAAAATGCTCCCTGACCAACTTTGTGACTGTACAATTCTGTAGGTATTAAATGAAATTATGCATTTTTAGTGTCATTACCCTTAGAAAATTACACTAAAAATGCATAATTTCATTTTGGTATGTATGGCAACTAAAACAAGTTATGCAGTCTAGTCTCCAATATGTATTATGTTGATCCATTGTTGACTATTCCTAATACAGGTCCACATTCCTTTATCCAAAATTCTGAAATTTGAAAAGTTCCAAAAACCGAAGTTTTTTCGTGGAGTGTGGAGTGTCAGTCACTGACAGCCAGAGTGGCAGGCATCAGTTGTGTCTCAGCGCTTGTAGTGTTCACGTGTGTCTGATGTTCGCTGATATTTTGTTTTTGCTTTTTATTTTGCGACTTTAATTTCAATGTGAAAATGTCAAAAAGAGCTGCAGATACCCCTATGGGTAACAGTGAGAAAAAGACAGTTACTGCAGAAGCTTGATCGTGGTGTGTCAGTGCAGCATCTTACTGAAGAATATGGTGTTGGAACTACCACTGTTTATGATTTAAAGAAATGGTGTTAAATACAAATAAGCATGAGAATAGTAGTGATGATGACATTGTGAACACAGGTGAAAAAGTCCCCATAGACGATATGGTGAAAATGTGTGATCAGTCAAGTCTTTAAAAATGCCGTCTGTCATAGTGCTGCTTCATCACTTGAGAATTATGTTCCTGATCTAGAATTATCCCATTTATCAATATATTACTCTATAAATAAACCATAGTAGTATTTGTAGTCTTTATTTATACCACTTAGTGTGAGTATTCATACATTTTTGCTGCAGTGTTAATGTTTGATTATGGGGTGCTGCCCTAGACCCCACCTTCATTCTGAAATTAGAAACCCTACTGGCCCCAAGGGTTTTAGATATTATTATTTTTTTTTTTTTTCAACAAGTCGGCCGTCTCCCACCGAGGCAGGGTGACCCAAAAAGAAAGAAAATCCCCAAAAAGAAAAAACTTTCATCATCATTCAACACTTTCACCACACTCATACATAATCACTGTCTTTGCAGAGGAGCTCAGATACGACAGCTGAGAAAAGTCCCTCCCAGCTGTCACTATCTCAGACCCCTCCTTTAAAGTGCAGGCATTGTACTTCCCATTTCCAGGACTCAAGTCCAACTAAATCAATTAACTGGTTTCCTGAATCCCTTCACAAAATGTTACCCTGCTCACACTCCAACAGATCGTCATGTCCCAAAACCATTCGTCTCCATTCACTCCTATCTAACACGCTCACACATGCTTGCTGGAAGTCCAAGCCCCTCGCCCACAAAACCTCCTTTACCCCTTCCCTCCAACCTTTTCTAGGACGACCCCTAACCCGCCTTCCTTCCCCTACAGATTTATACGCTCTCCAAGTCATTCTACTTTGATCCATTCTCTCTAAATGACCAAACCACCTCAACAACCCTCTTCAGCCCTCTGACAAATACTTTTAGTAACTCCACACCTTCTCCTAATTTCCACATTCTGAATTTTCTGTATAATATTTACACCACACATTGCCCTTAGACAGGACATCTCCACTGCCTCCAGCCTCCTCCTCGCTGCAGCATTTGCAACCCATGCTTCACACCCATATAAGAGTGTTGGTACCACTATACTTTCGTACATTCCCTTCTTTGCCTCCATGGATAACGTTTTTGTCTCCACAGATACCTCAATGCACCACTCAGCCTTTTTCCTTCATCAATTCTATGGTTAACCTCATCCTTCATAAACCCATCCGCTGACACGTCAACTCCCAAATATCTGAAAACATTTACTTCTTCCATAATCCCTCTCTCCAATGTGATATCCAATTTTTCTTTATTTAAATCGTTTGATACCCTCATCACCTTACTCTTATCTATGTTCACTTTTAACTTTCTACCTTTACACACTCTCCCAAACTCGTCCACTAACCTTTGCAACTTTTCTTTAGAATCTCCCATAAGCACAGTATCATCAGCAAAAAGTAACTGTGTCAACTCCCATTTTGCATTTAATTCTCCATAATTTAATCCACCCCTCTTCCCAACACCCTAGCATTTACTTCTTTTACAACCCCATCTATAAATATATTAAACAACCATGGTGACATTACACATCCCTGTCTAAGACCTACTTTTACCGGAAGTAATCTCCCTCTCTCCTACACACCCTAACCTGAGCCTCACTATCCTCATAAAAACTCTTTACAGCCTTCAGTAACTTACTACCTATTCCATACACTTGCAATATTTGCCACATTGCTCCCCTATCCACTCTATCATATGCCTTTTCTAAATCCATAAATGCAATAAAAACTTCTCTACCTTTATCTAAATACTGTTCACATATATGCTTCACTGTAAACACTTGATCTACACATCCCCTACCCACTCTAAAGCCTCCTTGCTCATCTGCAATCCTACTCTCTGTCTTACCTCTAATTCTTGAGTTCTGGAGATGGGAAGTACAGTGCCGGCACTCTGAAGGAGGGGTGTAAATGTTGCAGTTTTATAACTGTAGTGTAAAGCACCCTTCTGGCAAGACAGTGATGGAATGAATGATGATGAAAGTTTTTCTTTTTCGGGCCACCCTGCCTTGGTGGGAATCGGCCGATGTGTTAATAAAAAAAAAAAAAAATAACCCTGCCATACACTTTACCTGGTATACTCAGTAAACTTATTCCCCTATAATTTTTACACTCTTTTATCCCCCTTCCCTTTATATAAAGGAACTATACATGCTCGCTGCCAATCCCTAGGTACCTTCCCCTCTTTCATACATTTATTAAACAAAAACACCAACCACTCCAACACTATATCCCCCCCTGCTTTTAACATTTCTGTCATGATTCCGTCAATTCCAGCTGCTTTACCCCCTTTCATTCTACGTAATGCCTCACGCACCTCCCCCACACTCACATCCTGCTCTTCTTCATTCCTAAACGATGTTGTACCTCCCTGTCCAGTACATGAAATTATCGCCTCCCTCTTTTCATCGACATTTAAAAGTTCCTCAAAATATTCCCGCCATCTACCCAATACCTCCAGCTCCCCATCTACTAACTCCCCTACTCTGTTTTTAACTGACAAATCCATTCGTTCCCTAGGCTTTCTTACCTTGTTTATTATAATCAAATAGAAGCGCTAAACCACAGGGGTTATACAGCGCTGCAGATTATTGTAGGATGCAGGGAGAGTGGGTTGTAAGAGGGAGATGGACGATTAGTAGGGTATGGAGTGCAAGATGACGGTGGATAGTGCAGGGGTGGAGGGTAGCAAAAGATCGAGGTAAAAGGGACTGAGGGAGGTGCTAGAGGTATAATCTTCAGAGTTTGTGTAGTAAGTCAGTTTCTGTCAAAAAGTCAATGAGAGAGTCAGGATTAAAGGAGGGTCCATCTGCAAGAAGGGGCCGCAGAGCGAAGACGTCGTTGGAGGTAAATTCTGCGTGCTCGTTGATAGAGTGGGCAGTCCAACAGGATATGTCGAACAGACACTGGAACCTGACAATGCTCACAGAGAGGGGCAGGGAGCCTCTCCATGAGATACCCGTGAGTAAAACGAGTGTGGCCGATGCGAAGACGGGAGAGTGTAGTCTCCCAACCTCGACATTGGTGACAAGAAGAAGGCCAGAAACCTATAACCGGTTTAATAGAATGAAGTTTGTTATTCAGCAGGTCAGACCAGCGTTGTTGCCAACGGGTGCGAAGGTGGGTAGCAATGACCACAAAATAGTCCGTGAAAGGAACACCTCTATATGAAACTGGAAGGTCATGTACTGCTGACCGCGCAGCAGTGTCTGCCTGTTCATTGCTCTGTACGTCAACATGACCAGGGACCCAACAAAAGACAATATGCTTGCTAAAGATACGGCGTAACCAAAGGTGGATACGAAGAACTAGGGGGTGAGGTGTATCAATTTTACGGATAGCCTGTAAAGCACTAAGGGAGTCTGAAACGACCACAAATGGTGATACAGGCATAGATGCAATACGGATAAGTGCCACAAGAATGGCATACAATTCAGCCGTAAATATGCTAGCCGAGGGTAATAGATGCCCTCGTACGACGCTGTCCGGAAACACTGCTGCTAATCCGACGCCGTCAGATGACTTTGAACCATCGGTGTATACTGCGATGGCATGGGAATGAGAACGGAAATGGTCTAGAAAGAAAGAGCGAGAAGCCGCCGTAGGCAGTTGGGCTTTCGCGCAAGGTAGAGGAATAGAACAGACACAGACAGCAGGAACTTCCCAAGGGGGTAGAGGAAAAGGGTTTTAGATAAAGGAATGTGTACCTGTACTGTAATGACAGAAAAATACATCATAATTTTTTATTCACATTTAGTGTAAAAAAGAAACGAAGTTATTTTCTTTTGTGTTACCTAAGTTTGGTATTATAAAATTCAATGCTATGTTATACAGAAATAAATGACCTATAAAATATTTTTTTTTGTTTTTTGTTTTTTTTCAACAAGTCGGCCGTCTCCCACCGAGGCAGGGTGACCCAAAAAGAAAATCCCCAAAAAGAAAATACTTTCATCATCATTCAACACTTTCACCACACTCATACATAATCACTGTCTTTGCAGAGGCGCTCAGATACGACAGCTGAGAATAGTCCCTCCCAGCTGTCACTATCCCAGACCCCTCCTTTAAAGTGCAGGCAATACTTTGTACCTGGAAAAAAAAAAAATGTCCAAAAATCATAATTTCTTTTACTGGTACTTTTCATTCACCACAATTATAGACAACTGAAGGAATTCTTTTAGTGCTTTTTGTTATCTTATGACTGTTTTGTGGCTCACTAGTATATATAAATTTAATATACAGCAATACATAAAAGTGGGTAAAATAGGGTGCTTATTGAGCCCTCTACTGAAGAATTGGTTTAGCGCTTCTATTTGATTATAATAATAATACTGAAGAATTATTGGTTCCTAAAAGATAAAGGATACCAAATGAATACATTTTATTCAGAACAAAATACTGTAGTTTAAAACAAAAATTAATGGTACATCTAAATAAACTTACTCATACAGCCCAAAATTCTCAATAGATATATGTACCTAACTGAAAGGATAATCCCCATCCATCTAATAGTAGGCAAGAATAAAATATATAATACAGTACAGTGGACCCCCGGCTAATGAAAAAAATTCATTCCAGAAGCCTGCTCGAGTGCCATTACCGAACGAATTTACATCCTTAAGAAATAATGTCAAGTAGGTTTGTCTATTTCAGACCCCCAAAAATACACTTCCACAAGCACTTACAATATTATACTTACATAATTGTACGATTTCTGGGGTGTTCGTTAGCCGGGGGTCCACTGTATATACTTTTTAGTATAAATATGTGCAGCAATATTGTATGACCTATGCAGGTTTGGTGCTTGTTTTTTAATATAAATAGTAATCCATAAAAATTAGTAAATGCCCTCCTTAAAGCAGTGTCAAAATGCAAAGACAAACAATGTGCATTTTTTTTTATATTATGGCCTTTATCACATATTTCAATAAACAGACATTTCTGCCACTTTAAAAACTAACAATATTCTCCATGGGGAAGTGGAACAGAATTCTTCCTCCGTAAGCCATGCGTGTTGTAAGAGGCGACTAAAATGCCGGAAGCAAAGGGTTAGTAACCCCTTCTCTTGTATAAATTAACAAATTTTAAAAGAGAAACTTTCATTTTTCTTTTTTAGGTCACCCTGCCTTGGTGGAATACGGCCGGTTGAAAAAAAAACAACTATATAATCTGCAGAAGTATGATTTACTAAACTATTTCAAGTTTGTCATTCTTGCAATTAATATGCTTATGCTGACTTAGCTACTTAAAGCACAATGAGACATTAACTAAATATCAATAAGCTTAGTAGTTCCCTCTCTGGCCTGTGGGGGCATATCCTTGACTCTTATGAAGTGGTGGTAACAGGATTTAGTGTAATCAGTCATGAGATCTTGTGTGGCTTCTGGCAAATCTCCAGTATGCCTTGCAGGTGACCCTGAGTATATAGCAAAGGGGGGAACAACTGTTTCTGGAGGAAGAACAGTATTATCAGCAATCATGCAGCAGTCTTTTAGCACACACCTCCGTCCCTGAAAAAATGTAAATGATATAGATAAGTAACTGATGTGGTAATCAGCTCTACAAATGTACTGTATATAAGGCAGATATGGTGGATAGGGGGGCAATGTGGCAGATGTTGCAGGTGTATGGAATAGGAAGTAGGTTACTGAAAGCAGTGAAGTTTTTATGAGGATAGTGAGGCTCAGGTTAGAGTGTGTAGGAGGGAGGGGGACTATTTCCCAGTAAAAGTGGGCCTTAGACAAGGATGTGTGATGTCACCGTGGTTGTTCAATATATTTATAGATGGGGATGCAAGAGAAGTGAATGCGAAGGTCTTGGCAAGAGGTGTGGGGTTAAAAGATAAAGAATCAAATACAAAGTGGGAGTTGTCACAGTTGCTTTTTGCTGATGACACTGTGTTTTTGGGAGATTCTGAAGAGAAGTTGCAGAGGTTGGTGGATGAATTTGGTAGGGTGTGTAAAAGAAGAAAATTGAAAGTGAATATAGGAAAGAGTAAGGTGATGAGGATAACAAAAAGATTAGGTGACAAAAGATTGGATATCAGATTGGAGGGAGAGAGTATGGAGGAGGTGAATGTATTCAGATATTTGGGAGTGGACATGTCAGCAGATGGGTCTATGAAGGATGAGGTGAATCATAGAATTGATGAGGGAAAAGGGTGAGTGGTGCACTCGAGTCTGTGGAGACAAAGAACTTTGTCCATGGAAGTAAAGAGGGAATGTATGAGAGTATAGTTATACCAACACACTTATATGGGTGTGAGCACGGGTGATGAATGTTGCAACAAGGAGAAGGCTGGAGGCAGTGGAGATGTCATGTCTGAGGTCAATGTGTGGTGTGAATATAATGCAGAGAATTCGGAGTTTGGAAATTAGGAGGAGGTGCGGGATTAACAAAACTATTATCCAGAGAGCTGAGGAGGGGTTGTTGAGGTGGTTCGGATATGTAGAAAGAATGGAACGAGACAATGACTTCGAGAGTGTATAAATCTGTAGTGGAGGAAGGCGGGGTAGGGGTCGGCCTAGGAAAGGTTGGAGGAGGGTAAAGGAGGTTTTGTGTGCGAGGGGGCTTGGACTTCCAGCAAGCATGTGTGAGCGTATTTTATAGGAGTGAATGGAGACAAATGGTTTTTAATACTTGACGTGCTGTTGGAGTGTGAGCAAAGTAACATTTATGAAGGGATTCAGGGAAACCGGCAGGCCGGACTTGAGTCCTGGAGATGGGAAGTACAGTGTCTGCACTCTGAAGGAGGGGTGTTAATGTTGCAGTTTTATAACTGTAGTGTAAAGCACCCCTCTGGCAAGACAGTGATGGAGTGAATGATGATGAAAGTTTTTCTTTTTCGGGCCACCCTGCCTTGGTGGGAATCGGCCGATGTGTTAATAAAAAAAAAAATAATAAATGAAATAAGAGGAGTCTCTTCACCCCATCCCACCTTTCCCTATTACCATTCAGAAAATTGTGATCATTGTTTACTATTATGGATGCAAAGTTGATAAGGGTGCTGCCCCTCAAGAGAGGTTCCTTGACGCTGGTGAGGGGATTTTGATCTAGGGAATTGGATCTGTGCTCCGGTTCCCTGAATTGAGCCTTCCATCCCTCTCCCACATGTGCTGTATAATCCTATGGGTTTAGCACTCCCCATAATAATCAAGAGGGTGCCATGATACTAGTGAAGAGTTCTTGATTCAAGGAATTAAAGATATTGTGCCCTTACCTAGACATTCCATCCCTCCCATTTCCAAGGCACTGTATGACTTGTGGGTTTAGCACTTTCCCCATGCATACTGTATAACAATAATAAAGCTAAGGGCAGAAATATTTTTTTGACATTTCTGGAGATAATACTGAGAAAATATGGTGGACTAATCACATCCAGTAAAAGAGAACTAACCAGAAGTGTTTGGAACATTTACTCTGCCAAGCACTCGCCAATACCAGTAGTAGGAAGGACAAAGAACTAGAGCTGTGTAAACGTTGCTGCCCTCTGTGATGGTTCCACCTTTGCTGCACTCTGATATCCTAACTAACCAGCATCCTTTCACACAACATTCAACACCTCCGAGTCTTCCCTCTTCTCCTCTGGCATGCAGCTATGTATGACCCTTAATAAACAACATGGCCTTACTGTCTTAATGCTCTTGATTCAAAGAATTAGAGCTATTCTCTCCTTCCTTGGTTCAAGCCTGATGGCCTCCCATTTCCCCAAGTGCTGTATGATCTCTTCAAGTTTAGTGCTTCCCTTCATGAATGTAATAATACCATACCATACCACTGTTTCACAAATACGTACTAGTTAGGACTGTATCAGAAACCTAATAGAGACTTCTCACATACTGACACAAACAAGAAAGAAAAGGATGAGCAGACTGAATTTCACTAGACCTCACCCCTCAAAGGAGGTTCCTTGATGCCAGTAAGCAACTCTTGATCCAAGGAATTGGACTTCTCTTTCTACCTTGGATCGAAACCTGAATGCCTCCCATTTCCCCACCCAGGTGCTGAATGATGCCTACAGGTTTAGCACTACCCCATTAATGTGATGATAATTTCGAGATTGAATGATAATCTTTGACACAATATCCAACACAACCTGGAGATACAGCCCAGGTCCTAAACTAAAATTATCAATTCATTCAACATAATCATATACAGTGGACCCCAGGATTACGTACTGCTCCAAACTCGAACAATTATGTAAGTGTATTTTTGCAAGTGCTTTTGTAAGTGTATTTTTGGGGGTCTAAAAGGACTAATCTAATTTAAATTATTCCTTATGGGAACAAATTCGTTCAGTAACGGCACTTGAACAGCATTCTGGAACGAAATAATGACGTAATCCGGGGGTCCACTGTATGTAATATGATCAAAGAAAATCAAGGGTGAACATAAATCATAGTGTGTTACAGCTCTGCCCAAGTTGTCTTGCTGTGTGCCAGACACTAAACACCATAATTTAATTGTAGTACAGTAGAGTACACAAAATTACAATATATCAATAGTAGTTGTGCTGAATAACCATTTTAGATTTGGTACTTTCCATGAATATAATACTGTATACCTTTACCTTTATTGGGTTTCAATAATTTTCCTACCCCCACAGCCTGGCCCTGGGCCAGGCTTGACTGATTAATCAAACTGTTGCTGCCAGTAGCCCACTGGCCCACATATGCATCACAGCTTGATTAGTACACATAATAACCAGAAGGTCATGGAACACTTACAATTACACAGTTTTTTCCTATGTACACATAAGATCCTACTACAGCAGCATTGACGATTGATCCCTCACCAATAAACACTTGATCACCAATGTGGAGAGGAAAAAATGCCACACTGAAAAACAAAATGAATATAAATTTAGAAAACAACAAAAAAATATGTACAGTATTTAATATAGTATAGTAGTCTACTGAATTCTTACTTGCATAATGTAAGTTCAAATTTGCTTTATTAGTTCATAATACAGCAATGTATTGTAATAAAGCTCAACTTACCCCTTGCTGAACTTTTTGAATGGTGGTCTAATGACAGCTTTAGATGATATAACACAGTGCCGGCCAACTCTGACATTGGCTAAATCCCCTCGGATGATCACACCACTAAGTACAATCACTTTTCCGCTCAACACAATGTTCTGGGAGCCACATAACACACTCCCACGACTGACACGGTTTCCAGTAGCCTGTGAAATTTATGTTAATTATCAGTAACAATGTACGAAACCATATATGAAAGATAATTTGCATACTGTATAGCAATTTTTAAACTTCTCAAAAGATACTAGTACGTTTCGATCACCTCAAAACTCTAACAATTATGTAAGTGTATTATTGTGAGTGCTTTTGTAAGTGTATTTTTGGGGGTCTGAAATGGACTAACCTACTTTACATTATTCCTTAAGGAAACAAATTTGTTCGGTAATGGCACTCGAACAGCATTCTGGAAAGAATTATGGCCGAAACTTGGGGGTCCATTGTATGTATATGAAAATATTTATACCTGGAATTGGCCTTTAACAAAAACTAGGGTTTAGTGCTTAGTTATGATTATAATACAGTGGAACCTCGGCTTACGAGTGCCCCACCATACGAGTTTTTTAGGATATGAGCAGTCACTCGGCCGATTTTTTTTCTGGATATGAGCAAAATTTTAGAATGTGAGTTTTCCCCTCGAGGGAGGTTCAACTCTTGATCTAGGGAATTGTATCTGTGCTCCAGTTCCCTAAATTAATAATAATAATAATAATACAGTGGACCCGAGTAACGTAAAAAATTCATTCCAGAAGCCTGCTCAAGTGCTATTACCGAACGAATTTACTCCCTTAACCCTTTAACTGTCCAAACGTAGATATACGTTTGTACGCGTACTGCTCCGATTTACGTTTTATTTTTCATTCCTTCAAATTTAGTGTGAGAGGCCTGAGTCGCCTAGACATGAGAGAATGGGTCTGCGCCCTCAGTGTGCGCAGTATTAAAAAAATCCTGGACCACTTAGTACCTTGTGGGAGCACCAGTTCAATTTAGCTCCAGCTAGAGCAAATAGTGTGGCAAACACCAGGGATTCACAGATGTCATGTCGCATTAACACTCCCCTTATAAGAGGAAAGTAAAAATAGGTTAGATAAATACATGAGTGGCTGTGGGTGGGTGTGAGTTGGACCTGACTAGCTTGTGCTACTAGGTCTGATGTCATGCTCCTTCCTTCAGAGGATGTGACCTGACTAGGTGGGTCAGTGGTCTAAGCCAGGGGGTGACATGGACCTGCCTTGCATGGGCCAGTAGGCCTGCTGCAGTGTTCCTTCTTTTTTATGTTATGTATTCGGCAGGCTGGCTGGCTTTGGCTGTCTATATCTCTGTCTATATCTGTCTATATCTATCTGTCCTATATCTCTATCTATATCTATCTGTCCTATATATCTGTCTATCTATATATATCTGTAATATCTCTCTCTCTCTGTCTCTTTCTCACATGTACACATAAGTACAGTTATTATACAGTGTAAATTACCTAGGATAACCCAAAAATTCCAGGCAAAGTGCTATACAATGCTTGTAGATATAAGACATAATAAGCATGACTGGCAAGTAATATGCTTTGTCATGTCACTTCTGCATCGTGTATAATTCCTGTTCGTTTACGAGCCGCACTCTGAGACTGAGACAAGCAGATGGAAAGACACACACAGGCAGACAGATAAGCAGAGCTAGACAGATAGATAGACAGATATATAGACAGACATACAGACAGATAGATAGACAGATACAGACAGTGAAAACAAAGCGAGGGTTCCCTGCTCACATTCATCAATGTCATTGGACTGTCAGTGTTATCTGACACTTGTCATAACACCATTCTTCAAGGAGTTTCATATTATACTCCAGCCACACATACTCAGGCAGACAGAAAGACAGATAAGCAAAGCTAGACAGATAGACAGACAGACATAGATAGACAGACAGACAGATACAGAAAGTGAAAACAAAGCGAGGGTTCCCTGCACACATTCATTCATCAATGTCACTGCCTTATCAGTAGTTATCTGACAATTGTCATAACACCATTCTTCAAGGAGTTTCATATATACTCCAGGATGTCTAAAACATTGCTGGGACCTATAAATACATCGTATATATTTATAGACAATAGTAAATGACCAAGGCAGGTGAATATGTTCACCTGTTGGTGTGATTGTGACTATTTGAGTACTATTTCAGTACCTAATATTAGTGTTAGAACAAAGATTGGCTATGAAATCACAAGAACTATTATAAATTGTAATTATCAGAACATAAAAATTATATAAATTAAAATAAAAACTAGAAAAAAAAAGTATATCCGCAATACTTCTGCAAGCGGCAGGACTTGATGTTGCCGTCAGGTGAGCATCCAGCACCAACTTGGCGGGCTTATATCTCGGTAAGTACTGGCCCTAAAAATTTTTTTTTAGCCTATCCTGTTTATAAAAATGCACTCTTATTTAAAAAAAAATGATTTTTTTTTTTTTAATATTCGGAGCAGTACGCTAGTGAACGTAGATCTACGTGTGGACAGTTAAAGGGTTAAGGAATAATGTCACGTAGGTTAGTCTATTTCAGACCCCCAAAAATACACTTTCACGAGCACTTACAATATTATACTTACATAATTGTATGATTTCCGGGGTGTTCGTTACTCGGGGGTCCACTGTATAGTAATAATTCTTATTACATACGTACATACTAATAATAATAATAATAATAATATATAATACGTAATATAATAATAATAATAATAATACAATAATAATAATAATACAATAATAATAATAATACATAATAGTATGTATGATAATATGTATAATAATATTATAATAATAATAATACGTACTATAATAACAAGTGAGGTTCGAAAGGCAGTGAATACCACAACAATGCGGGAGCGGGAATGGCCGCATCCACTTGTCACATAATGACATATTTTATTCACTCTAGAGTATATATCAGGTTTCTACGTTATATTGTTTATTATGTCATATTAGATCAATTGTGATAGATAAATAAGCCGCAGAGTTGATATTAGCGTCATATTGAAGGAGTATTTTGTCCTGTCTCCAAACAAACTCTCCGCCGCTGCCACCACTAGCCACATACGTAATGACATATTTTATTCATTCTAGAGTATATATCAGGTTTCTATGTTATTTATATTGTTTATTATGTTATATTAGATCAATTGTGATAGATAAATAAACCGTAGAGTTGATATTAGCGTCATATTCAAGTAGTATTTTGTCCTGTCTCCAAACAAACTCTCCGCCGCCGCCACCACTACGTAGTCACATACGTAATGACATTTTATTAATTCTAGAGTATATATCAGGTTGCTATGTTATTTATATTGTTTATTATGTCATATTAGATCAATTGTGATAGATAAATAAGCAGTAGAGTTGATATTAGCATTACGTATATTGAAGTGTATTTTTCCTGCCTCTGAGAGCAGGAATTCCACTGGAACAGATTAATGCCATTTCAATTAATTTAAATGAGGAAAATTGACTCAGCATACGAGCAGATCGGGATACGAGCAGGGTCACGGAACGGATTAAACTTGTAAGCCGAGGCTCCACTGTAATAATAATAACAATAATAATAACAATAAAGACCAACTTATTACAAAAATATTTTTGTTTGCCATTATTAAACTAACACTTCCTTTATTTGTTAAAAATACATACATTTTTTACTGAACACCATAAATATTATAAAAATTACTTTGTTACAGAAAAAGGGCATGCTATTTTCACAGCTGTCATTAAGTAATAGTAAGTATTGTAGTATCATCACACCCCTCAAGGGAAGTTCTTTGATGCTGGTGAGGGGCTCTTGATATAGGGAATTGGATTTGTGCTTCTGCAGCTAGATTGCTAGCACACTCAGCTCGCACACTGAGGACTGGGGGTTGATCCCCAGTACAGATGGAAAACATTAGAACCTGTTTCCATAAGGCACCTGCTGTCTATGTTTTCACCCATCAGTAAAATGAGTACCTGGGTGTTAGTCAACTGGTGTGGGTCACATCCTGGGACAAATTTGACTTAATTTGCCCAAAAATGTTTTGCATAACAAGGGGCTTTATACTGTTGTATGTCATTGATGTCAGCTAGTCCTGTATACCTTGTACATGTACTTGTAGAATTAAAGATATTATTATTATTCCCTGAATTAAGACTGAATGCCTTCCATCTCCCCACAGGCACTGTGCGGGGATGGGGGATGGGTTTAGCACTCCCCCATAATAATAGTAATAATAATAATAATAATAGCATCATCATAGCTGTGATTAATGCTTATTATTGCAGCCTAGCCACTGTAAACATAAACAAAGACAGATGATGCAAAGAACATAAACAAAGATAGATGGAAGAGTAAGGGTAATTGTCCAGGACATACCAAAACATCAAAATTTTCATCTCCTACGTGAGGTTTTTATTTTTTTCTAAGAAGCAAGATCGCCACCCATCTTGATACCCATCAATTGCACAACCCAGGACAGCATGGGTTTAGAGCAGGCCGCTCCTGTCTGTCCCAACTACTGGACCACTACGACAAGGTCCTGGATGCTCTAGAAGATAAACAGAATGCAGATGTTATATACACAGATTTTGCAAAAGCCTTTGACAAGTGTGACCATGGTGTAATAGCACACAAAATGCGTGATAAAGGAATAACAGGAAAAGTTGGTAGATGGATTTATAATTTCCTAACACATAGAACACAAAGAGTAGTAGTCAACAGAGTAAAGTCTGAGGCAGCTACTGTGAAAAGCTCTGTTCCACAAGGCACAGTACTTGCTCCCATCCTATTCCTCATCCTCATATCAGACATTGACAGGGATATAAGCCACAGTGCTGTGTCTTCCTTTGCAGATGACACCCGAATCTGTATGACAGTGTCCACCGTTGAAGACACTGCAAGACTCCAAGCAGACATAAACCAAATCTTTAAATGGGCTGCAGAAAACAATATGAAGTTCAATGATGAGAAATTTCAATTACTCAGATACGGAAAACGTGAAGAAATTAAAATCTCATCGGAGTACAAAACTAATTCCAACCACACAATAGAGCGAAAACTAATGTCAAAGACCTGGGAGTGTTCATGTCAGAGGATCTCGCCTTCAAGGACCATAACAATGTAGCAATTGCATCTGCTCGAAAAATGACAGGATGGATAATGAGAACCTTCAAAACCAGGGATGCCAAGCCCATGTTGACACTGTACAGATCGCTTGTTCTATCTAGGCTGGAATATTGCTGCACACTAACTGCACCTTTCAAGGCGGGTGAAATTGCTGACCTTGAAAATGTGCAGAGAACCTTCACGGCACGCATAAGTGCGATAAACCACCTCAACTACTGGGAACGCTTGAAGTTCCTAAACCTGTACTCTCTAGAACGCAGGCGGGAGAGATACATTATTATATACACATGGAAAATTCTCGAGGGCTTAGTACCAAACTTGCACACAAAAATCACTCCCTACGAAAGCAAAAGACTCGGCAGGCGATGTAACATTCCCCCAATGAAGAGCAGGGGTGCCACTAGCACGTTGAGGGACAACACAATAAGTGTGAGGGGCCCAAGATTGTTCAACTGCCTCCCAGCATACATCAAACTGATCACAAACTGTGAGCCAGATACTGTTGAAGGGGGTTGTGTGTGTGGCAAGCAAGAACACGGCGCCACCACAGCGATGGACACAGACGAGGGTGATTACGAAGCACTAATAGAAAATGAATCCCGGTGGGGGCAGCGTTGCCTTGCACACATACGCGCCTCACCACCCCTGGCTGTCTTCAAGCAGGCACTGGACAGGCACCTCAAGTCGGTACCTGATCAGCCGGGCTGTGGTTCGTACGTTGGACTGCGTGCGGCCAGCAGTAACAGCCTGGTTGATCAGGCTCTGGTCCAACAAGAGGCCTGGTCACGGACCGGGCCGCGGGGGCGTTGACCCCTGGAATTCTCTCCAGGTAGACTCCAGGTAGGTAGACAGTATTGAGACTTTTTATTCTTTAACACCGGTGGTTTAGCACTTAGTTTTGATTATAATAACAATAATAATTTATTCTTTAAGGTTAGGATACGTTAGGTTATTTTAGGTAGGGGTAGATGGGTTTTATGTTTTGTTTCTTACCATTGCACAACAAAATATCTGAAATGTAAAAACAAATTAATATTGTAAAGTTCAGACCTTAATTATTCGCAGAAATCTGCCGAACAGCAGTCTTCTGTTATTACCCATATATGTTATGGGCATACATACTCTATGTATTAATCAGTGTAAGTTTAATGTAGGATAATTCAATAAAATCAATGTGATTCTTTTCCAGAGAGAAAGTGTTGACACTTCTCCCCAAACCCCAAATTTACCATCTTTAAACTTTAAAAACGCTCACATCTTACATAGAAAATCACACTTACAGTCTCTATGTACTGAGCTTTGGGGTAAAATGAATCTTCAAGCTCCATTTTGCTCTAAGCAAGACAGCTGTCAGCACCACCCAGCTGATGGAAGGTTGTTATTGTTGGATTGAAGGGTTGCCTCTGACTCTATGATGCCCCTCACACTGGCTCCGGTCCTCCACGCCAGTGACGAGCTCTTGATCCAAGGGAATTGGACCTGATATTTCCTTCCTTGGATCAAACCTGACTGCCTCCTATTCCCCAAGGCTCTATATGACCCTCACGTGTTTATCGCTCCCCCATGAATGTACTAATAATAATGGGGCCGTAGGAAATCCTAAATGTTGGGTTGAAGGGTTCCTGGGACCATAAAACTAGTACTAAATAGAATTTCGAATATTATCGAAAATGACCTAAAGATAAAATGTTAAACAAGGAATAGCAAGTAAGTTTAAAGAAAGGAGAATAGTACGAATAGGAACTATCAAATATATTGTTCAGTATGTTAAATTAGACACATATGCAACACTTGGGTATCTTTATTGAGGAAACGTTTCCCACACAGTGGCTTCATCAGTCAATACAAAGTAGAAAGGTGTAAGGAGAGGAGGTTTGAGGTTATCAGTCCTCGGCCTGGAGTCGATGTGTTCAGTCCATCAATCTTGTTAGAAGTGTAGCACAAGGCGTAGAGGTGGCTTATATGCTGAATCAGGTGAGATGCAGCAGGAGGAGGCAGGTCATAGTGGTATCAACCACTAGTAGAGTCCTGTCAAAGGTTTGGACAAATGTTGAAGAATCCTTGTATCAAGATCCAAGAGTTGCAGTGTCAGACAGGATGTAGATGAATGGTTCAGAGAACGACAAGTTGTTAAATTAGACACATATGCAACACTTGGGTATCTTTATTGAGGAAACGTTTCGCCACACAGTGGCTTCATCAGTCAATACAAGTAGAAGGTGTAAGGAGAGGAGGAGTTTGAGGTTATCAGTCCTCGGCCTGGAGTCGATGTGTTCAGTCCATCAATCTTGTTAGAAGTGTAGCACAAGGCCGTAGAGGTGGCTTATATGCTGTAATCAGGTGAGATGAGCGAGGAGGCAGGTCATAGTGGCATCAACCACTAGTCGAAGTAGAATCTGTCAAGTTTGGACAAATGTTAAGAATCTTACAAGATCCCAAGTTAGTTCAGACAGGAGATAGATGAATGGCTTCAGAGAACGCAGTTGTTAAATTAGACACATATGCAACACTTGGGTATCTTTATTGAGGAAACGTTTCGCCACAGTGGCTTCATCAGTCCAATACAAAGTAGAAGGTGTAAGGAAGGAGAGTTTGAGGTTATCAGTCCCTCGGCCTGGAGTCGATGTGTTCAGTCCATCAATCTTGTTAGAAGTGTAGCACAAGGCCGTAGAGTGGCTTATATGCTGTAATCAGGTGAGATGCAGCAGGAGGCAGGTCATGTGGTATCAACCACTGTCGAGTAAGTCCTTGTCCAAAGGTTTGGACAAATGTTGAAGAATCCTTTGATCAAGATCCCAAAATTGCAGTGCAGACAGGATGTAGATGAATGGTTCAGAGAACCGACAAGTTGTTAAATTAGACACATATGCAACACTTGGGCATCTTTATTGAGAAACGTTTCGCCACACAGTGGCTTCATCAGTCCAATACAAAGTAGAAGGTGTAAGGAGAGGAGGAGTTTGAGGTTATCAGTCCTCGGCCTGGAGTCGATGTGTTCAGTCCATCAATCTTGTTAGAAGTGTAGCACAAGGCCGTAGAGGTGGCTATATGCTGTAATCAGGTGAGATGCAGCAGGAGGAGGCAGGTCATAGTGGTATCAACCACTAGTCTGAACCATTCATCTACATCCTGTCTGACACTGCAACTTCTTGGGATCTTGATACAAAGGGATTCTTCAACATTTGTCCAAACCTTTGGACAAGGACTTACTTCGACTAGTGGTTGATACCACTATGACCTGCCTCCTCCTGCTGCATCTCACCTGATTACAGCATATAAGCCACCTCTACGGCCTTGTGCTACACTTCTAACAAGATTGATGGACTGAACACATCGACTCCAGGCCGAGGGACTGATAACCTCAAACCTCCTCTCCTTACACCTTTCTACTTTGTATTGACTGATGAAGCCACTGTGTGGCGAAACGTTTCTCAATAAAGATACCCAAGTGTTGCATATGTGTCTAATTTAACAACTTGTCGGTTCTCTGAACCATTCATCTACATCCTGTCTGACACTGCAACTTCTTGGGATCTTGATACAAGGGATTCTTCAACATTTGTCCAAACCTTTGGACAAGGACTTACTTCGACTAGTGGTTGATACCACTATGACCTGCCTCCTCCTGCTGCATCTCACCTGATTACAGCATATAAGCCACCTCTACGGCCTTGTGCTACACTTCTAACAAGATTGATGGACTGAACACACGACTCCAGGCCGAGGGACTGATAACCTCAAACTCCTCTCTCCTACACCTTTCTACTTTGTATTGACTGATGAAGCCACTGTGTGGCGAAACGTTTCCTCAATAAAGATACCCAAGTGTTGCATATGTGTCTAATTTAACAACTTGTCGGTTCTCTGAACCATTCATCTACATCCTGTCTGACACTGCAACTTCTTGGGATCTTGATACAAAGGGATTCTTCAACATTTGTCCAAACCTTTGGACAAGGACTTACTTCGACTAGTGGTTGATACCACTATGACCTGCCTCCTCCTGCTGCATCTCACCTGATTACAGCATATAAGCCACCTCTACGGCCTTGTGCTACACTTCTAACAAGATTGATGGACTGAACACATCGACTCCAGGCCGAGGGACTGATAACCTCAAACTCCTCCTCTCCTTACACCTTTCTACTTTGTATTGGACTGATGAAGCCACTGTGTGGCGAAACGTTTCCTCAATAAAGATACCCAAGTGTTGCATATGTGTCTAATTTAACAACTTGTCGGTTCTCTGAACCATTCATCTACATCCTGTCTGACACTGCAACTTCTTGGGATCTTGATACAAAGGGATTCTTCAACATTTGTCCAAACCTTTGGACAAGGACTTACTTCGACTAGTGGTTGATACCACTATGACCTGCCTCCTCCTGCTGCATCTCACCTGATTACAGCATATAAGCCACCTCTACGGCCTTGTGCTACACTTCTAACAAGATTGATGGACTGAACACATCGACTCCAGGCCGAGGGACTGATAACCTCAAACTCCTCCTCTCCTTACACCTTTCTACTTTGTATTGGACTGATGAAGCCACTGTGTGGCGAAACGTTTCCTCAATAAAGATACCCAAGTGTTGCATATGTGTCTAATTTAACAACTTGTCGGTTCTCTGAACCATTCATCTACATTGTTCAGTATAATGAAATATCTCAAGTAAAGCATATTATAGGCATACCATGAGTTTTTCAATAAGTTTATTTAGGTATAGTTACACATAAACAAAAATATATAAGTTCCTGGTGATTACAATTGCTTTATATGGTAACATGTGTAAATTACGTAGGATAATCCTGATTTTTAGATTACAAAACGTTATTATTGTCAGATTAAGGGTAAGCTATGTTCATCCTTTTCTGTACAATTTGGATTGAGATGCCGCTGTTTTGAAATATAAAGTGTATGGAGAGAGAGAGAGAGAGAGAGAGAGAGAGAGAGACAAGCCATTCACTGGAACATTATGTTTTGGTGTCAAAACATCCAGCTATTTAGAGACATCCGGTCAAACCCTACAGAGAATAGTAAATCACTTGTTCATGACATGAAACCAAGGTTCCACTTGGACAGGCTTCAGAACAGTACCTGAGTAATTGTAAAATATGAAATGGATAATATTTCTTTCTAGTGAGTCTGACAAAGACCCATTATGATATCTATAATCCTGTTTTTTTACACTCTCACAGAATGAGCATGGAGTGCACAATAAACTAGTCACCCAGGCGGCATAACTGAAAAAAACCCTTACCTAAGTAAATAAGTAAGTTTATTTAGGTATACATAAGTTCAGTTATCATACATATTAACATAAACACTATATGTAAATTACCAAGGATAGCCCCAAAAAGTCAAAATGGACCCCAATGGAAATAAGTCCCTCTGTCTGACTTTTTTTGGGTTATCCTAGGTTTTCTACACATATGCTGATATGTATGATAATATATATAACTGTATTTGTGTATACCTGAATAAACTTACTTACCAAAACGACTTATTTCCACTGGGATCAGAGACTCCAGTGGAAATAAGCTCCACTGTTTGACTTTATTGGGTTATCCTGGATTTAATCTACAGAATGTGATTTGTGTATGTGTCCTCAAGACCACTGTAAAAAAAAAAACTTACAAACTATAGAAACAAAAATTAACTTCCGGCTCCACCAATCCGGCCTCGTATTTAACAGGGTTGTTAAGGTGTTATAGTCTGGAAGTTCACAACTCATGTCTTAAACTGTGCAAAATATCCTTCGCTTATTCCTATAATAAATAAAATACCCACAATGAATTAAAAGTTACAGGAAGAGCTGCACGAGCAAGGAGAAGGGAATTATTATAACTTTAATTATTGGCATCAGAGCGATTAATTAATTAAACAGCTTAAATTGTTAGAGGGAATGTATGAGTCATTAATGGGGGTCACACGGGGTCTTTAACCCCACTGGGTAAATTCCTTTATATTTTGTTTTATATTATCTAGCACTATAGTTTTTTATTATAAAGCGTGAATGGAATCAAAATTTCAGATGTAATGAAGTCATCGAAGCATTTCGTGCATTACATGCTCTTTACAATGTACTTAATTAATCTATTTGGTACAATAAGAGGTTCACACTGTTAATGTTTACCTGGAAGCAGTTACATGGAACCTGTGTCCTAACTTAAGGGGTAAATATACACCACCTTACCGTTTCGTCATTTTACTGTTAATTGGGAGTCAACAAGGTTGGCAAATTGAATCTATTGAACTCCAAGGTCAAGCTGAAGAGAGAGGAGGGAGTTGAGGTGAACAGTGAGTCATGGAGAGGGAATTTGTGAGGAAGAAGCTGCTGTAGCTGCCGGAAGCTCAACAGGTGATTCACTGCTGTCATAGTTAAGCTGTTGCCTCATTATGTCCACTACATTGATCTATTGTTTGACAGGAAGAGGGTATATTGTGTACCTTACCCTTCACCCCAGGGATGCCTGTCCTCAGTTACTGAAGCTGGATACATCTTGATTAATATGTTGCTTACAATTCACCATATTTTTTTTAAAGGGGTGCACCGGTAAGCCAGCGGAAGGCCTCGGTCAGATGACCAAAAGCTCCAACGGCGGGTCATCATCTAAGACCTGTGTCAGGAAACACTTGACCTGCTTCCTGACAGACCTTACCTAACCTAACCTAGATCTTGATTCAGTCTTGTATTAATGTATATAAACAACTAGTTAAATCGTGAACACAAATTTCCTTGTTTCAAAATGGTTTGTCCTATTCTCTCATCTCTAGTGGAAATATGTCACTCTGACTGACTTTTTTGGGTTATCCTAGGTTTTCTACATGCTGCTATGTATGATAATCTATGTAACTGTATTTGTGTATACCTGAATAAACTTACTTACTTACTGGGGTAACTGACCCTAGTGTGGACCTAATAATAATCTTTAGTTCTAAAAAGTACATTATACAATTGATATAGAATTAGTAGACATTATTGATATACTTTATGGAAAGCCCGATTATATGGAATTTTCACACAGCCTTAAAATTAACTTATAACTACTGGATGAAATATATTGTTCAAATTAGGTTTATTGCTTAGTTTTGATTGTAATAATAATAATTTAAGTTATTGACACCAGAGAATTACTAATCGAGGATAGCTCAATAAAGCCACTGACTTTATTTCTATTTGGATCTTTTTGTCCTCTTCCATAGGATGTGACCCACAAGTCAGCTAATACGCAAGGTACCTACTTGCTGCTAGACAAACACTGGCAGGTGTAAGAAAACATCCCTAATGTTTCCATTCATCCCGTGAAGTCATACCTGAGACCTTTGGTTGTGAGCCGATAGTCCTACAACTTAAAGCCACAATCAATGATTTCATATGAGTAAATTAGATAGGATTACCTATGAATATATTAAGTTTTACAGATTTAGGTCTTCATGAGTATAATAACAGGTTACATAAGTTAATACTTGATTATGTACGTATATGTAGGTTAGAGGTGAATAGGTTCAGTTTGCATAGATGGGTTAGATTTAAATACACATGGATAGGTTGGATTGGATTAGTTAGGCTGGGTATCCATCTCCAGATTCTAGTGAGGACTCTTAATCCACGTAATTAGGGCTGTCTTCCTCTTCCTTGGATCAAACCTAATTACCTTCCATCCCCAGGCACTGTATGATACTGATTTTTAATCAGGAGGATTTGTCAATCAGGATAACCCAATAAATCCACAATGTTTGTCTTATTTTCAATGAAAGCTGTACTTTGGTTCTCTTTCCTTGGATGCCACCCACAAAAGTCTTCTAACACCCAGGTACCTAGTTACAACTAGGCAAACAGGGGCAGTAGGTGTAAGGAAACATAATTTGCTAATATGAAAAATATTGTAAAAATTTAAAATTAGGTACAAGGCCTAAATTAATACCTACTAACTTGTGCAAGAACTACTCTTGGATAATTCAGGTACGAGTCTAAGGCATTAACGCTTGAACCATGAGCCACCTATATGATTGTAATAATGATTAGACATGGGCACCGTAGGTTTTTTTTTATGTGTTAAGTATGGTTAAGTTAAATTGATAAGGTATGGATAGGTTTGTTTCAGAATTTATAGCTTACAGTAGGTTTTCACATTGCTTCTTTGTCCCATTTTGTGTAGAAATTTGAGACCTTTTCCAGCACCCTTATGGGCTTCCTCCTCTCTGACAGTGCCTCATTTACTGCAGAAAATCTTGATTTTCGGACATTGGCTTGCTTTATCAACTGTAACCATCTTTTCAGTTAGTGTTCTTTCCCAACACCTTTGCTCTCCCCCTCCATCTCTTTTTACCCTTTGCTGTGCAATAACGAAGGTGCAAGTTTAGAGCTTTCCATGAATATACTGTAAAAATTTGTAGAAATTTAACCTATACTCCACCAGAATTAATAGCATCACATTTACTTGGAAAAATAGCTCACCTTTTCCTGTGGTATCTGGCAAAGTCAAAGTCAGAGTTTTCAAATCACCGACATCAGGCAGATTTGGTGACTTGTTAAAATATAATCATGAATTATCCAACACCATAATTTAGGTTTATCATAAGTTAGGTTATGTTAATGCTTATTGATTCCCTCCTTGCTGACAGCTCCACCTTTGAAACAAACTCCCTCTTTGACTTTTTGTCAGTAGCAGCTTTATTACACCAACTTTGATTATACATATGTGCTTTCTTTAGTACTCCTCACTGCCTTTCCTAACTCTACCTCTGTTATACTCTTTCACCCTTGCTGGTCTCTGATCAAGCATATTACACCTTTAGCACCTCCTACCCTGCAGTGCTGTATAACCTTTATGGGTATGGTGCTTGGTTATGATTATTATAATAATGCTTGTTTATAATTTTACTAAATTTAAGTATGGGAGACCTTTTTGCCAGTAGGAAAATATATGCGACTTTCCCTGACCTGTCGATGACTTGGGATATTTGGTAAGATAACTGGCATTCTTCTGTCACTAAATGTCATTTACTTTTTACAATTGTGAAGTTTATTTTGGATGCTTGTACAGGCAGACCTCACTTTACAGCATTTCACTAATGTAGAGGTTTACAATTATACACATTCTTCATTTATTCAGACTTTCTACCATAAATATATTAACCACTCACTATAAGCTAAGGGGGGTGTGTAGACCAAGTGTTTACAGTGAAACGTATAGGTGAACAGTATTTGGATAAGGGTAAAGAGGTTTTTGTGGCATTTATGGATTTGGAAAAGGCGTATGATAGGGTGGATAGGGGGGCAATGTGGCAGATGTTGCAGGTGTATGGAATAGGAGGTAGGTTACTGAAAGCAGTGAAGAGTTTTTATGAGGATAGTGAGGCTCAAGTTAGTGTGTATAAATTAACAAATTTTAAAAGAGAAACTTTCATTTTTCTTTTTTAGGTCACCCTGCCTTGGTGGAATACGGCCGGTTGAAAAAAAAAACCCTATATAATCTGCAGAAGTGTGATTTACTAAACTATTTCAAGTTTGTCATTCTTGCAATTAATATGCTTATGCTGACTTAGCTACTTAAAGCACAATGAGACATTAACTAAATATCAATAAGCTTAGTAGTTCCCTCTCTGGCCTGTGGGGGCATATCCTTGACTCTTATGAAGTGGTGGTAACAGGATTTAGTGTAATCAGTCATGAGATCTTGTGTGGCTTCTGGCAAATCTCCAGTATGCCTTGCAGGTGACCCTGAGTATATAGCAAAGGGGAGAACAACTGTTTCTGGAGGAAGAACAGTATTATCAGCAATCATGCAGCAGTCTTTTAGCACACACCTCCGTCCCTGAAAAAATGTAAATGATATAGATAAGTAACTGATGTGGTAATCAGCTCTACAAATGTACTGTATATAAGGCAGATATGGTGGATAGGGGGGCAATGTGGCAGGTGTATGGAATAGGAGGTAGGTTACTGAAAGCAGTGAAGTTTTTATGAGGATAGTGAGGCTCAGGTTAGTGTGTGTAGGAGGGAGGGGGACTATTTCCCAGTAAAAGTGGGCCTTAGACAAGGATGTGTGATGTCACCGTGGTGGTTCAATATATTTATAGATGGGGTTGTAAGAGAAGTGAATGCGAGGGTCTTGGCAAGAGGTGTGGGGTTAAAAGATAAAGAATCAAATACAAAGTGGGAGTTGTCACAGTTGCTTTTTGCTGATGACACTGTGTTTTTGGGAGATTCTGAAGAGAAGTTGCAGAGGTTGATGGATGAATTTGGTAGGGTGTGTAAAAGAAGGAAATTAAAAGTGAATATGGGAAAGAGTAAGGTGATGATTATAACAAAAAAATTAGATAACGGAAGATTGGATATCAGATTGGAGGGAGAGAGTATGGAGGAGGTGAATGTATTCAGATATTTGGGAGTGGACATGCCAGCAGATGGGTCTATGAAGGATGAGGTGAATCATAGAATTGATGAGGGGAAAAGGGTGAGTGGTGCACTTCGGAGTCTGTGGAGACAAAGAACTTTGTCCCTGGAAGTAAAGAGGGGAATGTATGAGAGTATAGTTATACCAACACACTTATATGGGTGTGAAGCACAGGTGATGAATGTTGCAACAAGGAGAAGGCTGGAGGCAGTGGAGATGTCATGTCTGAGGTCAATGTGTGGTGTGAATATAATGCAGAGAATTCGGAGTTTGGAAATTAGGAGGAGGTGCGGGATTAACAAAACTATTATCCAGAGAGCTGAGGAGGGGTTGTTGAGGTGGTTCGGACATGTAGAGAGAATGGAACGAGACAATGACTTCGAGAGTGTATAAATCTGTAGTGGAGGAAAGGCGGGGTAGGGGTCGGTCTAGGAAAGGTTGGAGGGAGGGGGTAAAGGTGGTTTTGTGTGCGAGGGGCTTGGACTTCCAGCAAGCATGTGTGAGCGTATTTGATAGGAGTGAATGGAGACAAATGGTTTTTAATACTTGACGTGCTGTTGGAGTGTGAGCAAAGTAACATTTATGAAGGGATTCAGGGAAACCGGCAGGCCGGACTTGAGTCCTGGAGATGGGAAGTACAGTGTCTGCACTCTGAAGGAGGGGTGTTAATGTTGCAGTTTTATAACTGTAGTGTAAAGCACCCCTCTGGCAAGACAGTGATGGAGTGAATGATGATGAAAGTTTTTCTTTTTCGGGCCACCCTGCCTTGGTGGGAATCGGCCGATGTGTTAATAAAAAAAAAAATATAAGCTTAGGACAAAATTATTTTAAGTTAAGTACAGTCATCTTTCGGTTTTCGATTTTAATCCATTCCAGATGGATCGGCGAAAACCAAAACTATTTTCCCCATAAGAAATAATGGAAATTCAATTAATCCGTTCCAGAATCCCAGAAGTTTGGAAAAAAATTTTTGGGGGGGCCTTAAAGATAGATTTACATGCACAAATGAATGAACTGAATGTGGCACTTACCTTTATTGAAGACTGATGTTGCTGGATGGGAGAGAGGGAAGAGGGGAGAGAGAAGAGACCCTAATTTTGGAAGGGAATCCCCTCCATAAGGACTCTAGGTACCAAGTCCTTATCCGGGGTCACTTCCCTGCATGCCTGCTACACTACCTCCCTGCCTGCTACACTACCTCCCTGCCTGCTACACTACCTCCCTGCCTGCTACACTCCCTCCCTGTCTGCTACACTCCCTCCCTGCCTGCTACACTCCCTCCATGCCTGCTACACTCCCTCCCTGCCTGCTACACTCCCTGCATACCTGCTACACTCCCTGCATACCTGTTACACTCCCTGCATACATGCTACACTCCTTGCATACATGCTACACTCCCTGCATACATGCTACACTCCCTGCATACATGCTACACTCCCTGCATACCTGCTACACTCCCTGCATACCTGCTACACTCCCTGCATACCTATTACACTCCCTGCATACATGCTACACTCCCTGCATACATGTTACACTCCCTGCATACCTGCTACACTCCCTGCATACCTGTTACACTCCCTGCATACATGCTACACTCCCTGCATACATGCTACACTCCCTGCATACATGCTACACTCCCTGCATACATGCTACACTCCCTGCATACCTGCTACACTCCCTGCATGCATGCTACACTCCCTGCATGCATGCTACACTCCCTGCATGCATGCTACACTCCCTGCATGCATGCTACACTCCCTGCATGCATGCTACACTCCCTGCATACATGCTACACTCCTGCATACATGCTACACTCCCTGCATACATGCTACACTCCCTACATACCTGTTACACTCCCTGCATACATGCTACACTCCCTGCATACATGCTACACTCCCTGCATACCTGTTACACTCCCTGCATGCATGCTACACTCCCTGCATGCATGCTACACTCCTGCATGCATGCTACACTCCCTGCATGCATGCTACACTCCCTGCATGCATGCTACACTCCCTGCATGCATGCTACACTCCCTGCATGCCTGCTACACTCCCTGCATGCCTGCTACACTCCCTGCATGCCTGCTACACTCCCTGCATACATGCTACACTCCCTGCATACATGCTACACTCCCTGCATACATGCTACACTCCCTACATACCTGTTACACTCCCTGCATGCATGCTACACTCCCTGCATGCATGCTACACTCCCTGCATGCATGCTACACTCCCTGCATGCCTGCTACACTCTTAAACTCCATCGTGTTTCTCACTTTCACTATCATATTTTTCTATTATTTCTTTCTTCATTTCTACAGTGTTCCTCACTTTCTTTACCAAAGAAGTGGCACTAGGAGCTTTCTTTGGGCCCATGGTAGCTTATTTAGTAGTCACACACAATAATCAAGGCCCAAAAACAATGAATTGTTAATAAATGTTTTGTATAAACTCCTGGGGTGATGTTCACTCAAGCGTAAACAATGCTAGACTGCGTGACAATGTGCATGGGAGGTGCGTTGGTGGCGGGCCTACGGCCTTTGTATGTGCGCGGCACTGGTGGACAGGTCCCATACGGTCGGCGAAAACTAAGACAAATTTTCCCTGAAAAAAGTCAGCGAAAACCAAAATCGGCGAAAACTGGGACAAGCAAAAACCAAGGGATGACTGTAATGTGTGTATTGTAGTATATGCATTTTTTATGCCTAGCTCTATTGTTCACCAAATATATGTTAGTATAAACATGTTATCAGGCTTTTATGTGCATTTGACAGTGGAAAAAGGCTGTGTTCCACTTTACAGTGATTTTCACTTTACAGCAGTAGCCCAGAACCTAACGCTGTATAAGTGGGGCCTGCCTGTATCTGTTATATACCATATATGGTAATCTCTTTTGAAACTATCCAGTTTGCTGTTATTGTATATATTTTTTGGGACTTGAGGTGTGGTATACTTATATGATGTAATATACCCATATTGGTGATAAGCAGCCCATGACTACAATTTCCCTCAACTAAAGACAATGTGTGCATGTTGAGAGATTAATTTTATATACAGTGGACCCTCGCTATTCGAACACTCCAAAACTCGCCCTTTTATGTAAGTTTATTATTGTAAGTGCTTTTATAAGTGTATTTTTGGGGGTTTGAAATGGACTAATTTAATTTACATCATTCCTTATGGGAATAAATTTGTTTGGTAACAGCACTTGAACAGCATTCTGGAATTAAGAATGTTTGAATAGCGAGGGTCCACTGTACCAGTACTGTACACTAAACACTGTCAAAAATTGGTACTTGGAAGGTTTGCCCCAAATAGCTTTTTTTTTTTTTTTGCGAGTTAATACTTGAGCCATTTTGTATACCTGGAGAGGGTTTCGGGGGTCAGCGCCCCTGTGGCCAGTATACAGTGGTACCCCGATTTTCGGCCATAAATTGTTCCAGAAGGCTGTTCGAGTGCCTTTACCAAACGAATTTGTTCCCATAAGGAATAATGTAAAGTAGATTAGTCTGTTTCAGACCCCCAAAAATACACTTACAAAAGCACTTACAATAATACACTTAAATAATTGTTTGAGTTGGGAGGTGGCCGAAACTCAGGGTACCACTGTATATACAGTATTTGTATCACTATTTGTGCTACTGGACGTTGAGTTGTGATATATTTCAGAGAATCGGTGCTAGATCAAGACAATCATCCCTTGTGCTGCATCTAGCCAAGGTATGAATGATGGAGTGTGGAGAGACTGATTCCATGACCATCATTTCTAGAGTAAGTCTTCAATGACTGACAGATTGAGTTTTCTTCAAAATATTGTTTTTTTCCAGTTTTGTGAAATTTTGTACTATGTATATACAATATGTACAGCATTACTATGCAAGGAAAAAATATAATACTCTTTGTGAGATTTAATGAATTTGAAGCTTAAGTGTGAATTTTATAGTAATTTTTTACATGAATTTATAAGCATCGAAAATGTAATAAAACTAACAAAAAATGAGAGAAAGTAGAAGTTAAAATTTGATATACAGTGGACCCCCGGATTACGATGGCATCGGATTACGCTAAATTCGGTTAGCTATACATTTTTCCGTAAAAATATTGGCTCGGTTTACGATGATCCGCTTGGAATACGCTATTCGTTTTGGACGTGTACACGTGCCCTGGAACAGCACAACGCGCTATCTACAGTCAGTGTGCCATTGTTTGCCAGTGAGTGAGTGACACCCCCGCCACCCACGCATTCATACCATACATTTTGTCATTATTCCATTGTTTTTAGTGCTTGCAACTGCTAAATAAGCCACCATGGGTCCAAAGAAAGCTCCTAGTGCCAGCCCTGTGGTAAAGAGGCTGAGAAATACGGTAGAAGTGAAGAAAGAGATAATAGCAAAATATGAAAGTGGAGTGCGTATCGCTGAGCTGGCCAGGCTGTATGGCAAAGCTTTCTCAACCATCGCTACCATTGGGGCCAAGGGAAATAAAATCAAGGAAGCTGTTGTTGCAAAAGGTGCAAATATGATCACAAAACAGAGATCGCAAGTGCTGGAAGATGTGGAAAATTTGTTGTTGGTGTGGATCAACGAGAAACAATTAGCAGGAGATAGTGTTACACAGGCAATAATATGTGAAAAAGCAAGGCAGTTGCATGATGATCTCGTCAAGAAAATGCCTGCAACGAGTGCTGAAGTGAACGAATTTAAAGCCAGCAAAGGCTGGTTTGACAGATTTAAGAAGCGTAGTGGCATACATAGTGTGATAAGGCATGGTGAGGCAGCCAGTTGTGACAAAAGTGCGGCTGAAAAATATGTTCAGGAATTCCAGGGGTACATTGAGGCTGAACAATTCCAACCCCAACAAGTGTTCAATTGTGATGAAACAGGCCTGTTTTGGAAGAAAATGCCAAACAGGACCTTCATTACACAGGAGGAAAAGGCACTGCCAGGACACAAGCCTATGAAAGACAGGCTAACTCTTATGCTTTGTGCCAATGCCAGTGGTGATTTCAAAGTGAAGCCTTTACTGGTGTATCACTCTGAAAATCCCAGAGCGTTTAAGAGATGCAGTGTTGCCAAGACTAATTTGTGTGTGATGTGGAAGTCTAACAGTAAGGCATGGGTCACGAGGGAAATTTTCTTGGATTGGTTCCATGAAGTGTTTGGCCCCAGTGTGAAGAAATATCTTGAGGAAAATAATTTGCCACTTAAGTGCCTCCTGATAATGGACAATGCTCCTTGTCAACCTCCAGACTTGGCAGAGCAAATGGTGAAGGATTTTAAGTTCATCAAAGTGAAGTTCTTTCCCCCTAATACCACTCCTCTCCTCTAGCCCATGGACCAGCAGGTCATTTCCAACTTTAAAAAACTCTACACCAAAGCAATGTTTCAAAAGTGCTTTGAAGTGACCACAGACATGAATATGACCCTAAAAGACTTTTAGAAAGATCATTTCCATATCCTGCATTGTGTAAACCTTAGATCTAGGTGAAATTCCAGAGGCCTTAAAGAGTGCAGACATAGCTCCTTTGCATAAGGGAGGTAGTAGAGCACTAGCTAAAAATTACAGACCAGTAGCCCTCACTTCTCACATCATAAAAATCTTTGAAAGAGTGATGAGACGGCAGATTACAAAGTTCATGGACCAGCACAACCAACATAACCCGAACCAGCATGGCTTTAGAGCGGGTCGATCATGCCTGTCACAGCTGCTGAACCATTATGACAGAATTACGGAGGCATTGGAGGACGACCAAAACGCAGATGTGATTTACACAGATTTTGCAAAGGCGTTTGACAAATGCGATCATGGAGTGATAGCGCACAAAATGAGGGCCATAGGCATTACGGGAAGGTAGGCAGATGGATTTTGAGTTCCTAACACAAAGAACACAAAAAGTAGTAGTGAACAGGGCAAGATCCAGCATCAGCGAGGTCAAAAGCTCAGTGCCCCAAGGCACTGTCCTGGCACCTCTGCTGTTTCTCATCCTCATAGCAGACATAGATAAAAACACCCAGCACACTTTTGTATCATCATTTGCAGATGACACTAAAATAAGCATGAAAGTCACTACGGTAGAGGACACTGAAAAATTACAGGAGGACATAAGCAGGGTCTTCCAATGGGCAGTGGAGAACAACATGACGTTCAATGGTGATAAGTTTCAGCTGCTTAGGTATGGAAAAATGAAGAACTCAAAAGGAACACTATATACAAAACGCAAGAGGGTCACCACATAGAACGAAAGGAACACGTAAAGGACTTGGGAATAATTATGTCTGCTGATCTGTCGTTTAAAGACCATAACAAGACAAAGATCACAACAGCCAGGAAGATGACGGGGTGGGTATTGAGAACTTTCAAAACAAGGGAAATAATGCCGATGGTGACACTATTCAAATCGCTAGTGCTCCCTCACTTAGAATACTGCTCAGTGCTGACGGCCCCGTTCAGGGCAGGAGAAATAGCAGAGCTGGAACAAATCCAGAGATCGTTTACGGCTCACATTGAGCCATTGAAACATCTAAATTATTGGGAACGCCTTCAAGTCTTGAACATGTACTCATTGGAGCGGAGGAGAGAGAGATACATGATAATATATACATGGAAAGTACTTGAGGGCCTGGTCCCAAATCTGCACACTGCCATAACAACATACTGGAGTGAGAGATATGGGAGAAAGTGTAAAATAAACCCAGTGAGGAGCAGGGGTGCGGTGGGGACAATACGGGAACACTGTATTAACATCCGGGGTCCCAGACTATTCAACATCTTACCAGAAGATATCCGAAACACGGCTGGAACCAGTGTAGAAGCCTTCAAGAGGAAACTGGACAAATATCTTCACCAGGTGCCAGATCAACCAGGCTGTGATGGATATGTGGGGCAGCGGGCCTCCAGCAGCAACAGCCTGGTTGACCAGGCAAGCACCAGACGAGCCTGGCCCATGGCCGGGCTCAGAGAGTAGATACTCTCGAAACTCTTCAAAGGTATATCAAAGTGACTACCAGGACTTTGAACTCTGCCTGGAGAAAATTGTGGCCAGACTGTGTCCAAGAGAGGGATTTTGAAGGTTTTGGGGCTGAGCCTCAGAACCCTGAGCCTGAGCCTGTTGTGGAAGAAATTGTGGCACTGGGAAAGTCCATGGGGTTGGATGTTTGTACCGAGGATGTGGAAGAGTTGGTGGAGGAGGACAATGAAGAGATAACCACTGAAGATCTGCAAGAGCTTCAACAGCAACAGCAACAACAGACCACAGTTCAGGAAAATGGCTCAGAGGAGGAGGAGGAGGAACAGGAACAGAGATGGAGGAAGTTGCCTTCTTCAATGATTAAGGAGATTTGTGGAATGTGGACCAGGGTGCAAGGCTTTATGATTGAATATCACCCACCCTAACAAAGCTGTTGCAGGCCGTGCTGGCAACCTGTACAATGACACTGTGGTGTCCCATTTCAGGGATGTTTTAAAGAATCACCAGACACAGAGCTCCCTGGACAGATTTTTTGTGTGAGAGGGGTCCAGTGACTCTCAAGCTGGTCCTAGTGGCATTAAAAGAAAAAGGCCAGTAACCCCAGAAAAGAACTTGCCACCTGCAGTGTTAATGGAAGGGGATTTCCCTTCCAAACACTAGCAACTCCTCCATCCTCCCCCTCCTCCCATCTTCCACACATCAACAACTCTTCAATAAAAGTAAGTGACATGTTATTGTACTTTTATTCTTAATATATCATTGTTTTCTGTGTAATTTAATATATATTTAATGTACAAATATATTTTATTTTAATACTTTTGGGTGTCTGGAACGGATTAATTTTATTTCCATTATTTCTTATGGGGAAAATAGATTCGGATTACGAAATTTTCGGTTTACGCTAAGCCCTCTGGAACGGATTAATATCGTAATCCAGGGGTTCACTGTACAGTACAGTACAACTTATTAAACCAGATATCAAGCCTAGGAACTTTACAGATCTACCAAATTTTGGATGCTGCTGTATCAGACAAATAAAAAGGTACTCCCTAATGCTTGTAGTAGTTGTCCTCTTTTGAATATTAAATATTCATATGATGAAGAACATTTAAATACAGTATCATATGATGTATACAGTACTGCAGGGTGAGTGGCAGCAGGTAAGATGGTCAAGTGTTGGCAAGCTATGGCTTTTGAATCATATGTGGTTCTTTCAATATTTTAATTGTACAGTATATAAACAGTACAATATATGCAGCACATATCTCTTACATTGCACTGTTTAAGTACTCTGCATCTCCCACCCCCCACACAGACACAAGAGTGTGAGTTAGTTATATGTAGCTTTCAAACCACAGGTTATCAGTGGTTCAATTGAAAATACATATGGTACAGTATTAACTCTTGAAGTTGTTTGATGTAGGAGCTACAAATTTAAACATTCTTTGAGATAGAAGCTATGGAAACTGCATATTCATTATAAAATTGTTTTAAAGTCAGGAATCGTTCTATTCTTCCTTAATACATAAAGCAGGTGACTATTGTCTCAACCATTGCATCAATTGTACATTTTAGTCCAGGCAGTGAGTCAGTCTTGGGAGGTCTATAATGCACTGCTTACCATAAGGGAAACAACCTTTGCCTGGTTGGAAATGGAGTCTGCCGCTCCAGAGGAGGATGGGATTCAGTATGAAATATTGAAGCATCTCATGGAGCAACCATGGTCTGTTTTGCTGGACATGTACAACTGTGTTTTAAGTTCACCACATTCTCCCACACAGTTGTTAAGCAGTGTGAAAATTGTGATGCTTTTTCTTTCAGTATGCTTGAAGGCAAACTAATCTCTAAATCATTTTTCTGCATTTTTAATGCTGAATATTCATGTTTTTTTGTGTAAAATGTTATACTATGTCTATTGCATCCTGCACATGTAGAAGTATGTATTTAAGTGATTAGGAAGGCTGATGTAAATAATGTTTTGAAAATACAGACTTTTTCCTAAGAGAATTCCATATGAAAAGTTCTGCAGGTAGGCAATTTTGTGCCTTTTTTCTTTCAGCACAATTTGCACACTAGTGTGCATCCTTTCTGGTGTCAGATGTGTAGGACAGATAATTAGATAAAACTCGCAGCAGTTTATGCATAATTTTCACAAAATTTGTGTCTATGGTATTTGTTTAATAATCGAACTACAGCCTCTCCTCACTTAGCGATGTACTCATTTACCGACGACTCAGACTTATGACAGGCTCTCTGACCAGTATGCATACCTAAATAATGTAGTATATTAGAGCTGATTTCCTCTGTTCTGTTTATTACAATATACAGTACACTACTGTATAAACATTTAAAAATATACCAGAAATGTTATAAATGGTGCAAAGGTGACATTAAAACAATATCAAGGATGGTTGACACAAACCCACTACCATTATAGTATGCTCCTCACTTAGCGACAAATTCGTTTACCAACGAGGTCTTGGGAACGGAACTCCATCGTTAAGTGAGGAGAGGCTGTAATGCATTATTCTCTCGGTTACAGTAGTTACTAAAAAATTTTTTACATTATTGCAGCAGGAGGGTTATGACTATGAGTTTGTACCTCCCCTTGATTCCAAGTATGAGTGCGCCATATGTCTGCTGGGACTCAGGTCTCCAGTACAGACCACTTGTGGACATCGCTTTTGTAAAGAATGCATCTTCAACAGCATTAGGTGGGAACTCACATTATGTGTGCCATGTTTCATTTTCAATTTATTATATGAACTGAGAGTGAAAGTGTTGATTTTTCTGCAGTTGTTAGGTACAAGTTTGGTGGGCTCGTACTTTTGTAAAAATCACTTTTGAAATTTTGATATTTTTTAAATATGGAAAGTTTGTAATTAGTTTATTTTTTTGCATTTTAGTGCATTTTTTTTTAGTACTATGTAAGGTCATTTTATGCATGTGTAGTAGGTTTGCATTTTTTGCTAAAAATTTATCAAGAAATGAGGATATTTATTTTGTGAAACTTGTAATGAGGTTTGATTGTACCTCGTTTTTTATACAAGAACATTTGGATTTCCTTTAAAATTTTGGAAAGTTAACAATTAGCATTACTTTTTGTTTTTCTCATTTTTCCAAATGTATCTATTTTTTGTGTCTTGATTTTTTGGTCATTTTGGTATGCTCATTTTGAGAAGGGACTGAACAGGAAGTTAAAAATCGGTCCAGGTAATGCTGATATCAAAAGAGTATACCCAAATACATTTTGTATTTAATTGATGTAGTAATGCTGCACACTTTTGGGCTGAAATTATTTTGTTATTCAGAATTTTGAATATCCAAACAACACCCTATCATGTTATCTTTAATTCAGGTAATCAAATGATTATTCTCTGCACAAATATTTCCTACTAACTCAGCAGATTTGACAAATACCACAAACTATTTGTATTTATGAATTCTTATTCATAAATACAGTATGCACATTATAATCTCTGGAGAGCTCAGAGTTTTTGAAAGTGCTTGACTATACCTGGTAATGTGCAGCTGCAGCATGTAGGCTAAAAAAAATAATCCTTGCACATAAGTAGTATAGGACAGCCAGAGAGGATGGGATAAATATCTTTCATACAAGTTTATTATACAGCTACCTAATATATTATATGGTATAGTATGGCATACAGTAAATTTTCCCAAGAATGAGAAATCCTGTGGAGTGTGTAAATTTGACAGTGAAAAAGGGAGTTATGTTTCATGGCAAGGTGTAGGTACTACTGGAAAAGATGAAAGAAATATTTTGAGGAGTTGTTAGTTGTTGATGAAAGGGAGGTAGTAATATCTTGCATTAGGCAAAGAGGAATAAGATCTGGTAAGAGTAAGGAAGAGCCAGAGGTAGGTGTGGTGAGAGTGCCTAAGGCATAGTGAAAGGGTGTAAAGCAGCTGGGTCAAGACTGGTAAGACTGTTTTTGGGGTGGTTGGTGTATTTGTTCAATATGTGTGTGAAAGAAGGGAAGATTTCCTAAGGATTGTCAAGGTTAGTATATGTGCAGCTTGCATAATTCCTTTATTTAAAAGAAACAGGAACATAAGGGAGTGTAAAAAGTATAGAGGAATAAGCCTGTTGAGTATACCAGGTAAAATGTATGGTAGAATTATTATTGAAAAAAGTTAGTAATGAGTTAAAAAGTAGGATTGCATAGGAACAAGGATATAGGAAGGATTAATTGAAGATGATTCTGGAGTCATTGCCCCTGTGGCCCAATCCCAGACCAGCCATCCATATTGATGGCTTGATCAACCAGGCTGTTGGTGTTAGCTGCTTGCATGGAGTCCAGTGTATGTATCACAGACTGGCTGATCAGGAGCTGACTTGAGAGAATTATCAAGTTCTCTCTTGAAGACAGCTGGGAGTCTGTTGGTAATTCTCCTTATGTATGAAAGGTGTTGAAATTAAAGTTGTGATTGACAAGCAAGAAAAGATTGAAGATTGAATTGTTTTTTAATTGTAATAAAAGATTAGTTTCAGGGAGATACTTGGTGTAAATATGATTGGACTAATTATGCTTATGAAATTTCATTTTTTTTAGTTCATTATGTTACAGTTCTTTATTTCATCTGGTAAACTGCATATTCCACATTTTTGGACCATTTATTTGGATTGATAAGGACAAAAGCTAGGACTAATACTAACAATATAAAAATGCAAAATATATTGGATATTGTCTATATAGTTGCATAATATTGTAATATAAATTAGGTTAGGTTAGGTTTGTCAGGAAACAGGAAAAGTGTTTCCTGACACGGGTCTTAGTCAGATGATGACCCGATGTTGGAGCTTTTGGTCATCTGACCGAGGCCCGCTGGCTTACCGGTCCACCCCTTTAAAAATTATGGTCAGTTATAACCATTTCTTATAATACTGATAATGAAAATAGAGCATTTAGTGAAAGATATTAAGATTTACTGTAATGTTAAATTGAAACGTTACTTTGAAATATTTAAAAAGCAAATTCTCTATGGAGGTAACGGTTGGAGATTTGATTAAATTAAAAATCTGCTGTAATTTATAACCAAGAAGTAAAAGTATAAGGGTCAATTTAAGGAGTCACTACATTAAAAATTCATTAAGAAATTAAAAAAAAAATCTAACTTGTACTGTCAAAATTTGCATTATACTGTAATAAATGAACATTCAGTGGACCCCCGAGTAACGAAAAAACTTCATTCTTGACAATATGCAGTATGGTAATGTGAATGACCCAAATGCTTTTGTGTATTTTGCAGAAATTCTATTACCCCGATGATTAAAACTTTTTATCTGGTTAATCAGTTTTTTTTGTTTTTTACTAGAAATCATTTACTAGGATTAAAAGTGAGTTCACATTTGGCACAATATCTGCACATTTCATTGTTTTAACATAGTGTCACTGATAGATGCTAATAGAACTAGATCATTAATGTTGTATAGCAAAGATACAACAGCTTTAGTACTGCCAGTGAGGTAGCTGCTTTAATATACAGTGGACCCTCGCTATTCGAACATTCCAAAACTCACCCTGTTATGTAAGTTTATTATTGTAAGTGCTTTTAGAAGTGTATTTTTGGGGGTCTGAAATGGACTAATCTAATTTACATCATTCCTTATGGGAATAAATTCGTTTGGTAACAGCACTTGAACAGCATTCTGGAATGAGGAATGTTCGAATAGCTAGGGTCCACTGTATGTATCTAAACTCAACAGTGAATCACAATTGACAGCAGTTAATTAATATCTATAAAGAACACTTTGTTTAACTCCATTTCTCAGGATAAATATCTACAAAGGATTCTATTTTCAAGTAATTTTTTTGACCAATGAAGAGTGATTGATTTTAAATATTCTATAATACTTTAGGAATGTGTTAAACCATTTATTATACCAATATATGAAAAATTGAAATTACTATTATTATTTCATGTGTTTCAGTGAGAGCAGCAATCGTTGCCCGATTGATAACACGCCCTTAACAGAAACAGACTTGTTTCCTGACTCTTGTGCTGAGCGGGAGATCCTGCAGCTTAAAGTAAAATGTCCAAATCACACCCTTGGATGTACACGCATAATAGATCTTATGTATATTGAGCACCATACTCAGGCATGCTCCTTTCAAGTAAGTATATTACTTATTGTCTTGGTAATTTCACAATACAGTAATATCAAAACTCAAGACTTTTATTTCTTTAGAACATAGATGAATATTACAGGGTATACAGTATGAGTGATCTAGTAATACAACTCCACATTCCTTTATTCGAAATTCTGAAATTTGAAAAGTTCTGAAAACCGAAGTTTTTTTGTGGAGTGTGGAGCGTGAGTCACTGACAGCCAGAGTAGCAGGCTTCAGTTGTCTCAGCGCTTGTAGTGTTCACACGTGTGCTTGCTGTTCGCTGATACATGTAGTATTTTGTTTTTGCTTTTTATTTTGTGACTGTGTTTAATTTCACTGTGAAAATGTCAAAAAGAGCTGCAGCTACCTCTATGGGTAACAGTGAGAAAAAGAAAAGGAAGCATCTGATGTTATCAATAACGCATGTAGAGTTACTGCAGAAGCTTGATCATGGTGTCAGTGCGGAGTCTTACTGAAGAATATGGTGTTGGAACTACCACTGTTTATGATTTAAAGAAATGGTGTTAAATACAAATAAGTATGAGAATAGTAGTGATGATGATGACATTGTGAACACAGGTGAAAAAGTCTCCATAGATGATATGGTGAAAATGTGTGATCAGTTAAGTCTTTAAAAATGTGGTCTGTCATAGTGCTGCTTCATCACTTGAGAATCATGTTCCTGGTCTATAATTATCTCATTATTTCACTTATCAATACAGTGGACCCTCGGTTTTCGTGCACCTCCAAACTCGAACAATTATGTGAGTGTATTTTTGTAAGTACTTTTGTAAGTGTATTTTAAGGGGTCTGAAATGACTAATCTAATTTACATTTGTCCTTATGGGAATAAATTCGTTCGGTAACAGCACTCAAACAGCATTCTGGAAAGAATTTTCAACGAAAACCGAGGGTCCACTGTATATTACTCTATAAATCAACCGTAGTAGTATTTGTAGTCTTTATTTATACCACTTAGTGTAAGTATTCATACGTTTTTGCTGCAGTGTTAATGTTTGATTATGGGATGCTGCCCTAGACCCCACCTTCATTCTGAAATTCGAAACACTACTGCCCCCAAGGGTTTCGGATAAATGAATGTGTACCTGTACAATAATTTCGTATTCCAAGGAAAACCCCTTGGAGTCAGATTGAGGGATAATTCTAAAGGTAGACTTTTATTGAGTAATGGCTGGTTTTAGATGAATAGCTCTTGTAGATCTCCATACATTGATTCCATAAGTGAGAATAGGACAGATCTAAAAGTACTGTAATACAGAGTAAGTAATGTTGAATGAGGTACATAGCAACATACTCTGGAAAGAATACCCACTGTTTTGGAAACTTTCTTTGATATGTGCTGGATATGATTCCCAAAGTTAAGTTTGCTGTCACTGGATTCCCAGACATTTTCCTTCCTCCTGTTTTTTAATGTGTGAATTATTTATCAATATATTTAGCTCAACATTTGGTTTATTTCCTGAACATTATATACTTTGGTTGGTCTTGTGATTATTGAATGTAGTTTCTTTAATGTTAGTTTAACATTAACTGTTATTGGGCTCAGCCAGATCTATATTGGAGATCATGAAAGTATTGACATGTGTGAATAAGTTGTTAATGCATTTGGCAGCTCATTAAACTGTCCACACGTAGATATATGTTGACTCGCGTACTGCTCTGAACGTAGATCTACGTTTTATTTTTCATTCGTTCAAATTTAGTGCAATAGGCCTGAGTCGCCTAGACATGAGAGAATGGGTCTGCGCCCTCAGTGTGCGCAGTATTAAAAAAATCCTGGACCACTTAGTACCTTGTTCAATTGTTCAGTTCAATTGAGTGCCAGCTAGAGCAAATAGTGTGGCAAACACCTGGGATTCACTGATGTCATGTTGCATTAACACTCCCCTTATAAGAGGAAAGTAAAAATAGGTTAGATAAATACATGAGTGGCTGTGGGTGGGTGTGAGTTGGACCTGACTAGCTTGTGCTACTAGGTCTGATGCCATGCTCCTTCCTTCAGAGGATGTGACCTGACTAGGTGGGTGACCTGGACCTGCCTTGCATGGGCCAGTAGGCCTTCTGCAGTGTTCCTTCTTTTTTATGTTCTTATGTATTCGGCAGGCTGGCTGGCTTTGGCTGTCTCTGGCTGTCTATATCTGTCTATATCTCTGTCTATATCTATCTGTTCTATATCTCTGTATCTGTCTATATCTCTGTCTATCTATATATATATATCTCTCTCTTTGTCTCTCTCTCACATGTACACATAGTACAGTTATTATACATAGTGTAAATTACCTAGGATAACCCAAAAATTCCAGGCAAAGTGCTATACAATGCTTGTAGATATAAGACATAATAAGCATGACTGGCAAGTAATAGGCATTGTCACTTCTGCATCGTGTGTAATACCTGTTGGATTACGAGCCGCACTCTGAGACTGAGACAAGCAGACGGAAAGACACAGACAGAAAGACAGATAAGCAGAGCTAGACACAGACAGATAGACATACAGACACAGACAGACAGATAGACAGTGGAAACAAAGAGAGGGTTCCCTGCTCACATTCATCAATGTTATTGGGCTGTCAGTGTTATCTGACACTTGTCATAACACCATTCTTCAAGGAGTTTCATATTATACTCCAGGCACACATAGGCAGGCAGACAGAAAGACAGACAGACAGACAGACAGACAGACAGACAGATAGATAGATAGATAGATAGATAGATACAGAGACAGACAGATACAGACAGATAGATAGACAGATACAGACTGAAAAAGCGAGGGTTTCCTGCACACATTCATTCATCAATGTCACTGCCTTATCAGTAGTTATCTGACAATTGTCATAACACCATTCTTCAAGGAGTTTCATATATACTCCAGGCACACATAGGCAGGCAGACAGAAAGACAGACAGACAGACAGATTGATAGATAGATACAGATAGACAGACAGATAGACAGACAGATAGATAGACAGATACAGACTGAAAAAGCGAGGGTTTCCTGCACACATTCATTCATCAATGTCACTGCCTTATCAGTAGTTATCTGACAATTGTCATAACACCATTCTTCAAGGAGTTTCATATATACTCCAGGATGTCTAAAACATTGCTGGGACCTATAAATACTTCGTATATATTTATAGACAATAGTAAATGACCAACGCAGGTGAAAATGTTCACCTGTTGGTGTGATTGTGACTATTTGAGTACTATTTCAGTACCTAATATTAGTGTTAGAACAAAGATTGGCTATGAAATCATAAGAACTATTATAAATTGTAATTATCAGAACATAAAAATTATATAAATTAAAATAAAACCTAGAAAAAAAAGTATATCCGCAATATTTCTGCAAGCTGCAGGACTTGATGTTGCCATCAGGTGAGCATCCAGCACCAACTTGGCAGGCTTATATATCGGTAAGTACTGGCCCTAAAAAAATTTTTTTAGCCTATCCTGTTTATAAAAATGTGCTCTTCATTTTTTTTTTTTTTTTTCAAAATATTTGGAGCAGTACGCGAGTCAACGTATATCTACGTGTGGACAGTTTAAGGGTTAATACTAAAATATGTAATTTAAACACTGCTTAATACTAAAATACATACATAAATACAAAAGAAATAAATGCAAATTTAACCTTACTTTACTTTGCTGAAAAGAGTCAAGTGCCTACTAGGATAATGCTAAGAAGGGAGGAGGAGGAAATGTTATTGTTTGGAAGGAGAGTCCCCTTCTCTTTTCTGTCTCTTTTTTACCCTATTTGGACCTGGTTGAAGCTCACCAGGTTTGACTTTTACTAAAAATCTGTCCAAAGAACTTTGCTTCTGCCTTATCCTCAGGATGTTTCGGAAATGTGACATTGTCTGGTAATTCCAGACAATGCTAGTATGGTTTGTTTGCACTTTGTTGGGATGGTACTTCTCTGCAAAGTTTTTGACGTCCATCCATTTGGCAAAGATTTCCTTGATTAATGAAGTAGGGGCTTCCTCTGTCTTCTTCCGAGCCTGAAGAGAGTGCATCCATCTTAGTCTTGTGCTCCTCCTTCTCAAGTTCCTGCAGCTCCTCAGTGGTCAGCTCTTCCCTGTGCCCCTCCTCTAACTCCTCCACATCGAGAGAGAGTAAACAAGGGTAGCGCGCGGTGTCATGACTCATTTTGACCCATACAAGTTCTAGCACGCGAGTCGTATTCCAAACAAAGGTCGTATACCAAGCAAAAATTTTCACGTCCAAACAGGACGTATACCAAGTTGGACTTATTCCAATGTATACCGAGGTACCACTGTACTTGTGTATACTTCAAACATCACAGGATTATTTTCTCAATCTGTTGTATTCTTCTCACACGATAGATAAAATTTGTATGGTTACTGTGGCGTAAAGTCGTGTAAGACTATTCCACAGATATGGAATGTGTCTTGTATTTACATATTGCAAGTACTGTACAGGTCATCTATCACTAATCTGGCAATTGGTAATCCGGTTCCATCAGTAATCCGGTACTAATTTGGGCTACCATAATTTCAAATTTCCGGGGTTGCCACACCAACCTGCTGCTACTGTTTGGTGGTGCTACTTGCTGCATAAGTCATTCCAATTTATTTTTCTCCATTTATTGTTATAACCTGCCCACTTTTAGCCCTAGCCAATGAATAAAAGAAATGCTTCTCCTTGTATAAAGCACATACACCGTACATTGTCCATAAAAGATAAGATGGCTTTGAAGTCACTGTTGGTCGCCATGAGCTCGGCTCACTCAGGTAAGCTGTGACCGGTAAATTTGGGGCTACATATGAGAGAATAGGTCTGTGTGGTAAGTGTGCACTATACATAAAAAAAATCCTAGAGCATGCAGCGCATAATGAGAAAAAAACTGCAGCAGTGTTTTTGGTGTAAAACAGCGACTTTGCCATGTATTTTCATATGGTTTTTTATGGTTGTATTCTCATTTTTTTGGTCTCGTTTGATAGAATGGAAGATATATTACAGAAGTATATATGATTTTGATTGGTTTCACGAAGGAAAGTACCTTGAAATTGAGATCAAAGTAGGGGAAATGTTCAATTTTTGCCGATATTCAAGAGTAGACAAATGATGTCACTGTCCAGTACGTGTCCAACTGGCTGGTCTAATACACAGTCATGAATGGGTTGACATTATTTATACAGTTATTACAATAATGCAGTAGTCTGCATAGCAGTAAATCTATTTTTTGTGTGAATAAAAATTTAAAATGGAAAGCAAGCATAATATAAGAGGGGCCTGGAGACGTGACTAATGAACAGAAAAATGTTATTTTAGTGAGAGGAATGTTTGCATTGTATATTCTGGACCCTATTTTGAAATTGACATTTCTTGAAATTTGTGTGAATCTGGCCAAATTACCAATTTCTGACCACTTTATTGGGTAGTTGAAATAGGTAAGTGGGCAGTTTCTTGTACTCAGTTGACAGAATAGAAGGAATACTGGTGAAATTGCTAATAGACTGGAACAATGGAATGGGCCAAAAATAGGGCGTAAAGTGGGCAAAAATGCTGATGCATAAATATTGCCATTGGGTTAAGTGTCTTTTAACCTAACTACTCTGTAATCTGGCAGAATCACTACTCTGGCACCCTACAGGTCCCGATGATGCTGGATTAGTGATGGTCAACCTGCAGTATTGCATTATTCAGTGTAATTATTTCTTTATGATGTTTAAACTTATTCCATTCAAGTACAAAATATAATCTAAGTGTTATAATCAGTTCACATTTGCATAATTTGCAGATTTCATTCATTGATTCAATTTTTTTGTACTGTAACAGAAAACTCCAAAACACACATTTTTAAAAAGTCCACTTTCTCTGCCTTCATAGTTTAATATAAATTAGTTTTTTCTTATGTAACCTCACCTAATGTAAATCACTAAATTTAGCCTAAATGTAAACATAGCAAGCACCATGTATGAACCTAGGTTTTTAAGTTTCCAGTTTGTATAGTTTTTAATTTATTGAACAGTAAGATTGGTATCATTGTGAGTTTTCAATTTCTTCCTCAGCCAGTTATGTGTCCTAATGAGTGTTCAGCTACAGTGCTCCAGAAAGAACTAGAGCAGCACTTGATGTCCGAGTGTGTTTTACGGGTGAAAATGTGTGATCTCTGTAACGAACCCTTTACTTTCAACCAAGAGCAGGTTTGTGCAGATGAAGTTACAAATGTTAGTGGTATTTTTGACATATAAGAAGTGCACATCATATAAGCAGGCATTTAACATAATTCAGATGTTGACATTTAATGTAAATGTAAATATTTTGTACATACTGTATACAGCTCTCCTCACTTAAGGATGGAGTTATGTTCTTAGGACCACATCGTTAAACGAATTCATTGCTAAGTGAGGAGCATACTACAATGGTAGTGAGTTTGTGTCAACCATCTTTGATATTATTTTAACCCTTTGACTGTTTCGGGCGTATATATACTCAAAAATTCTAGCGGCTTCAAATCAAGTGGGAGAAAGCTGGTAGGCCCACATATGAGAGAATGGGTCTGTGTGGTCAGTGTGCGCTGTATAAAAAAATCCTGCAGCATGCATTGCATAATGAGAGAAAAAAAACTCCGACCGTGTTTTTGGATTAAAAAGCCGTCTTTGAGGTGTATTTTCGTATAGTATTTATGGTTGTATTCTCTTTTTTATGGTCTCATTTGATAGAATGAAAAACATACTACAGAAATATAGATGATTTTGATTAGTTTCATGATGAAAACAACCTTGAAATTGAGCTCAAATTAGGGGAAATGTTTGATTTTTGCAAATGTTCAAGAGTAAACAAATCACGCCATGCGTCCAATACACATCAACTGGTGAGTCTAATATTCTTTCACAAGTGCACTGATATTATTTATACCATTTTTACAATAATGCAATAGTCTGCATAACGGTAAATCTTCTATTTTTTGTGTGAATAAAAAATCAAAATAGAAAGCAAGAATAATATAAGAGGGGCCTAAAGACATGACTAATGAACAGATAACATCTTATTTTAGTGCCAGGAATGTCTGCATTGTTTATTCTGGACCCTATTTTGAAATTGACAACTTTTTTATTTTGCATGAAATTGGCCAAATTGCCAATTTCTGACCACTTTATTGAGTAGTTGAAATCGGTAAATTGGTGGTTTCTTGTACTCAATCGATAGAACAAATGGAGTTCTAAAGAAATAGCTATGAGTTTGGTTGACTGGAACAATAGAATTGGCCGAAAATAGGGCTCAAAGTCGGCGAAATTGCTGATGCGTATATATCGCCGAGATCACTAACTTCGCGAGAGCGTAATTCCGTACGTTTTCCATCAAATTTCATACTTTTGGTGCCATTACCATCGGGAAAAGATTCTCTATCATTTCATAAGAAAAAAATATTTTTTTTTTTTTTTCGAAAATTTTGCGACAACAGGAGAGCACTCAGGATTAGGGGTTGCGACAGTCAAAGGGTTAATGTCACCTTTGCACCATTTATAACATTTCTGGTATATATTTTAACAAGATTGTTAATGTTAAATACTGAATAATCAATCACTGGATACTTATTGATTTACCGTATTTTAATTGCATTTATCCATTTTCAGTTAGCTGTTAATTAATTCATGCTCCAATAATTTCAGCTTCATCTGCTAACTTGCCGCCATGTTGTAGTTGCATGTGAGATGTGTGGGACAATGGTGGAACGTGGTGATGTTGCTACCCACATGACTGAAACTTGTCAAAAGGTGGTAGTCACTTGCCCCTTTGCAGAGCATGGGTGCCATCAAAAGATGACACGAGCTGACTTAGACCAACACATGGCACAAGAAACACAATTCCACCTCTTTGTAAGTATTTTTTTTTTATTAAGATTTATACCTTCTGTCTCATGCCATTTTTATTTACAGTGGAACCTCGGTTTTCGTTTGCCCTGGTTTTCGTCAAATTCGGTTTTGGACAATTTTTTTCGTAAAAAAATTGTCCCAGTTTTCATACATCCGCTCGGTTTTTGTTGAGTTGACAGTGGTCTGCCGTACCAAATGCATCTGCCTGCCCGTGCCCACACAAAACATCCCACGCGTTCTTACTAAGTCTGGCTTTTTTCTCGTTGAGTGAGCATTACACCACACGTTCATCCGAAACATTTCATAATAATTCATTGTTTTTTTGTGCTTGTTTATTGATTGCGACTGCTAAATAAGCCACCACGGGGCCAAAGAAAGTTCCGAGTGCCAGCCCTTAGATAAAGAAGGCGAGAAACACGATTGAATTGTCTTTGGGGAAGTCCATGGGGTCCGATGTGAGTGGCCAGGATGTGGGAGAGTTGGTGGACGACCACAGAGAAGAGCTAACCACTGAAGAGCTACAAGACCTTCAACTGGAACAGCAACACACAACAGCTGAAGAAATTGCTTCAGAGGAGGAGGAAGAGAGAGGGAAGAATGTGCCTTCTTCAGTGATTAAGGGCATGTGTGCAAAGTGGAATGAGTTGCAAAGTTTTGTGGAGAAATATCACCCTAACAAAGCTGTTGAAAGCCGTGTCTGCAGCATGTTCAATGACAATGCCTTGTCCCATTTTAGGCAAATCTTAGAGACGCCAGAAACAGACCTCTCTGGACAGATTTTTTTGTGCGACAGGGGTCCAGTGCCAGTAAAAGACAAAGAAGGGAAGTAACCCCGGATAGGGCCTTGATACCTGAAGTCCTTATAGAAGGGGATTCCCCTTCCAGCCAATAACCTCTCCTCCCTCTTCGCCGTCTTCCATACGCCAACAAGTCTTCAATAAAGGTAAAAGTGATGTTAAATGTTCATTTATCCATTTCATTAGTCATTTACATTTATTTCTCATTGTTTTCTGTATGTAAACCTATAGTTATTCCCTATAAAATTTATTTTTTGTTAATACTTTTGGGTGTCTGGAACGGATTAATTGGATTTACATTATTTCTTATGGGAAATATTGCTTCAGTTTTCGTACAGTTCGGTTTTCATCAGACTTTCTGGAACGAATTAATAATGAAAAACGAGGTTCCACTGTATTTTATTGTTGAAAAGCATTTAACTAAAAATTTTTATAGAGTATTTCTAGATTTTTGTGTTTGCTAACAAGATATAGCTGTTCATTGTAGGAAACTTATTACATAACTGGATTATGGTACTCTTTTAGACGCTTTACCTGTGTCTAGCAGCATAAATCTGCCAGCAATATTTATGTCTCACAATTTATTGATGCCAAATTATGATCATTTTTATTATGCAGAGAACTTGGAGATTAGAAAGTGTGGGGGTTACCCGAAGTATAATTCAGAGGGCTGAGGCGGGGTTGTTGAAGTGGTCTAAACGTTTAGATGATAAGAGGTATATTAAAATTAATTTTTATTTCTTATGAGCCATATAGGGGTTTCAGTAACTATACATAATTTCATACAAATGTAGCCACAGAAGAAAACCATTAAAAATGCATTGCGTTTTGGGCAAATTAATCATAAGGCTCACATGCATAATATGTAATTCATTGAATATCAGTATAACTTGTGTAAATCATGATAATGACAAGTATAAAGAGAGATTGTGAATGACAAATTGGCCAAGTACAAATAAATTAGAGAATTTACATCAGTTCAATAATCTGCCTTTTATGGGGTGATTGAATTGAGGTGGTGAAATCAAAACATGAGAATTTATACTGTTAATGGATATATGATTTAATAGCTTCTTTTAATGGTATTATTAAAGATGGTAGATGGGGGATTTTTGTCATCTGCAGGCAGTGAGTTCCAAATTTTTGGGCCTTTTATTTGCATGGAGTTTTTGAGTAGGTTGAGACGTGCATGTGGGAAGCTTGGAGGGAAGGGGTAAAGGAGATTCTGAATGCTTGGGTCTTGGATGTCCAACAGAAGTGTTGTGAGTGCCTTTAGATTGATTGAGTAGAGGCAAGTGGTTTTTATGGCTTGATGTGCTGTTGGATTGCAAGCCAAATAAAATTTATGAATCAATTCAGGGAAACTAGTTAGCCGGACTTGAATTCTGGAGTTGGGAAGTATGGTGCCCACACTTTGAAGAATGGGTGGGGATGTTACAGTTTGGAGGGCCATCTGAAACTAAATTGGCATAATGGTAAATGTTTTTTTTTTTTTTTTTGCCTACATCAGTGGGAGACGACTGGTGTGTTTAAAATAAGGAAACTGTTGTATATATATGTACATATATTGCATATTTTCTTAAACACACTTGCCATTTCCCACTGAGGTAAGGTGACACACACAAAAAAAAGAGGAAATACAGTGGTACCTCTACTTAAGAGCAGCTCCCAACTCGAACAATTATGTAAGTGTATTTTTGCAGGTGCTTTTGTAAGTGTATTTTTGGGGGTCTGAAATGGATTAACCTAATTTTCATTATTTCTTATGGGAAAAAATTCCTTCGGTATCGGCACTTGAATAGCCGACTGGAATGAATTTTGCTCGTAAGTAGAGGTACCACTGTACTTTTATTGTCATTAATTCATTCACTTACTAGCTGTCTTGCCAGTAGTATGCTGACATCACATTCAGATGACCCACTGAACTGAAACATCCTCATCACTCCTTCAGAGTGCAACCATTGTACCTGCACCTCCAGGACTTGAGTCTGGCCATCCAGTTTTCCTGAATCCCTTTATAAGCATTACCTTGCTCACACTTTACTTGAACATGCTCACACAAACCTGTTGGATGTCCAATTCTCTAGTTTATAACTAACAAAAAAGGCACAATACCGTGATTGGAACAATACACACACAACCCGCACATATAAAAGGAGAGGAGCTTACGACGACGTTTCGGTCCGACTTGGACCATTTACAAAGTCACACTAACACGAAGGACAGGTGGAAGGGGTATTTATAGGCAGGCAGACAGGGAAGGGCACAAGAAAGTGGTGGAGGGGTAATGGAGGTAGTAGTAGTAGTAGTAGTGGAGTTATAAACTAGGAAAGGAGCACTGCAAAGACGCTGGCAGCCCGCAAGGGTAAGAACAAGAACACAGTGGGGAAAAATTAAAATAAAATAGAGGACAAATACAAGGCAAAAGAAAAGAAAGAGAAACCCAGAGGAGAAAGGAGAAGGGGGAAGAAACATCGTCGTAAGCTCCTCTCCTTTTATATGTGCGGGTTGTGTGTGTATTATCTAGTTTATATTGGGTTTCAAGAGATTTTCTATTCTTGCAAACCAGCCCTGAGCCAAGCTTGTCTGGTCAATGAGCCTGTTGTTCTTGGCACCCTGCTGGCTCACATATCCATCACAGCCTGCTTTACTAATTTGTACTTAGGTGTACTGTAATTATAGAAAGTGCAGATTAATGAAAAATGGAAATTTCATTCATATTTAGAGAAATTATGAACCAAAACTGGAAATTTTCCTTTTTTGGAGAATATTGAAATTGCAAAGTGTGGAAAAACATTGTCTTCTATTTGGAAGTTTCTGAAATATTGAGATTTTTCCTAATTAATACACAGAATTCTTATTAGCTTTCAATTTTTATCACTGTGAATTTACATTTTTATTTTCTGGATTTCTGAAAATTTCAAATGTACTATTGTACATGAGAATTCTAAAAAAGGAAAGAAATTGCTATTATTTTTAAGTCTTTTATTTTTAATAATATTTTTCCTTTGGTTTGTTTTCAGCTGTTATCATCTGCTTACAAAAAGATCAACACATTTGTATCCGAATTAAGTCGAACAGTTGGTGTTATACAGTCCCCATTTGGAAACTTTAGTCGACAGCCAAGTTTAAGAAGTCAACTGTCCGCCACTTCTCCAATACCTGAGAACCATGTAAGTCCATCACATCCTGAGAGAACATTAGAAAAATCCTTGTCTGCTTCTGGAGCCATTGGGGGCAGTGAGAAGTCATCATTATTTTCTTCACCTCATCCTGGAGATAAAGGAGGAGCAGATTCAGGAATTGAAGTTAATAAACTTCACCTGCATATGAATCATATGACAATTAATGAAGGTGCCAAAGCAACTTCAAAGTCTTCCATGTCAGTACTGACCCAACAAGATATAATACTGCGTGACTTGTGTGAAAAGAGTGTAGATTTAAGCCAGAGTATGGTAGAGGAGACCATTAAGCTTAGTAATTTGGCCAAAAGGATTGAAGAAATTGATGCTTACGTTGAAGCTCACTTAGCAGAGCTAAATGGAAAATTTTGTAATGGTGAATATGTCTGGAGAATAAGGAATTTCTCACAGTTTTGTGCTGAGTTACAAAATAAGCCTGGGAGAGTGTGCCACAGTCCACCATTCTACACATCTCAGTTTGGGTATAAATTTTGCTTGCGAACAAACATTACAAGTAAGTCTGATGATCATTTTTTAGCACTATTTATTCACACAATGCAGGGGGATAACGATGATTTTCTAGACTGGCCATTTTCTGGACGAATAACGATCTCTGTTTTAGATTGTGGCACAGCTTTACCCAAGCAGCACATCACAGAAACAATGATGAGCAAACCAGATCGACAAGCTTTCATGCGGCCAGAGGTATCTCGGAATCCTAAAGGATTTGGCTACACTGACTTTGTACCCCTTAAAAAACTAATTGATGATAAGAATGGGAGCTACATAAAAAATAATATGTTGTGCATTCGTGCAGTGATTTGTCCAGGAACACCATCTATTAAACAAATAGAATGCACTTGAAATTATTAAAACCGACTATTCAGTATTAACGTAAATCAATAAATCGGTATATATTTTTTAACACAGGCCGTCTTCCACTGAGGCAGGGTGACCCAAAAAGGAACATTTTCACTATTCACACTATCGCTGTCTTGCCAGAGGCACACAGATGCAACAGTTCAAATAACCCTTCAAAGAGTAAATATCCCCACCCCCTCCATTAGAGTGCAGGCACTATACCTCCCACCTTAAGGACTCAAGCCCCTGCAGTACTGTATAACCCTTTTGTGTTTAAACACTTAAATTGATTGTAATATTATTATTATTATTATAATCAAAAGAAGCGCTAAACCACAGGGGTTATACAGCGCGGCTGGTCAGGACAGGATGCAGGGAGAATGGATTGTAAGAGGAAGATGGATGATTAGTAGGGTATGGAGTACAGCAGGACAGTGGATAGGGCAGGGATAGAGGGTAGCAAGAGATCAAGGTAGAAGGGACTGAGGGAGGTGCTAGAGGTATAATCTTCAGAGTTTGTGTAGTAAGTCAGTTTCTGTCAAAAAGTCAACGAGAGAGTCAGGATTAAAGGAGGGTCCATCAGCAAGAAGGGAAGGTAAAGAAAGGGCCGCAGAGCGAAGACGCCGTTGGAGGTAAATTCTGCGTGCTCATTGATAGAGTGGGCAGTCCAACAGAATATGTCGAACAGACACTGGAACCTGACAATGCTCACAGAGAGGGGCAGGGAGCCTCTCCATGAGATACCTGTGAGTAAGACGAGTGTGGCCAATGCGAAGACGGGAGAGTATAGTCTCCCAACCTCGACATTGGTGACAAGAAGTAGGCCAGAAACCTATACTCGGTTTAATAGAATGAAGTTTGTTATTTAGCAGGTCAGACCAGCGTTGCCAACGGGTGCGAAGGTGGGTAGCAATGACCGCAAAATAGTCCGTGAAAGGAACACCTCTGTATGAAACTGGAAGGTCATGTACTGCTGACCGCACAGCAGTGTCTGCCTGTTCATTGCCCTGTACGTCAACATGACCAGGGACCCAACAAAAAACAAGATCTTTGTGCTTGCTAGAGATACGGCATAACCAAAGTTGGATATAAAGAACTAGGGGGTGAGGTGTATCAATTTTACGGATAGCCTGTAAAGCACTAAGGGAGTCTGAAACGAACACAAATGGTGACACAGGCATAGATGCAATACGGATAAGTGCCACAAGAATGGCATACAATTCAGCCGTAAATATGCTAGCCGAGGGTAATGAATGCCCTCGCACGACGCTGTCCGGGAAGACTGCTGCGAATCCGACACCGTCAGATGACTTTGAACCATCGGTGTATGGGAATGAGAACGGAAGTGGTCTAGAAAAATGAGCGAGAAGCCGCCGTAGGTAGTTGGGCTTTCGCACAAGGTAGAGGAATAGAACAGACACGGACAGCAGGAGCTTCCCAAGGGGGTAGGGGAAAGGGAGATGTCACATGAACGTATAAAGGTGGTAGTTGAAGGGAATAGAGTTGTGGATGAGTGGAACAAACTCCTGAGTACCGTCATAGATGCTAAGAAGTTGTGTAGTTTTAAAAATAGGTTAGATAAATACATGGGTGGGTGTGGATGGGTGTGAGTTTGGACCTGACTAGCTTGTACTAGGTCAGATGCAGTGCTCCTTCCTTAAGTGAATGTAACCTGACCTGTACTAATTCCTTAAGTGGAAGTGACCTGACCAGGTGGTCGGCTGGACAATTATATGAGTGGGTGCGGTTGGGTGTGAATTGGTCCTGACTAGCTTGTGCTACTAGGTCAGATGCAGTGCTCCTTCCTTAAGTGAATGTAACCTGACCTGGCTGGGTCGGGGCATTGGCTTAAGCCGTTGGAGATTTGGACCTGCCTCGCATGGGCCAGTAGGCCTGCTGCAGTGTTCCTTCTTTCTTATGTTCTTATGATGGACAAATAAAGAGCGCCTACTAACATCTGTGACAATCCTATACATGGAAGGATTGCGGAGGTCATGGGAGCGAACATAATAGCGAATGCAATGTGCATCACGACGATCGGACAAGGATGGAATGTTTGCTTCTACATAGAGGCTCTCAACCGGGGAAGAACGAAATGCACCAAGGCATAAACGCAATCCCTGGTGATGTATGGGATTAAGGCTAGAAAGAGTAGCAGGGGAGGCCACCGAATATATCTGGTCACCATGGTGATGTATGGGATTAAGGCTAGAAAGAGTAGCAGGGGAGGCCACCGAATATATCTGGTCACCATAATCGAGTTTCGATAAAATTAGGGCTGAATGCAGGCGGAGGAGAGTGCTACGATCAGCCCCCCACGAAAAATGTGCGAGGGTTTTTAGGAGGTTCAGCCGGCTATGACAAGTTTCCTTCAGAGAGGTAATGTGAGGTTTCCAGGACAATCGACGGTCAAACAGGAGGCCGAGAAACCTGACTGTATCACGTTCTGGGATACGTGAGCCGTATAGGTACAACGGATGATCAGAGACCACTGAACGTCTAGTAAACATAATTTGACGAGTTTTGCCACTAGAAAATTTAAACCCGTGAGTGGTGGCCCAATCGGAAACTCGGTTGATGGCATGCTGGAGGGAAACTGCAATGAGGTGACAGTCAACACCCGCACAAGCTATAGCAAAGTCATCCACATAAAGCAATGACCAAATGTTGGATGGGAGAACTGATGCCAGATTATTTATAGCCAGGAGAAAGAGTGTTGTGCTCAGAACACAACCCTGGGGGACACCTTCAGCTTGGACAAAGTCCGGGGAAAGCTCATTACTAACCCGGACACGGAAATGTCTTTCAGTTAAGAAAGCCATAAGGAAAAATGGTAGATTGCCTCGGAGGCCTAAGGAGTGGGCCTGGGTCAAGATATTATACTTCCAAGTTGTGTCATAAGCCTTCTCAAGATCGAAAAAGATGGCGATAACCGAGTGGTTATTGGCAAAGGCATTACGAATATGCGTATCCAATAGCAGTAAGGGATCAATGGCAGAACGGCCCTTACGAAAGCCTATTAACTAGACGTTCCATCACCTTGCAAACTGCACTGGTAAGAGCGATGGGATGGTAGTGGGAGGTATATTGAACCAATATCTAACATTTTTTTGAACCAATATCTAACATTTTTAATTTATCTCCTCAAACAGGTGTAGTGTCTGATATGTGGAAGATGGCTAATGTAATTCCTATTTTTAAAGCAGGGGACAAGTCACTACCGTCAAATTACTGCCCAGTAAGCCTGACCTCAATTGTAGGCAAATTACTAGAGTCAATTATAGCTGATATTATTAGAAGCTATCTAGATAACCATAATTTGATTAATGATACTCAGCATGGATTCACGAGGGGCCGTTCCTGCCTAACTAATTTATTAACTTTCTTCGGTAAAGCTTTTGAGGCTGTTGATCACGATAAAGAATTTGATATTGTTTATTTAGATTTTAGTAAGGCTTTTGATAGGGTACCGCACCAGAGACTGTTAAAGAAAGTTGCAGCTCATGGCATTGGGGGAAAAGTGTTGTCATGGATCGAGTCATGGCTCACGAACAGGAAGCAGAGAGTGTGCATTAATGGGGTTAAATCCGAATGGGGATCTGTAACAAGTGGCATTCCACAGGGATCAGTCTTAGGCCCGTTGTTGTTTATAATATATATCAATGACCTTGATGAGGGAATTACTAGTGATTTTAGCAAATTTGACGATGACACGAAGATAGGTAGGATAATTGATTCAAATGTAGATGTCAGGGAACTTCAGGAGGATTTAGACAAACTCAGTTCCTTGTCAGAAAAGTGGCAGATGCAGTTCAATGTAGATAAATGCAAGGTTCTGAAGCTTGGGTGTGTCCATAACCCAAGCACTTATAAGTTAAATAACGTAGAACTTAGCCATACAGATTGCGAAAAGGACTTGGGGGTTATGGTAAGCAGCAACCTTAACCCTTTGGGGATCGACAGGCCTTCTCGGAAACGTGTTCCTGGGGTCGAAAATTTTTTGGAAAAAAAAAATTATTTTTTTCTTATGAAATGATAGAGAATCTTTTTCCGATCATAACGCCACCAAAATTATGAAATTTGATCGAAAACTAACGGAATTATGCTTTCGTGAAGTTCGCAGTATCTATGACACTGACGCATCGGCGGTTTCACCCACTTCGAGCCCTATTTTCGACAAATTCCAATGTTTCAGTCTCCTAAAATTATAGCTATTTCGCTAGAACTCCATTTCTTCTATCAATTGAGTACAAGAAACCGCCTATTTACCAATTTCATCTACCCAAAATAGTGGTCAGAAAATGGCAATTTTCCAATTTCACACAAATTTCAAACGATGCCAATTTCAAAATAGGGTCCAGAGTAAACAAGGCAGACATTCCTGGCACTAAAATAACATGTTCTCTGTTCATTAGCCACGTCTTCAGGCCCCTGTTCCATTACTTTTGCTTTCCATTTTGAATTTTTATTCTCACACAAAAATTAGAAGATTTACTGTTATGTATGCAACTGCAGCATTGTAAAAATGGTATAAATAATATCAGAGCACTTGTGCAATGAATATAAGACTTGCCAGTTGATGTGTATTGGACGCATGGTGTGATTTGTTTACTCTTGAACATCGTCAAAAATCGAACATTTTCGCTATTTTGAGCTCACTTTCAAGGTACTTGTCATTGTCATACCAATCAAAATCATCTCTATTTCTATAATATATCTTCCATTCTATCAAATGAGACCAAGAAAACGAGAATACATCAATAAATACCATACGAAAATCAACTGCAAAGTCGCTGTTTTAATAAAAAGTCTTTTTTTTTTTTTTTTTTTTCATTATGCAGTGTGTGCTGCAGGATTTTTTTTATACTGCGCACACTGACCACACAGACCCATTCTTTCATATGTATGCCTACCAGACGTTTTCTGCTTAAATTAAGGCCGCTAGAATTTGGGCGTACTAGTACGGCACCAACCCCTGCTCGTAAAACGTACTAGTACGGCACCGACCCCAAAAGGGTTAAACCAAGATAGCAATGCCTAAGTGTATGTAATAAGGCAAACAGATTACTGGGATTTATATCAAGAAGTGTAAGCAACAGAAGTCCAGAGGTTATATTACAGCTTTATACATCGTTAGTAAGGCCTCACCTAGATTACGCAGCTCAGTTCTGGTCTCCATATTACAGAATGGATATTAATTTGTTAGAAAACATTCAGCGTAGAATGACTAAATTAATACATAACATTAGAAATCTTCCGTATGAAGAAAGATTGAAGATCCTAAAATTACATTCACTTGTAAGACGAAGAATGAGGGGAGACATGATCGAGGTATACAAATGGAAAATGGGTATTAACAAAGGGGATATAAATAAGGTCTTGAGGATATCTCTCCAAGAGAGAACCCGCAATAATGGATTCAAATTAGATAAGTTTGGATTTAGACAGGATATAGGAAAGTATTGGTTTGGAAATAGGGTAGTTGATGAGTGGAACAGTCTGCCTAGTAGGGTTATTAAAGCTAGGACCTTGGGTAGTTTCAAATTTAGGTTGGATAAATTCATGAGTGAGAGGGGTTGGATTTGAGTGGGAATTGCACATGAGTAAATAGAATTATCAAAGCTTATTTCTTAGGTAGCATTGAAGATTGGGTTGAACAAATATCTTGTTAGTGGGATGGAATGTGAAGGACCTGCCTAGTATGGGCCAACAGGCCTGCTGCAGTGTTCCTCCTTTCTTATGTTCTTATGTAGTACCCGGTTTGCGAAAAGGGAGAACAATAGCAGACTTCCACAGTTGGGGAATAACTCTTTGCGACCATATAAGATTAAAGAGTCGTAAGAGGACAGTAAGAGCAGACTGATGTAAATGCTGTAGCATACGAATATGTATGCCGTCTGGCCCAGCTGCCGATGATCGGCAAGCAGAGTGTGTTGCCTCCAGTTCTTGAAGGGTAAAAGGCACATTATAAGATTCTTCTCTGAGAGAAGAAAAATCTAAGGGCTTTAACTCGCTGGCAGACTTAGAAGAAAGGAACGAGGGGCATAGATGGAGCCCCTGAGAAATGCGGACCAGATGATTACCCATTTCAGTGGCAACGGCAAGAGGGTGTGCTATATCGACACCGGCAACCTGAAGAACAGGAGCCGGGTCGGGGGAGAATTTACCACTCAATTTCCGCACTTTCTTCCAGACTGCACTCATTGAGAAGGCGAAGTGACCGTAGAAACGTAATCTCGCCAGCAAGTGCATTTAGCGTCACGTATGACACAGCGAGCAATTGCTCTCTTCTGCTTAAAATCAAGGAGTCTCTCTGTGGTTCTGTTATACCGATACCTGCCCCACGCAGCGCGTTTCAAACGTACTGCCCGAGCACAAGCAGGAGACCACCAAGTCACGCACTTCTGAGAATGCTTGTCCGAGGTTTGGGGGATAGAATGTGAAGCTGCCGTGAAGACGGAGGATGAAAAGAGATGTAAAACCTCATCCATGGAGGATGAGGAAGGAGCCTCATGAAAGGCAGTAAGATGTGCATAAAGGTCCCATTTCGCCCGGTCAAATTGCCAGTGTGGGCTACGAGGAGGTGGAGAATACGAAGGGGACCTAAGGATGATTGGGAAATGATCGCTATCATGCAAGTCCGGGAGGACAGACCAGGTGAAGTCAAGGACAGTTGATGAAGAGCAGATGGAAAGAACGATGCAGGAAAAAGAATGAGTTCGGGGATCAAAATGGGTAGGAGTACCCGTATTTAAAACATGGAGGGGGAGAGAAGCAAGAAATGCCTCCAACTGAACGCCACGGGAGTCAGTGCGACCCTCCCCAAAGAAAATGGTGTGCGTTAAAATCGCCAAGGCGGCAAGGAAGAAACCAGAAAATCAACATCTGGGATAGACAATGCTCGCGAAGGGGAGATATATAAAAAACAGAGTGTATACCACTTATTCAAGTGGATACGTGCTGTGGTGTAATGTAGAGAAGAATGAACATAGAGCTGACGGTATGGAACACCAGTGCGTATAAGAAGAGCACTTTCGTTAAAGGTTCCATCGGAAAAAGGATCCGATGAATACAACAAATCATAGCCTGAAAAGGGCCGGATAACAGAGGATTGCAATTTGGGTTCTTGCAAACAGACACCAACGGGGAAAAACTGGGAGAGCAACACCTGAAGCTCACCCTGGTTACCCCTGAGGCCTCAGATATTCCACTGCAAATAAGCCATGATTTATGGAGAGAAAGATATAAGTTGAAGTTAGAGGTATCTATGGACTAGAGTTAGAAAAGTCCACTTGTGGAGGAGCGGAAGATCTGTAATCAGAGAAGAAGTGGGACGCTGAAGGAAGGTGGGGTGTAGATGGAGAAGAGAGAGGAGGAGGAACCAGAGGTGGAGCGGTGTTCATCAACGTTCCAGTCTCTGTAATATATCCTGCAATAGCTTTCAGTGTTTCGGAAGACAAAGATGCAGAATGGGGGACTACATTAGAAATGGAAGGAGGAGGGTGAGCAACCATCGGAAGACTATAGACTGTACTAAAGTAGAGGACGAGGAGATGGAAGAGGAAACTGTCAAAAGGGCTTGGGAGGGACAGAGTGGAAGCGGCCTGCGGGGGGCAATCAAGGAAGGAACGTGGGAGGGGACAGGGGATGAAGACATTGAACGCGGAGGAGGATGAACCTCCACACACGTTACAGAACTAGTCGGAGGTGAAGAACCCGGCAATGGGATTTTTGCCGGACTTATGAGAAGGGGCGCTGAGGTTTAGGTGGTGAACGAGGGCGTGTAGACACAGAACTGTGCGAGTGAGTAGAGGAAGGGGTGTGGACAGTAGGGATGCCGAGGTAGGGACCTCGGAGCCAAGAACAGCAAAAGGATTCGATTCAGGGGTGACTGAGGATGGGGCAACCATGAGGAAGCCAGAGAGTTGGGACCCCACAAGTGGGGCGACGTTTAGCAATGCGAGAATAGGAAATACGGAAAGTCTCCCTTGAAGGCGTAGATGAGAGACGGCCATAGCATATGAGAAGCCTTCCACCTCTTTGAGACAACGGATTTCCCGCTCATTCAGGTAAACCTGACAACGGCAGAGTACGATGGATGCGCCTCATGACAGTTAAGGTAAGAGGAGATAGATTACAAGAAGGACTGGCATGGTCGCGGCACCACAGACTGGGCATTCGGCCATGGACCTGCAATATTTCGCTGGAAGACCAAAACGCCAGCAGTTTCTACACTGTTGTGATGTAGGGGTCACCTTTCGAACTTGTAAATGTTGACCTGCAATGTAGACCGAAGGTGGAAGTTCACGGCTGTCAAATGTTAAACAGCTACGTATATTGCAAGGATAACGTCTTCGCTTATTGGCAGGGAGGACAAAAGTGTCAACTTTAAGGATAGGGAGTTTTTGGGGCTCAAGCTGCCCCAAAATGTCATCCCCAAATGTCTGGAAATTCCGTTGGACAATGGTGTGAGGTAAAATGACAGTACCACTACAAGAATTAAGAGAATGATGTTTGTCAATAGTGATAGGAATAGTATCTATGGTCAAGGAGGAAAGATCGCGAGCTTGGCCAGCATTCTGACCGTGATGATGCAAGTGCCGCTCTTGAGAGCATGAAATGAGATATCTTTACCTACATGGCATAGGAGAGCTTTACCAATACTATAATCGGAAAGATAGGTACAGTGGAACCCCGCCTAACGAACAAAATTCATTCCAGAAGCCTGCTCAATGCCATTACCGAATGAATTTACTTCCTTAAGAAATAATGTCACGTAGGTTATTCTATTTCAGACCCCCAAAAATACATTTCACAAGCACTTACAATATTATAGTACTTACATAATTGTACGATTTCTGGGGTGTTCGTTAGGCGGGGGTCCACTGTATTAGAGAGGTCGGTTGTGGAGTAAAACTTTGTCCATTGAGTAGTGAAACAAAGTGTTTAAGGAGTGCGTGATGTGCTGGTCGTTTCTTAAATGAATGAGAAGGAAGTGTCGAATCGTCATGTTAGGGTCTTGGTCGTTTGGGTGTGGGACTGGAGGTGGTCCGGCGTGTGATGGGTGAACAATCCGAAAATTGCCGCACCGTTGGGGGAGAAGCCGAATCAAGGTCGGAGAAGAGCAAGGTCAGACGTGTCAAAAGGGCCAGTCGTAACCCCAGTACCTGAAGCAGGTGATGAACCGGCACTAGCAAGAGTACAGTGGACCCCCGAGTTTCGTAAAACTTCACTCCTTAAGTCTGCTCAAGCGCCATTACCAAAAATTTACTCTCTTAAGGAAAAATATCACGTAGGTTTAAAGTCTATTTCAGACCCCAAAATACACTTCCACAAGCACTTAATATTATACTTACATAATTGTACGATTTCCGGTGTACGAAACCGGGGTCCACTGTACAGGGGTATTAGAGGTGTCCGAAGAGTTGTCCATTGACGAGGTAGGGTCAGAACTGGGTGCGGTTTCAAGAAGGGGCCCGGGGTAGGTTCACGGATTAGGGCATCCATGGTTAGGTTACTTTTATTTTTTTTTTAAGGAAAAAAAGAAAGAAAATAAAATAAAAAAAAAAAAAGAATAAAAAAAGGGGGAACGTGGAGGAATAGCTCCTAGGAGGAATGAAAGGGCGAAATCCCTCCGCGCCAAGAAGACCTCAACACCGCAAGTAGTGCAGATGCTGTATGAAACCCGTGCTATACCCTACCCTTCATGCCAGTAAACCAGCAATCCGGGATAGCAACCTCACATCCACTGAGCCACCTCGGCGAACAAAGAGAGGGTGACCGGATACCTGCCACAAGCATACCGCTTCGGCCACCACCCCTGGAATCCAAAAGGTGGCCTCCAGAGACACCCTCGCCCAAAAAGATACCCAAGCCACTCCCGGGAGACCGGAGAGGGATCGGGATATCCCCAGGCGATCCAGATTCCACGGCAAACTACACCACTGCCAAGAACCTGAAGGGGATGGACCACGGTCCCCCTTCCCCTACCTAGGAACTAGAATGCCTGTGGAGAGAAGCTCCCAGGGTAAAAATGGGAAGGGAATAAGGGAGGGAGGAGGAGGAGGAGGAAAGGGAAAAGGGAGGATGGGGAAGTTTGGGGAAAGGGAAGGGGGATTGGGGGGTAATAGGTTTGGTCTGAGGAAGAAGACCAAGAGGTCCAACCTCAGACCGATAGCCCTTTACCATGACAAGGAGCCCCCTTAACCCTTTGGGGGTCGGTGCCGTACTAGTATGTTTACGAGCAGGGTTGGTGCCGTACTAGTACGCCCAAATTCTAGTGGCCTCAATTTAAGCAGAAAACGTCTGGTAGGCATACATATGAAAGAATGGGTCTTTTGGTCAGTGTGCGCAGTATAAAAAAATCCTGCAGTACACTGCATAAAGAGAGAAAAAAACTGACCGTTTTTTCGATTAAAACAGCGAGTTTGCAGTCGATTTTCGTATGGTTTTTATTGATGTATTCTCGTTTTCTTGGTCTCTTTGATAGAATGGAAGATATATTACAGAAATAGAGATGATTTTGATTGGTATGACAAAGACAAGTACCTTGAAATTGAGCTCAAAGTAGCGAAAATGTTCGATTTTTGACGATGTTCAAGAGTAAACAAATCACACCATGCCTCCAACACATCAACTGGCGAGTCTTATATTCATGCACAAGTGCTCTGATATTATGTATACCATTTTTACAATGATGATTGTATACATAACAGTAAATCTTTATTTTTGTGAGAATAAAAATTCAAATGAAAAGCAAAAGTAATGGAACAAGGGCCTGGAGACGTGACTAATGAACAGAGAACATGTTATTTTAGTGCCAGGAATGTCTGCCTTGTTTACTCTGGACCCTATTTTGAAATTGGCATCGTTTGAAATTTGTGTGAAATGGAAAATTGCCATTTTCTGACCACTATTTTGGGCAGATGAAATTGGTAAATAGGCGGTTTCTCTTACTCAATCGATAGAAGAAATAGAGTTCTAGGAAATAGCTATAATTGTAGGGACTGAAACATTGAATTTGTAAAATAGGGCTCAAAGTGGGCAAAATCGCCGTGCGTAAGGTCATGGCTACCGCTAACTTCCAAAGCATAATTCGTTAGTTTTCATCAAATTTCATAATTTTGGTGGCTTATGATCGGAAAGATTCTCTATCATTTCATAAGAAAAATTAATTTTTTTTTTCCAAAAATTTTCACCCCAGGAACACTTTCCTGAGAAGGCCTGTCGACCCCCAAAGGGTTAAAGAGGATTGATTGTAATAATAATAATAAATGACCCCCACTGGTTCAGCACTTAGTATCATAATGATAATATTACAATACTAGCAATAATAATTTTAAGGTACTTTTAAGACTTCCTAGCCATTCCTCTGATTGTGACTGATTTGCCAACGTCCCAATGTGTGTGATAACATTAATTAAGGAACAGATACTATATATAACAAAAGTTATATAGATCTGTGCACATTTTGGAGTTTATATTTACATTATACAGTATTTTTATACGTATTATACATTTTAAGTATGTAATTATTAAGTTTTAATATTAAGTTGTATATTCCTGTATTCTTTTAATGTCAAGCGTTTGGTGTATATATTTTTTTTATATAGAATATTGTATTGCACTGATCTCTAACTTATTTTTTTATGAATCAGCCCTGTTTTTAAATGAGATTCTCAGTACAGGAGGGCCCTGCTTATACAGCACGCTAGGTTCTGGGCTACTGCTGTAAAGCGGAAATCACTCTAAAGTCAATCATAGCCTTTTTTCACTTTCAAATGCATATAAAAGCCTGATAACATGTTTACACTATCATGTATTAAGCGAGCAATATAGATAAGACCTAAAACATGCATATACAGTGCACACATTACTTAAAATATTTTCATCCTTAGCTTATAGTGAGTGTTGAATACAGTGGACCCTCGCTATTCGAACATTCTTCATTCCAGAATGCTGTTCAAGTGCTGTTACCAAACGAATTTATTCCCATAAGGAATGATGTAAATTACATTAGTCCATTTCAGACCCCCAAAAATACACTTATAAAAGCACTTACAATAATAAACTTACATAATAGGGTGAGTCCACTGTATATTTATTGTAGGAAGTCTGAATAAATGAAGAATGGGTATAACTGAAAACCGCTGTATTAGCGGAACGCTGTGAAGCGGGGCCCTCCTGTACACTCAGTTTAAACCATATCCTTCAACCCCTTCAGCATGAAACCGAAAATTGTTAATTAGCTCTGCCTGGTGGTTCTGATAATAAGTCTGATAATGTGCAGTACTTTTATTTTAAGAACACATTTTATTCGCACAGATTATAGTACATAATTGCCTTAATCGATTAGTACATTAACATATTTAAATTTCTCAAACACATTTTGAAATCTAACTTCAATATTATGGGAAATTTTAAATAGATACTTCATGTATAGATGTTGCTCATTCCTAATTAAATATGAGAAAATGGGCCATCCTCCTAAGCAGTAGCATTACACTATTTCACTTTGACTAAGACTATGAGATGTGCAACACTAGAATGAAAAGACAAATATTTAATAGTGTGTCATACAGTACATCAGTGGATCTCCATTTTCTGTTCAGACTTAAAAAGTTGCCATCCCTTTTATTTATTATTGAATTTAATGGTATTGCAGTATGTTATAATTTGTTACATTTTGCTAATAGACGACATTCTAACTTAACCTAAATGCAGTAAATTTAACAGTATAAAGAAATTTGCTTAAAATAGTATGTTAGAAACTGATTTTTTGCTTCATGAGGATGGGTTGGAGAAAAATGATGTACAGTATCATGAGTGTGATTAGTTCTCTAATTACATAGACTGCGCTGTATGACCCCTGTGGTTTAGCGCTTCTTTTTTATTATAATAATAATCTAATTACATAGAGCATTTTTCACTAATAATAAATTAATATAAATGGGCGATTTAATCCTTTCACTGTCCAGACCCTCAAAATTAATTTTGCTTTGCCCACATATTTAAAAAAAAAATCTTTCCTCATTATGCACTGTGGTGCAGGAATTTTTTATGGTAGGGAAGATTTTTCTGAAGATATTGACACCAAAAGTACGAAATTTGATGGAAAACTTATGGAATTACGCAGGTGCAAAATTAGCAGTCTGGGAGCAATTTACGCATCAGTGGTTTTGCGTACTCTGAGTCTTATTTTAAACCAAAAAGGGAACATTGTATCAACATTCATGGCTCCAGACAATTCAACATCTTACCAGAAGATATCAGAAACACAGCTGGAACAAGTATAGATTACAGTGGACCCTCGACTAACGATCTTAATCCGTTCCAGGAGCCAGAGACCTTTACACAAAAAAAATCGTTATTTGAAACCTTATTTCCCATAAGAAATAATGTAAATACAATTAATCCGTTCCAGACATCCAAAAATATTCACAAAAAATACATTTTTTAAAGAATAACTATAGTTTTACATACAGAAAACACACACAAATACTACATACAATATTAAATTTATAAATAAATATTGAAATAAACATTTAAAATAAAATTTACTTACCTTTATTGAAGAGACTTGCCGGCATCTGGAAGATAGGGAGGAGTGAGGGAGTGCTTAGTGTTTGGAAGGGAAATCCCCCTCCATAAAGACTTCAGGTAACAAGTCCTTATCTGGGGTTACTTCCTTCTTTTTTTTTTTAATGCCTCTAGGACCAGCTTGAGAGTCACTGGATCTCTGCCTCGTGAAATAACTGTCCACAGTACTCTGTTTCTGGCGACTCTTTAATATTTTCCTGAAGTGCAACATGGCTCTGTCACTGAAGTGGTTGCACAGATGGCTCATTTCAGCTTGCTCAGGGTGGTGTTTTTCAACAAACTTTGTAACCTATTCCACATTCCACACATTTCCTTAATCACTGAAAAGGCACCTCCTTCACTCTCTCTCTTCCTCCTGTGAAGCAATAACCTCAGCTCTGGTCTGATGCTGTTCCAGTTCCAGCTCTTGCAGGTCTTCAGTTGTCAGCTCTACCCTGTGCTCCTCCACTAACTCTTCCCATCCTCACCACTCACCTCCAACCCCAGGCTGTTCCCCAATGCCACAATATCTTCCACAACAGGCACAGGGTCGTCAGAGTCAGCCTCAAATCCTTCAAAATCCCTCTTTTCAACACAATCCGGCCACAGTGGTCTCAAGCAGAGTTCAAAGTCCTGGAAGTCACTCCTCCCAAGCCTTACCTATAAGGCCTATGCAATGCATGATATTGAAGTGATCTTTCCAGAACTCTCTTAGGGTCAATGCAGTGTCTGAGGTCACATCAAAGCACTTCTGAAACACTGCTTTGGTGTACAGTTTCTTGAAGTTTGCAATGACCTGCTGGTCCATGGGCTGGATGAGAGGAGTGGTGTTGGAGGCAAGAACTTCACTCTGATGAAATTGAAGTTGTCAGCCAACAACTCTTCACAAGTTGTGAGGATGAGCAGGAGCATTGTCCAGTACCAGGAGGCACTTGAGTAGCAATTTCTTTTCCAGGAGGTTTTCTTCACCTAGAGCCAAACACTCCAGTCAACCATTCTATGAAAAAGTCCTTAGTGACCCATGCATTAGTGTTAGCCTTCCAATGCACACAAATAATTCTGTTAACATTGTGTTTCTTGAAGGCTCTGGGATTTTTTGCTTGATACACCAGTAAAGGCTTCACTTTAAAATCACCACTGGCATTGGCACACATCATAAGAGTTAGCCTGTCTTTCATAGGCTTGTGTCCTCTCAGTGCCTTTTCCTCCTGAGTAATGAAGGTCCTGTTGGGCATTTTCTTCCAAAACAGGCCTGTTTCATCACAATTAACACTTGTTGGGGAGGAATTCTTCAGCCTCTACGAACCCCTTAAATTCACTCACAATCTTTTCAGCTGCATGTTTGTCTGAGCTAGCTGCCTCACCATGCCCTCACAACATTATGTATGCCACTACGTTTCTTAAACCTGTCAAACCAGCCTCTGTTGGCTTTAAAATCACTCGCCTCACCACTGGTTGCAGGCATTGTCTTGACAAGATCTGTGTGCAACTGCCTTGCCTTTTCACAAATTATCGCCGTGGAAATACTATCACCCACTAACTGTTTTTGATTGATCCACACCAGCAATAACTTCTCAACCTCATCCACTTTTTTCGATCTATTTTTCGTAAACATATCAACCCCTTTGCAACATTAGCGTCCTTGATTTCTTTTCTCTTTGCCAGGATAGTGGTGATAGTAGATTGGTTTTTCCGTACACCCTGGCAAGCTCACCCACCGTACACCACTCTCATATTTTTCAACAATCTCTTTCTTCAGTTCGATGGTGTTCCTCACTCTCTTTACCACAGGGGTGCCACTAGGAAGCTTCTTTGGACTTATTTCACAGTGACAATCACTAAACAACAAAAAAGACAACAAATGTATTGTGAATGTTTGAAAGAGCCCCTGGGTATTGTTCACTCAAGTGTAAACAACGAGACTACCGCCCTGGGCGGGGGCGTGCAAGCACAGGGCAGGCGGACAGGTCTGATACGTATCGCTACCCGAGTAAAGATTGCTGAGAAAATATTAACCGTAAAGTAATTGTTACCCGAACAAATCGTTATTTGGAATGATTGTTACTCGGGGTTCCACTGTATTATAATAAAAAAGTGCTAAACTTACAAGGGTCATACAGCTAACAAGTGTAGAAGTCTTCAAGAAAAAAACTGGAAAAGTATCTTCACCAGGTGCCAGATCAACCAGGCTGTGATGGATATGTGGGGCAGCAGGCCTAGAGCAACAACAGCCTGGTTGACCAGGCAAGCACCATAGTAGTAAAACTCTTGAAACTCATCAAAGGTACAGTAGGCCCTCATTTAGCACGGTAGTTACGTTCCTGAAAACGTCGTGTTAGCTAAAATCGTGTTAGATAATTAAAAGAACTTATGGGAAAAATAGGGTTACGTTCCTGAGAGTCCCCAAAAAGCCAAACAAGTTTTTTTTAGACCAACAGATCTTACAAATATAAGAGAGAATATGTAATTGTAGTTCATTATCGTGATGTATTATGTTGTTTTTACTGCTTAAGACTACAAATGTAACAGAAATAATAGTATTTACCTTAAATTGTGGGTGCTAATGTTTGTGGATGATTGTGAAGAGAGTGGAGAGTTATGCTGTGGCCCTACTGGGCTGAGGTGGATAGTAGAGATTCTGGAACTGAAGTCGATGGTTGTACTGAGTGTCTCTAACTTTAATAAAGTCATTCAGTAAGTCAGTCAAGTCATTCAGTAAGTCAGTCAAGTCATTCAGTAAGTCAGCCCATTCAGTAAGTCAGTTAAGTCATTTAGTAAGTCAGTCAGTCAAGTCATTTAGTAAGTCAGTCAGTCAAGACATTCAGTAAGTCAGTCAAGACATTCAGTAAGTCAGTCAAGACATTCAGTAAGTCAGTCAAGACATTCAGTAAGTCAGTCAAGACATTCAGTAAGTCAGTCAAGACATTCAGTAAGTCAGTCAAGACATTCAGTAAGTCAGTCAAGACATTCAGTAAGTCAGTCAAGACATTCAGTAAGTCAGTCAAGACATTCAGTAAGTCAGTCAAGACATTCAGTAAGTCAGTCAAGACATTCAGTAAGTCAGTCAAGACATTCAGTAAGTCAGTCAAGACATTCAGTAAGTCAGTCAAGACATTCAGTAAGTCAGTCAAGACATTCAGTAAGTCAGTCAAGACATTCAGTAAGTCAGTCAAGTCATTCAGTAAGTCAAACAGTCAAGTCATTCAGTAAGTCAGTCAGTCAAGTCATTCAGTAAGTCAGTCAAGTCATTCATTAAGTCAGTCAAGTCATTCAGTAAGTCAGTCAAGACATTCAGTAAGTCATTCAGTAAGTCAGTCAGTCAAGTCATTCAGTAAGTCAGTCATCAAGTCATTCAGTAAGTCAGTCAGTCAAGTCATTCAGTAAGTCAGTCAGTCAAGTCATTCAGTAAGTCAGTCAGTCAAGTCATTCAGTAAGTCAGTCAGTCAAGTCATTCAGTAAGTCAGTCAGTCAAGTCATTCAGTAAGTCAGTCAGTCAAGTCATTCAGTAAGTCAGTCAAGTCATTCAGTAAGTCAGTCAGACAAGTCATTCAGTAAGTCAGTCAGACAAGTCATTCAGTAAGTCAGTCAAGTCATTCAGTAAGTCAGTCAGTCAAGTCATTCAGTAAGTCAGTCAGTCAAGTCATTCAGTAAGTCAGTCAGTCAAGTCATTCAGTAAGTCAGTCAGTCAAGTCATTCAGTAAGTCAGTCAGTCAAGTCATTCAGTAAGTCAGTCAGTCAAGTCATTCAGTAAGTCAGTCAGTCAAGTCATTCAGTAAGTCAGTCAGTCAAGTCATTCAGTAAGTTAGTCAAAAGTAAAGGTAACTATTAGAACTACAGTGGTACTTTGACTTACGAGTGCCAAAACTTATGAGTTTTCTGAGTTACGAGCCGTTGCTCAGTAAATTTTTTTGCTTTGAGTGGAGCCAAAATCTGAGTTACGAGGGAAAAAAAAATTACTGAAAATGACATTTGGCAAGAACCCCAGCCTAAATGGCACAACAAAAGGTGGTTTTGGGACTTGGTACTTATGAAATAATGCTAGTGTGATGTTCCCACTGGAGGTAATAGTGCAATTATCTTTAGTTACTCTACAAAAAAATAAAGTTGCTAAGTTTTTGACATTCGCAAAATATCTTGCCCTTTACTCCCACACAAATCCCAAAATATTTTTAATACAGTGGAACCTCGACTTATGAATTTAATCCGTTCCGTGACCTTGTTCGTATCCCGATTTGTTCGCATGCTGAGTCAATTTTCCTCATTTAAATTAATTGAAAAGCCATTAATCTGTTCCGGCGGAATTCCTGCTCTCAGGAGGCACGACAAAATACTTCAATATTTTGCTAATATCAACTCTACGGCTTATTTATTTATCACAATTCATCTAATACGACATAATAAACAATATTAATAACATAGAAACATAATATATACTCTAGAATGAATAAAATAGGCCATAATATGGCGACGGCAGCGGCGGCAGCATCCACCATTTACTCTCCCACTGACTATAGTATCTTCCCATGCTCTTATAAGAAAATGGAGTGTTTGTGAAGGCTAACTGCATTAGATCACTACGTAGTTTCATAAGGAAAACATAATGTAAAGAAATAAACTGGTGTATGTAGTACTACAGCATTTACCTTGGAGAAGAGATGCTTGCGGAGGTTGATGGTGGAGAAGAGATGCTTTCGCTTAACTTAATTGCTACACTCTTAATACTACACCTTATCACTGAGCTTAACTGCTACAATCGTAGCATATCGTTAAAGTGCTATGCTGGTACGCTACTCTCATACCTCGTTTGTGTTTTTCTATGATTTTAAGCTTTACTTCCATAGCCATCATCCTCTTTTTCTTCTCAGCACTGTACTTTGCACTTGCTTTCTTAGGACCCATGGTTAGAAAAAAAGAAATTTGGTGAAATAACTCCTGGAAACAAGGAAAACACAAGAATTCCTTCCACCGCGAGTATTCATGTGTTGTTGTGGTGGTGGTACTCAGCCTGTCATCTCGTGGTGGTGTTCTGAAGCTCGCTTGTTATTATTATTATTATTATAGTATTACAGTGGTACCCTGGTTATCGGCCATAATTCATTCCAGAATGCTGTTCGAGTGCTGTTACCGAACGAATTTGTTCCCATAAAGACAAATGTAAATTAGATTAGTCCGTTTCAGACCCCCAAAAATACACTTACAAAAGCACTTACAAAAATACACTTACATAATTGTTCGAGTTGGGAGCAGTCCGGGGAGGTGCTACCGTCCTGCCAGGTGACTGTGAAACAGAAACCTGAAACTGTTTTACATGATGGTGGGATTGCTGGTGTCTTTTTTCTGTCTCATAAACACGCTGGATAACAGGTATATCTAGCTACTTCTACTTACACTTTAGGTCACACTACACTGGCATACACATGCATATATATACATACACACATCTAGGTTTTTCTTCTTTTTCTTAATAGCTCTTGTTCTTTTTATTTTCTCTATTGTCCATGGGGAAGTGGAAAAGAATCTTTCCTCCGTAAGCCATGCGTGTCGTATGAGGCGACTGAGATGCCGGGAGCAATGGGCTAGTAACCCCTTCTCCTGTACAAATCTACTAAAAACGAGAAGAAGAAAAACTTTATAAAATTGGGTTGTCTGAATGTGCGTGGATGTAGTGGATGATAAGAAAGAGATGATTGCCGATGTTATGAATGAAAAGAAGTTGGATGTCCTGGCCCTAAGCGAAACAAAGCTGAAGGGGGTAGGCGAGTTTCAGTGGGGAGAAATAAATGGGATTAAGTCAGGAGTATCTGAGAGAGTTAGAGCTAAGGAAGGGGTAGCAATAATGTTGAAGGATCAGTTATGGAAGGAAAAGAGGGAATATAAATGTGTAAATTCAAGGATTATGTGGATTAAAATAAGGGTCGGATGCGAAAAGTGGGTCATAATAAGCTGTATGCACCTGGAGAAGAGAGGAGTGTAGAGGAGAGAGAGAGATTTTGGGAGATGTTAAGCGAATGTATAGGAACTTTTGAACCAAATGAGAGAGTAATTGTGGTAGGGGACCTAAATGCTAAAGTGGGAGAAACATGCAGAGAGGGTGTAGTAGGTAAGTTTGGGGTGCCAGGTGTAAATGATAATGGGAGCCCTTTGATTGAACTTTGTATAGAAAGGGGTTTAGTTATAGGTAATACATATTTTAAGAAAAAGAGGATAAATAAGTATACAAGATATGATGTAGGGCGTAATGACAGTAGTTTGTTGGACTATGTATTGGTAGATAAAAGACTGTTGAGTAGACTTCAGGATGTACATGTTTATAGAGGGGCTACAGATATATCAGATCACTTTTTAGTTATAGCTACAGTGGGAGTAAAGGTAGATGGGATACAAGGAAAATAGAATCAGTAAGTAAAAGAGAGGTGAAGGTTTATAAACTAAAAGAGGAGGCAGTTAGGGTAAGATATAAACAACTATTGGAGGATAGATGGGCTAGTGAGAGTGTAGGCAATGGGGTCGAAAATGTATGGGGTAGATTTAAAAATGTAGTGTTAGAGTGTTCAGCAGAAGTTTGTGGTTACAGGCGAGTGGGTGCGGGAGGGAAGAGGAGCGATTGGTGGAATGATGATGTAAAGAGAGTAGTAAGGGAGAAAAAGTTAGCATATGAGAGGTTTTTACAAAGTAGAAGTGATGCAAGGAGGGAAGAGTATATGGAGAGAAAAGAGAGGTTAAAAGAGTGGTGAAGCAATGTAAAAGAGAGCAGATGAGAGAGTGGGTGAGATGTTATCAGCAAATTTTGTTGAAAATAAGAAAAAGTTTTGGAATGAGATTAATAAGTTGAGGAAGCCTAGAGAACAAATGGATTTGACAGTTAAAAATAGGAGAGGAGAGTTATTAAATGGAGAGTTAGAGGTATCGGGAAGATGGAGAGAATATTTTGAGGATTTGTTAAATGTTGATGAAGACAGGAAGCTGTGATTTCGTGTGTAGGGCAAGGAGGAATAACATCTTGTAGGAGTGTGGAAGAGCCAGTTGTGGGTGTAGGGAAGTTCGTGAGGCAGTGGGTAGAATGAAAGGGGTAAGGCAGCTGGAATTGATGGGATAAAGATAGAAATGTTAAAAGCAGGTGGGGATATAATTTTGGAGTGGTTGGTGCTATTATTTAATAAATGTATGGAAGAGGGTAAGGTACCTAGGGATTGGCAGAGAGCGTGTATTGTTCCTTTGTATAAAGGCAAAGGGGACAAAAGAGAGTGCAAAAATTATAGGGAATAAGTCTCTTGAGTGTACCTGGTAAAGTGTATGGTAGAGTTATTATTGAAAGAATTAAGAGTAAAACAGAAAGCAGGATAGCAGATGAACAAGGGGGCTTTAGGAAAGGTAGGGGGTGTGTAGACCAAGTGTTTACAGTGAAACATATAGGTGAACAGTATTTGGATAAGGGTAAAGATGTTTTTGTGGCATTTATGGATTTGGAAAAGGCGTATGATAGGGTAGATAGGGGGGCAATGTGGCAGATGTTGCAGGTGTATGGAATAGGAGGAAGGTTACTGAAAGCAGTGAAGAGTTTTTATGAGGATAGTGAGGCTCAGGTTAGAGTGTGTAGGAGGGAAGGGACTATTTCCCAGTAAAAGTGGGCCTTAGACAAGGATGTGTGATGTCACCGTGGTTGTTCAATATATTTATAGATGGGGTTGTAAGAGAAGTGAATGCGAGGGTCTTGGCAAGAGGTGTTGGGCTAAAAGATAAAGAAGCAAATACAAAGTGGGAGTTGTCACAGTTGCTTTTTGCTGATGACACTGTGCTTTTGGGAGATTCTGAAGAGAAGCTGCAGAGGTTGGTGGATGAATTTGGTAGGGTGTGTAAAGAAGAAAATTGAAAGTGAATATAGGAAAGAGTAAGGTGATGAGGATAACAAAAAGAATAGGTGACGAAAGATTGATATCAGATTGGAAGGAGAGAGTATGGAGGAGGTGAATGTATTCAGATATTTGGGAGTGGACATGTCGGCGGATGGGTCTATGAAGGATGAGGTGAATCATAGAATTGATGAGGGAAAAGGGTGAGTGGAGCACTTCGGAGTCTGTGGAGACAAAGAACCTTGTCCATGGAAGTAAAGAGGGAATGTATGAGAGTATAGTTATACCAACGCTCTTATATGGGTGTGAAGCATGGGTGATGAATGTTGCAACGAGGAGAAGGCTGGAGGCAGTGGAGATGTCATGTCTGAGGTCAATGTGTGGTGTGAATATAATGCAGAGAATTCGGAGTTTGGAAATTAGGAGGAGGTGCGGGATTACCAAAACGATTGTTCAGAGAGCTGAGGAGGGGTTGTTGAGGTGGTTTGGACATGTAGAGAGAATGGAACGAGACAGAGTGACTTCGAGAGTGTATAAATCTGTAGTGGAGGGAAGGCGGGGTAGGGGTCGGCCTAGGAAAGGTTGGAGGGAGGGGGTAAAGGAAGTTTTGTGTGCGAGGGCTTGGACTTCCAGCAAGCATGTGTGAGCGTATTTGATAGGAGTGAATGGAGGCATATGGTTTTAATACTTGACGTGCTGTTGGAGTGTGAGCAAAGTAACATTTATGAAGGGATTCAGGGAAACCGGCAGGCCGGACTTGAGTTCTGGAGATGGGAAGTACAGTGCCGGCACTCTGAAGGAGGGGTGTTAATGTTGCAGTTTTATAACTGTAGTGTAAAGCACCCTTCTGGCAAGACAGTGATGGAGTGAATGATGATGAAAGTTTTTCTTTTTCGGGCCACCCTGCCTTGGTGGGAATCGGCCGATGTGTTAATAAATAAAAAATAAATAAATAAATATTATTGTATTACGTATATTATTATACAGTTGTACCTCTACTTACGAGCAGCTCCAACTCGAACAATTATGTACGTGTATTTTTGTAGGTGCTTTTGTAAGTGTATTTTTGGGGGTCTGAAATGGATTAATCTAATTTTCATTATTTCTTATGGGAAAAAATTCCTTCGGTATCAGCACTTGAATAGCCGTCTGGAATGAATTTTGCTCGTAAATAGAGGTGTACCACTGTATTATTATTACGCACATATTATAATAATATTTATTATTACTATTATTATTATTAATTTAGGGAACTGGGCCACAGATACAATTCCCTAGATCAAGAGCCGAACCTCCCTTGAGGGGAAAATTCGCATCCTGAAATTTCGTTCGTATCCAGAAGCAAAAAATTGACCGAGCGACTGTTCGTATCCTGAAAAATTTGCATGGTGGGGCATTCGTAAGCCGAGGTTCCACTGTATTTCCAATATTCCACAAGCCAATTGTAGAACAATAATTTTTTTATGATTCCTGTCAATATTATTGCATTTACTTCAATAATAAATGGTGGGCTTCATGAAATAAGTCAATAACTTACTTCCAAGATATTCATATATCACTGCACTAGTGATCTAATGCAGTTAGCCTCTCAAAAACTCCATTTTTTCTTGCCCATGACCAAAGAACACGTTATAGGAAGGACAAGTAATGATTTTATATGCTCGGACTGGTCCTGGACACTCGCCATATTATGGCCTATTTTATTCATTCTAGAGAATATATCATGTTTCTATGTTACCTATAGTGTGTGTTATGTCATATTAGATCAATTCTGGGGTGTTTTTTTGGGGGGCTGGAACAGATTAATGGCATTTCAATGAGGAAAATTTATTTGATATACTACGAGCAAATTGAGTTATGAGCTCAGTCACGGAACGAATTAAACTTGTAAGTCAAGGTACCACTGTACCTTATAAAGTACATACAAGGAAGTCGGTTATTTGGCCAGTTTTACACAAAATTAAAAAAAAAATTAAATTTAAAAATACAGTAAGAACCCATATCCATGAGGGATACATTCCAAGGACCTTCCATGGATACCAAAACTGTGGATAGTAGCAAACCCCATATATATAAGTCCTATAAATACCTATTATAAATTTTAATTGATAATAATTATGCACAATAAGTTGAGAATTATTACTTTTTCATTGATGGGAAGAACTTCATGCCTTCTCTTAGGCTTTGAAGAACTGCCAGCTTCTCTATTTTTGCACTTTGGGGCCATTGGTATGTTAAATTAAGAGGTATTTTTGGGCCACAGTAAACCGTGGATACTGAATCAGTGGATAGGGGGTTCTACAGTAGTCCAAAATAAACACTGTAGACATTCCAGGCACTTAAATAACATTGTCTGTTCATTATTCATGTTCCCAAGTCTCTTCTTTATTACAATTGCCTTCCATTTTGAATTTACCCTTTTTTTTTTTTTTTTGATAATAAAATATAACCAGGAATGGTCATGATTTACGGCATCCCAGTAATTGAATCAGACCTATTAAAAACCCATAAAACAGACAAGGTAATGGAGAATAACACTGTACAATATATGTGATTGACACTGCTTACTCCACTGTTTAACAGCCCCGTTTAGATTTAGCAGTATGTTAGTTTGATATTCTTCGTAATAATTTTTGGAATGAAATTGCAGTAAAACCAATAAAAAATTACTTCATTAACTTATGTTGGAAGTCATATAGTAAATGTAGAGTTGAAAATAGTTTTAATAATTCAATCTCTCTTATTTATTACATATATTAAAATGTTAAGTTGGGCTTCCATCTCTACTCAAACTTATGTTGAGTGAGAATGTATGGTAAATCTGGACTTGAAGATATTTTGAACAATTTACTCTCTTATTTATTATTAAGAAGATAGTGGACCCCCAGATTTCGTACTGCTCCAAACTTGAACAATTATGTAAGTGTATTTTTGTAAGTGCATTTGTAAGTGTATTTTTGGGGGTCTAAAAGGACTAATCTAATTTACATTATTCCTTATGGGAATAAATTCGTTCCCAGTCATTGTTGTGCATGATCTGTCATCCCTCGGGAATACCCCATTGGCATATAGGAGATCATAATAATCTCATTTCAGACTAAACCCATCTATTTTTTCATTGCCCTCTTGATAAATCTTTTCATAAATTTTTCATTAACATATTTTGCATATCTGACCACCTCCATGTATTTTAACACATTTTTTCCAAATATCTTGCCAATAACAAATGTTTTTAATTCTTGCTTTACCCAACCACATTATTGCTGGATGTACATACCAAAGCATTGGAACAAGTCTTTCTTCACACACTTATTTTGGTTGCAAATGACTTGCATGTTACCTCCATCTTTTCATATTAATGTATGTATAGTGTTTTTTCATTGCTAATTTTATACTAATAAAACCTCAAATAATGGAAATCATCTACAACCTGCTCTCTCTAAACAATGCAGTCAAGTTTCTCTTTCATTTGTTTTCAAAGTCTTATACATTTCACTTAAGCATTATATAATTCTGCCCAACTTGCTTACCTACTGATGTAATATAATACGTACTGTGTTGGTGAATACACCATTTGTAGCAACTTTCATATAGTATTTGTCCTGTATAATAATATAACCTGATCCATTCTCACTTGTGACTCGTTACCCATCCATAGGTCAATGTATATATATGCCATAGTGGCACTATATAGCTTTAGTAAGCTCAGACATTTATTCTTAGCTAATCAGAAACCCTTAATTAAACAAGTCTTCCTCACATGTTATTGATAGAATTTCCAGATCAATTGTTGTTCATTTACCTTTACAAATGCAACAGGCATATATCCCTAGTGAAAGGTTGCCCTGAGTCCTTTCTATTAAAATAATATTTACTTAGTCATTATTAATTTATTCATTTCCTCTTGAAAGTGAGGATTATTTGTGAATTGCTCTGGCCATGGTATTGTAGTGTTTTATCCAAAGTGGTATATTACCAGCTATTTTGGAAAAATACCCTGACTTTGCCCACTGTAAATAATGCATTACCTCAACTTTTTTTTTTTCTTGCGTGACCTGATTCATGTCTGTTATAGATATAAACATGTAAATATTTCATTACTACTGTAACTTGTTTAGCTGTCAAAACTTTGTGCCTCTGTAATTTTTCTGACTACTGCCCACAGGATGGGTATGGGGTGCATAATAAAAATATTCATCTAAAAATTTGTTTGAGCTTCATGTCATTCCAGACCATGAAGCTGAGCTGCTCTCCAGGCTGAGGGACTGACCACCTCAAACTATTTCCCCAAGGTTAATGGACTGATTATATCATCATTACCTCACCACTACTTCTGCCTACAATACATTCTCCTCTGTATTTGACTGATGAAGTCTATCGTGTGGGCAAAACATTTCAACAATAAAGTTACCCAACTATTTTATAACATTTTAAACTTACAGTTATTAAGAGGAATGAGAATCAGTTCCTTATATACTGCAGTCATGGGGTTGTCCAGAAATGATGACATTGCACTGTGGCTGCAGCTTATTTGAACCTAGACACGTTTCTAGTCATGTACAGGGTTCCTGACACTTAGAATCCTAAGTTATAAAATCATTAATTACTAGGAACTGTTTGAGAAGTTTAAATTACCTCCTGATTTCTGAGGTAACAACCAGCTATCACCATGTTCAAAAATAGACTTGTATAACCTCCATTGGAATAGGGAGGCATTTCATTTGTAGAATCAATAAATTTACCTTGTGTGATATAAATTTTATCACAGTACTATTATAATAAATTATTGTATTGTCAACATCTACTCAACCCTGAGTCAGACAAGTATGATGAAAATGGTATATAATACCAAGAGAGAGAGAGTGAAAACAAAGAGAAAAGGGATGGAGTAAACAGGGGCAGCGAACAAATAACGGATCTCTTCTAATGCCCATATGGTGTCGGATTCGCAGCAGTCTTTCCGGACAGCGTCGTGCGAGGGCATCTGTTACCCTCGGCTAGCATCTTTACGGCTGAATTGTATGCCATTCTTGTGGCACTTATCCGTATTGCATCTATGCTTGTGTCACCATTTGTGGTCGTTTCAGGTCGCTTTACAGGCTATCCGTAAAATTTATACACCTCACCCCCTAGTTCTTCGTATCCAACTTTGGTTACGCCGTATCTTAAGCAAGCACAAAGATATTGTTTTTTGTTGGGTCCCTGGTCATGTTGACGTACAGGGCAATGAACAGGCAGACACTGCTGCACGGTCAGCAGTACATGACCTTCCAGTTTCATATAGAGGTGTTCCTTTCACGGACTATTTTGCGGTCATTGCTACCCACCTTCGCACCCGTTGGCAACAACGCTGGTCTGACCTGATACATAACAAACTTCATTCTATTAAACCGATTATAGGTTTCTGGCCTTCTTCTTGTCACCAATGTCGGGGTTGGGAGACTACACTCTCCCGTCTTCGCATCGGCCACACTCGTCTTACTCACGGGTATCTCATGGAGAGGCTCCCTGTTCCTCTCTGTGAGCATTGTCAGGTTCCAGTGTCTGTTCGACATATTCTGTTGGACTGCCCACTCTATCAACGAGCACGCAGAATTTACCTCCAACGGCGTCTTCACTCTGCGGCCCTTTCTTTACCTTCCCTTCTTGCAGATGGACCCTCCTTTAATCCTGACTCTCTCGTTGACTTTTTGACAGAAACTGACTTACTACACAAACTCTGAAGATTATACCTCTAGCACCTCCCTCAGTCCCTTCTACCTCGATCTCTTGCTAACCTCTATCCCTGCACTATCCACCGTCCTGCTGCACTCCATACCCTACTAATCATCCATCTACCTCTTACAACCCATTCTCCCTGCATCCTGCAATAACCTGCAGCGCTGTATAACCTTTGTGGTTTAGCGCTTCTATTTGATTATAATAATAATAATTCTAATGCCCATTACCATCCTGTATGTAGAAGGATCATGAAGGTCACGAGAGCTGACAAAATACCAGAGGCAGTGGGCATCACGCCAATCGTTCAAAGATGGAATATTTACCACTGCATATAGGCTCTTGATAGCCAATGAGTGAAAAGCACCTAGACACAAATGTAATCCCTGATGATGAATGGGATCAAGTTTAAAAAGCGTTGTGGGAGAGGCCGCAGAGTATAGCTGGTCGCCATAATCTAAGTTTCGATAAAATTAGGGCTGAATGAAGTTGGAGTTTGATGATCTGCCCCCAAAGAAAGATGAGTGAGGGTTTTAAGGAGGTTCAGCTGGCTATGGCTAGTTGCCTTCAAGGAAGTAATGTACACAGGGCATAATGTATACAGGAGGAGGGGTTACTAGCCCCTTGCTCCCGGCATTTTAGGTGCCTCTTACAACACGCATGGCTTATGGAGGAAGAATTCTGTTCCACTTACCCAGGGAGATATGAGGAAATAAACAAAAACAAGAAATAGTAAGAAAATAGAAGAAAACTCAGAGGGGTGTGTATATACATGCTTGTACATGTATGTGTAGTGTGACCTAAGTGTAAGTAGAAGTAGCAAGACTTATATATAACTGAAACCTTGCATGTTTATGAGACAGCAATCCTATCATTATGTAAAACAATTACAGGTTTCCATTTCACACTCGCTAGGCAGGATGGTACCACCTCCTTGGGTGGTTGCTCTCTACCAACTTACTACCTAAATACAGTACATGATATATAAATAAATAATATACAGTGGTACCTTGGTTTTCGTACAGCTCCCAACTCGAACAATTATGTAAGTGTATTATTGTAAGTGCTTTTGTAAGTGTATTTTTGGGGGTCTGAAACAGACTAATCTAATTTACATTTGTCTTTATGGGAACAAATTCATTCGGTAACGGCGCTCGAACAATATTCTAGAATGAATTATCGAAGAAAACCGAGGTACCACTATATAGTATATAAATTATTATTCTTTCAACAAACCAGCCGTATCCAGATGTTGATTTGATAACCAAAATGGACTACAACCAAAGCAATTTTTCCCATAAAGAATATAATGTAAATACATAGAATTAATCCGTTCTAGACCCCAAATGTCAATATAATAATTTATTAAAAATATACTAACTACTGTACTACATAAATCTGTAAAAATTAATTCTAAAAGAAACTTTAACTGAAATACTGTACAGTAAATTAAAATTTAGCTGACCTCTTACCTGTCAGAGGAGAGCTAATGGCATACTGGAAGCAGGAGGTGGAGGAGAGGAAGGGGTATGTTACTGCTCGGAAGGAGAGTCACTTGCTATTAACCCTTTCAGGGTTTTGGTCGTACTAGTACGGCTTACGCCCTGGGGTTATTGACGTACTAGTATGCCTAAATTCTAGCGCCCTCAAATCAAGCAGAAACAGGCTGTTAGGCCTAGATGTGATAGAATGGGTCTGTGCGGTAAGTGTGCGCAGTATAAAATGAGGAAGAAAAACTCTGACCGTGTTTTTGGTTTAAAACAGCGACTTTGCAGTCTATTTTCGTATGGTATTTATGCTTGTATTCTCGTTTTCTTAGTCTCATTTTATAGAATAGATGATATATTACAGAAATAGAGATAATTTTGACTGGTTTCACAATGACAAGTACCTTGAAACTGAGCGCAAAGTAGCGAAAATGTTCGATTTTGGCCGATGTTCAAGAGTAAACAAACCACACCAAGTGTCCAATACACATCAACTGGAGAGTCTAATATTCTTCCACAAGTGCGCTGATATTATTTATACCATTTTTACAATGATGCAGTTGTATACATAACAGTAAATCTTCTATTATTTGTTATTTTAGTGCCAGGAATGTCTGCCTTGTTTATTATGGACCCTATTTTGAAATTGGCATCGTTTGAAATTTGTGTGAAATTGGCCAAATTGCCATTTTCTGACCACTATTTGCCGTGCTGTATGACCCTTGTGGTTTAGCGCTTCTTTTAATTATAATAATAATCTGACCACTATTTTGGGTAGTTGAAATTGGTAAATAGGCGGTTTCTTGTACTCAATCGATAGAAGAAATGGAGTTCTAGTGAAATAGCTATAATTTTAGTAGACTGAAACATTGGAATTTGCCGAAAATAGGGCTCAAAGTGGGCGAAATCGCCGATGCGTAAATGTCATCGATACCGCTAACTTCGCGAAAGCATAATTCCGTTAGTTTTTTATCAACTTTCATAATTTTTGTGGCGTTATGATCGGAAAAAGATTCTATCCTTTCATAAGAAAAAAAATATTTTTTTTTTTTAAATTCTTGGACCCTGAGAACGAGTTTCAGAGAGGGTCCTTGGACCCCCAAAGGGTTAACATGTCAAGCAACTGTCCTTTTGGTGTTAGTTTCTCTTTGTCTCTCTTCATCACTGACAACTTGTTCTGGCTCACTGGTTCTTTCTCACTAAAAACCTGTCCAGTGAGGTTTGTTTCAGGCCCATTTTAACACTTGTCTAAATCAAGACATTACACTGTCATTGTACATGTTAGAGAGACGAATGGCCACTGCTTTGTCGGGATGGTATTTTTCAGCAAACTCCTGCACGTCAATCCATTTAGCACACGTTTCCTTGACAAGTGCAATGGGCACATCATCCCTTCCTTCCTCTTCCTCTGATGACAGCTCCTCTGGTGCAATCTGTTGCTTCTTCTGAAGGTCTACAAGTTCTTCTGTGGTGAGTGCAGTTCTATGCTCCTCCACCAACTCCTCCACATCATCTTCAGTCACTTCTAGGCCGAAGATCTTCCCCAGAGACACAATATCCTCTACTGGCTCAGGCTCATCTTCAAAGCCTTCAAAATACCTGGCTGCCACAAAGTGTATTATTGTAAGTGCTTTTGTAAGTGTATTTTTGGGGGTCTGAAATGGACTAATCTAATTTACATTATTCCTTATGGGAACAAATTCGTTCGGTAACAGGACTCGAACAGCCTTCTGGAACGAATTATGGCCAAAACTCAAGGTACCACTGTACAGTGGTACCTCGGTTAACGATATTTTTTCTTTCCAGAATGCTGTTCAAGTGCTATTACCAAACGAATTTATCCCCATAAGGAATAATGTAAAATAGACTAGTCCTTTTAGACCCCCAAACATACACGTACAAAAGCATTTAAAAAAATAAACTTACATAAAAGGGCGAGTTTGGGGACCATCGTAAACCGAGGTACCACTGTATGTATGTATGTATGTATGTGTATATATATATATATTTTATTTTATTAACACATCGGCCGATTCCCACCAAGGCAGGGTGGCCCGAAAAAGAAAAACTTTCATCATCATTCACTCCATCACTGTCTTGCCAGAAGGGTGCTTTACACTACAGTTATAAAACTGCAACATTTACACCCCTCCTTCAGAGTGCCGGCACTGTACTTCCCATCTCCAGAACTCAAGTCCGGCCTGCCGGTTTCCCTGAATCCCTTCATAAATGTTACTTTGCTCACACTCCAACAGCACGTCAAGTATTAAAAACCATATGCCTCCATTCACTCCTATCAAATACGCTCACACATGCTTGCTGGAAATCCAAGCCCCTCGCACACAAAACTTCCTTTACCCCCTCCCTCCAACCTTTCCTAGGCCGACCCCTACCCCGCCTTCCCTCCACTACAGATTTATACACTCTCGAAGTCACTCTGTCTCGTTCCATTCTCTCTACATGTCCAAACCACCTCAACAACCCCTCCTCAGCTCTCTGGACAATCGTTTTGGTAATCCCGCACCTCCTCCTAATTTCCAAACTCCGAATTCTCTGCATTATATTCACACCACACATTGACCTCAGACATGACATCTCCACTGCCTCCAGCCTTCTCCTCATTGCAACATTCATCACCCATGCTTCACACCCATATAAGAGCGTTGGTATAACTATACTCTCATACATTCCCCTCTTTACTTCCATGGACAACGTTCTTTGTCTCCACAGACCCCGAAGTGCTCCACTCACCCTTTTCCCTCATCAATTCTATGATTCACCTCATCCTTCATAGACCCATCCGCCGACATGTCCACTCCCAAATATCTGAATACATTCACCTCCTCCATACTCTCTCCCTCCAATCTGATATCCAATCTTTCGTCACCTATTCTTTTGTTATCCTCATCACCTTACTCTTTCCTATATTCACTTTCAATTTTCTTCTTTTACACACCCTACCAAATTCATCCACCAACCTCTGCAGCTTCTCTTCAGAATCTCCCAAAAGCACAGTGTCATCAGCAAAAGCAACTGTGACAACTCCCACTTTGTATTTGCTTCTTTATCTTTTAGCCCAACACCTCTTGCCAAGACCCTCGCATTCACTTCTCTTACAACCCCATCTATAAATATATTGAACAACCACGGTGACATCACACATCCTTGTCTAAGGCCCACTTTTACTGGGAAATAGTCCCTTCCCTCCTACACACTCTAACCTGAGCCTCACTATCCTCATAAAAACTCTTCACTGCTTTCAGTAACCTTCCTCCTATTCCATACACCTGCAACATCTGCCACATTGCCCCCTATCTACCCTATCATACGCCTTTTCCAAATCCATAAATGCCACAAAAACATCTTTACCCTTATCCAAATACTGTTCACCTATATGTTTCACTGTAAACACTTGGTCTACACACCCCCTACCTTTCCTAAAGCCCCCTTGTTCATCTGCTATCCTGCTTTCTGTTTTACTCTTAATTCTTTCAATAATAACTCTACCATACACTTTACCAGGTACACTCAACAGACTTATTCCCTATAATTTTTGCACTCTCTTTTGTCCCCTTTGCCTTTATACAAAGGAACAATACACGCTCTCTGCCAATCCCTAGGTACCTTACTCTCTTCCATACATTTATTAAATAATAGCACCAACCACTCCAAAATTTTATCCCCACCTGCTTTTAACATTTCTATCTTTATCCCATCAATCCCAGCTGCCTTACCCCTTTCATTCTACCCACTGCCTCACGAACTTCCCTACACCCACAACTGGCTCTTCCACACTCCTACAAGATGTTATTCCTCCTTGCCCTACACACGAAATCACAGCTTCCCTGTCTTCATCAACATTTAACAAATCCTCAAAATATTCTCTCCATCTTCCCGATACCTCTAACTCTCCATTTAATAACTCTCCTCTCCTATTTTTAACTGTCAAATCCATTTGTTCTCTAGGCTTCCTCAACTTATTAATCTCATTCCAAAACTTTTTCTTATTTTCAACAAAATTTGCTGATAACATCTCACCCACTCTCTCATCTGCTCTCTTTTTACATTGCTTCACCACTCTTTTAACCTCTCTTTTTCTCTCCATATACTCTTCCCTCCTTGCATCACTTCTACTTTGTAAAAACCTCTCATATGCTAACTTTTTCTCCTTACTACTCTCTTTACATCATCATTCCACCAATCGCTCCTCTTCCCTCCCGCACCCACTCGCCTGTAACCACAAACTTCTGCTGAACACTCTAACACTACATTTTTAAATCTACCCATACATTTTCGACCCCATTGCCTACACTCTCACTAGCCCATCTATCCTCCAATAGTTGTTTATATCTTACCCTAACTGCCTCCTCTTTTAGTTTATAAACCTTCACCTCTCTTTTACTTACTGATTCTATTTTCCTTGTATCCCATCTACCTTTTACTCCCACTGTAGCTATAACTAAAAAGTGATCTGATATATCTGTAGCCCCTCTATAAACATGTACATCCTGAAGTCTACTCAACAGTCTTTTATCTATCAATACATAGTCCAACAAACTACTGTCATTACGCCCTACATCATATCTTGTATACTTATTTATCCTCTTTTTCTTAAAATATGTATTACCTATAACTAAACCCCTTTCTATACAAAGTTCAATCAAAGGGCTCCCATTATCATTTACACCTGGCACCCCAAACTTACCTACTACACCCTCTCTGCATGTTTCTCCCACTTTAGCATTTAGGTCCCCTACCACAATTACTCTCTCATTTGGTTCAAAAGTTCCTATACATTCGCTTAACATCTCCCAAAATCTCTCTCTCTCTCTACACTCCTCTCTTCTCCAGGTGCATACACGCTTATTATGACCCACTTTTCGCATCCGACCCTTATTTTAATCCACATAATCCTTGAATTTACACATTTATATTCCTCTTTTCCTTCCATAACTGATCCTTCAACATTATTGCTACCCTTCCTTAGCTCTAACTCTCTCAGATACTCCTGACTTAATCCCATTTATTTCTCCCCACTGAAACTCGCCTACCCCCTTCAGCTTTGTTTCGCTTAGGGCCAGGACATCCAACTTCTTTTCATTCATAACATCGGCAATCATCTCTTTCTTATCATCCGCATACATCCACGCACATTCAGACAACCCAATTTTATAAAGTTTTCTTCTTCTCGTTTTTAGTAGATTTGTACAGGAGAAGGGTTACTAGCCCATTGCTCCCGGCATCTTAGTCGCCTCATACGACACGCATGGCTTACGGAGGAAAGATTCTTTTCCACTTCCCCATGGACAATAGAGAAAATAAAAGGAACAAGAGCTATTAAGAAAAGAAGAAAACCTAGATGTGTGTATGTATATATATGCATGTGTATGCCAGTGTAGTGTGACCTAAAGTGTAAGTAGAAGTAGCTAGATATACCTGTTATCCAGCGTGTTTATGAGACAGAAAAAGACACCAGCAATCCTACCATCATGTAAAACAGTTTCAGGTTTCTGTTTCACAGTCACCTGGCAGGACGGTAGTACCTCCTGGGTGGTTGCTGTCTACCAACCTACTATATATATATATATATATATATATATACTATATATATACATATATATATATATATATATATATATATATATATATATATATATGTCTACCAACCTACTATATATATATATATATATATATATATATATATATATATATATATATACTTCTACTTACACTTAGGTCACACTATGCAAACATGTACACATTTATGTATACACACTCATCTGAGTTTTCTTTGATTTTATCTTAATAGTTCTTGTTCTTATTGCTTTTCCTTTCATATCCATGGGGAAGTGGAATAAGAATCTTTCCTCCGTAAGCCATGCGTGTTGTAAAAGTCAACTAAAATGCCGGGAACAATGGGCTAGTAACCCCTTTTCCTGTATAGCTTACTAAAAGAAGAAGAAAACCGTCAAAGTGGGATGTTTGAATGTGCGTGGATGTTGTGCGAATGATAAGAAAGAGATGATTGTAGATGTTATGAATGAAAAGAAGCTGGATGTCCTGGCTTTAAGTGAGACAAAGCTGAAGGGGGTAGGAGAGTTTCAGTGGGGAGAAATAAATGGGATTAGATCAGGGGTTTCAAATAGAGTTAGAGCTAAAGAAGGAGTGGCAATAATGTTGAATAATCAGTTATGGCAGGTAAAGAAGGAATATAAATGTATAAATTCAAGGATTATGTGGAGTAAAATGAAGGTTGGATGTGAAAAGTGGGTTATAGTAAGTGTTTATGCACCTGGAGAAGAGAGAAGTGTAGAGGAGAGAGAGAGATTTTGGGAAATGTTGAGTGAGTGTGTGGGGAGTTTTGAACCAAGTGAGAGAGTAATTGTGGTTGGGGATCTTAATGCTAAAGTGGGTAAAAATGGTACCTCGAGTTACGATGGTCCCCAAAATCGCCCTTTTATGTAAGTTTATTTTTTTAAATGCTTTTGTAAGTATATTTTTGGGGGTGTAAAAGGACTAGTCTATTTTACATTATTCCTTATGGGGATAAATTCGTTTGGTAATGGCACTTGAACAACATTCTCGAACGAAAAAATATCGTAACTCGAGGTACCACTGTATATGTATGCATGTATGTATATTTGTACAGAGGAACCTCGGTTTTCATGATTAATTCGTTCCAGAAAGTCTGACGAAAATTGAATTGTATGAAAACTGAAGCAATATTTCCCATAAGAAATAATGTAAATCCAATTAATCCATTCCAGACATCCAAAAGTATTAACAAAAAATACATTTTATAGAGAATAACTATAGTTTTACATACAGAAAACAATGAGAAATAACTATAAATGACTAATGAAATGGATAAATGAACATTTAACATCACTTTTACCTTTATTGAAGACTCTTGTTGGCATATGGAAGACAGCAAGGAGGGGAGAGGGAGGAGGAGAGGTTATTGGTTGGAAGGGAAATCCCCCTCCATAAGGACTTCAGGTATCAAGGCCCTATTCGGGGTTACTTCCCTTCTTTGTCTTTTACTGGCACTGGACCCCTGTCGCACAAAAAATCTGTCCAGAGGGGTCTGCTTCTAGCATCTCTTTAAGATTTCCCTAAAATGGGACAAGGCATTGTCATTAAACATGTTGCAGACACGGCTTGCAACAGCTTTGTTAGGGTGATATTTCTTCACAAAACTTTGCAACTCATTCCACTTTGCACACATGTCCTTAATCACTGAAGAAGGCACATTCTTCCCTCCCTCTTCCTCCTCCTCTGAAGCAATTTCCTCAGCTGCGGTCTGTTGCTTTTCCAGTTGAAGGTCTTGTAGCTCTTCAGTGGTTAGCTCTTCCCTGTGGTTGTTCACCAACTCTTCCACATCCTGAGTCAGAACAAGTGGGATGCTTTGTGTGGGCGAGGGCAGGTGGACGCATTTGGTATGGTGGACCACTGTCAACTCAACAAAAACTGAGCGGATGAACGAAAACTGGGACAAAATTTTGACGAAAAAAGTTGTCGAAAATCGAATTCGATGAAAACCAGGGCAAACGAAAACCGAGGCCCCACTGTATACAGTAGGGCCCCACTTATACAGGAGGTTAGGTTCCAGGCTACTGCTGGAAAGCAGGACACCATTTTTTCCACTTATAAATGCATATAAATGTCAGATAACAAGTTTACATTAACATATACAGTGGAACCCCGGTTAACGAAAAAAATTCATTGCAGAAGCCTGCTCAAGTGCCATTACCGAACGAATTTACTTCCTTAAGAAAAAATGTCATTTAGGTTAGTCTATTTCAGAACCCCAAAAATACACTTCCACAAGCACTTACAATATTATACTTACATAATTGCATGATTTCAGGGGTGTTCGTTAACCGGGGTTCCACTGTATTAAGTTGGCAATAGAACTAGGCATTAAAAACAATAAAAAGTAAAATACACATGCAGTACACCCATTACTTACCTTAAAATATTTGTAGTCTTAATGTAGGGTGAGAGGTGAGTTTTATTTGTAGGAAGTAAGGTTTGGGAGGTATGGTAGCCAGCCAGGTCAGCCCACCCCACCCCACCCACACGTAATATACTACAACATTTAATTAAAGCACCCCAGAGCGATAAAATACATATACAGTACATTCATTAATTACCTTAAAATATTTGTATTTGTAGTCTTAATGTAGGGTGAGAGGTGAGTTTTATTTGTAGGAAGTCAGGTTTGGGAAGTATGGTATCCAGCCAGGGCAGCCCTCCCCACCCACACGTAATGTAAACAAACTAGGCAAACGCGTCTGGTTTTCGTCACTTTACATTGTGTACAAGTTGTCTCCACGTTAATACAGTAGAATAAATAAAGAGAAACACTCCCATTCTCATGTAACACCATTTTTAGAAGAAATGACTCTCTGAGTGAAGGCATTCAAAAGGAATAATTTTCTAGTTACCCCCAGTAATATTATAGTGTACACATTTTCTCTGATGTTGGACTACAAGTCACCTGGCTACCACAAGTCCTACAAGTTGCCTGGCTACCACATCTCATATTTATGTTAATTTATTCTACTGTGGTGTGTATTTATCATGTTTATATGTTACGTAGCATGTTTATATAATTTTGAAAAAATATCATAGATGGATTAATGGAAATGTCTATATTAACGTAATATACAACATTTAATGCGCCCAAGAGATTACATATTATTATTAAAACATTTGAAATTTTGGAAAGTTTTTCCAAAAGATGTGCTCTCTAAGAATGTAAACAAACTGGGTGGGGGCGCCATATTAGAAAGACAGGGAGCCGTATAGCAAGTTTTGGTCATAATGTGAAATCGCCGTATTAGCGGAATGCCATAAGGCAAAATGCCGTAAAGTGGGGACCTACTGTACTGCATTACATGTCTTTGAGTCCTGAATTTATTTGGTATATGTTAATTATTAGCAACCTCCCAGGGAGGTACTACCATCCTGTCAAATTAGTGTGAAACGGAAGCCAGTAATTGTTTTACATGATGGTAGGATTGCTGGTGTCTTTTTTTTCTGTCGCATAAACATGCAAGATTTTAGGTATGTCTTGCTACTTATACTTACACTTAGGTCACACTACACATGTGTGTACTGTACAAGCATATATACACACACACCTCTGGGTTTCTTCTATTTTCTTTGTAGTTCTTGTTCTTGTTTATTCCCTCTTATCGCCATGGGAAAATGGAACAGAATTCTTCCTCTATAAGCCATGCGTGTCCTAAGAGGCAACTAAAATGCCGGGAGCAAGGGGTTAGTAACCCCTGTGTTGGGGAAGAATCCTGTGGGCAACGCTCCAAATTTTTTCCCCTCCCTCAAACTGAACCGTGTTAAGTTAATTTTACAGTGTTGTATAAAATTGTGCTGCAATTTTTCAATAGTGCAATAACCAAAATGTGCCAAATAAAACTGTCTAATATAACAGTCTACTGTATTTAAATCTGATCTGGTCAATCTTCTATCATTATATAAGCCTCAAAGGAAAAATAGTCCTCATTTAATATTGCTAACAAGAACCTTGAGTCAGTGATCTATAGTATTACTGGTAAGTCACAAACATCCATTAAATTCAGTACTACATCCAAGTCTTCAAGCTCCTCCATAATACAGTGGAACCCCGGTTAACGAAAAAAATTCATTGCAGAAGCCTGCTCAAGTGCCATTACCGAACGAATTTACTTCCTTAACCCTTTACCGGGCACTCCCTGGAAAATGATAATTTCAAAATGTATTTCAAATGAGTGGATAGAGTAACTCAATGTAAGGATAATGAGCCCATATAATTGAAATTCTAAAAAAAACTTTTCACGCAATTGCCAATATTCAAGGACCGTCTACAGACGGTCCTGACCGTTAAAGGGTGTCAAATTCTGAATGTTGCAAATTTGCAATTGTTAATAAAACACCAAATAAGTATTTTTCTATTTTATTATACTAATAGACAATATCAAAAACACAAATGGAACTTGTTTCCAAACATTTTGTATGTATAAAAATATGAAAGTGAACCAAAGAGCAACATGGACACATTGCAAAGGGATAAAACTTTCAAGTCCCATATTCCTGAATTTCCTGAGAAAAACAATCATTCTTGATCACTAATTGCTACAATGAAAGGCTATGAAGCAATTTCTTTCCTTCTTGATGCATAGATTTACCTTGCATACGGCACACAAAAATGAGGATGTGACATGATTTTTCGTTTTGCTGCAATAATTGCATGTAAATATTCTGCCTTGCACTGGCCAGTGACCTAGCATTTTATCAAACCTATCATTTTGGTCAAACCTCACACTGTCATCAGGCCTTTCTGCACGTTGGTACTGCACTGGAGATGGCAACAGGTCATCTGGTTCTGGATCTGAGTCACTTTCCACCAAAATGCAGAGATATTTGAACTTCTGTTGGAAGGGTTCACAATAGAACAATTTCTCATTGATCTGGAATGACAATAAGAATGTTCTGTACACACCCAGACCACTACAGAATTCATATATGCACTAGAAATTTTTATATAAATATTTATTTACTGAAATTTAAAATGTGGCCCTGACGGCGGGACCGTCTGTACACGGTCCTCTTTTGTTGCACTTTTTTCAATTGCATGGTACACTCATATTATGCATATCTAACTCCTGATATATATCTCAAAATATGCCTAAACTATTCATTTACACACTGGACACAACAATTAGTACTTACCGACATTGTAGAGAGTATAATCACAGTGTATATGAGTGGAACAAGAGCAAAAATTCGGCTCTGGGTGACGTAAAGCGAGAAGTGTTTACATTTTGGTCTCTCAACCAATGGGAAGCGAGCAGATGCCGGTCTCACTTAGCTGGAGCGACTCACAGAAGGCTTGTGATTGGTCAGATATAGAGAATGGGAACCTAGATGGGCTGGGGGAGTAGGATGACACGCGCAAAAACACGTGTTTAGGACCGTCTGTACACGGTCCTGCCCGGTAAAGGGTTAAGAAAAAATGTCATTTAGGTTAGTCTATTTCAGACCCCCAAAAATACACTTCCACAAGCACTTACAATATTGTACTTACATAATTGCACGATTTCCGGGGTGTTCGTTAACCAGGGTTCCACTGTAGTCTTATTTATAAAAAAAAATGCATTGGTCCCAAATACATCTCTTAAGCAGTCATTATCTTGGTTAATATGGCTATGACATAAGCAGTAAGATTATGGACAAAATGTGCTGTGAATAAAAATAGTACTCAAAACACAGTTTATCCAGTAAGGATTATGCTGTACCATCACTTTATAATACATCTTGACTCTTTTCAAGAATGTTAATGTCATTAAGGGTAATTAGTCTGTGATTGTCAGCTAGTGTTCAGTATAATTTTAATTTTAGCGAGAAAATACGTATATGCCTCCACTCTTGAGTTTATGGTGATGCGACAATAATTCTGTCCATATATACAAATGAATCTATAATTATAATTTTTAATCTAATTATCACTGTTGGTACAGAACTCGTTACCATTCTTCAGTACAGTAATGAAAATAATAATAAGAGCAATGATTACAATTTTATCGTACTACTTTATCCATTGTACAGAATTAGCAGCCCAATTCCCTTAAACTCAGTTATTGATGCAGAGGTTTTTAATGTCTAAGTTATATGAAACTGGTTTCCAGAGTAAAGAACAAAATTCCTAGTGGCTAGTCATCTAATCCCAATTGGTTCACCAATATCCACAGTCTGTCATAGTGACTGTAGACCTATAAATAGGTTCTCTCTGATCCCTGCACTGGAGTAATCCTACCTTGGTGGGAAACAGGTGTTAAAGACCCCTAACAGTGTGTATCTTGAAATATTTCTAACAAAAGCATGTGTACTTACCTGCTTATCTTCCTAACCTGCTTTTCCTTTATTTCCTTATGGGCTGCTTCTTTCCTCCTCTAGAGAAATGTCTTCCAGCAGGCTGGGCTTCAGTACACAGTATGGCTGTTGGGTGGATATTGATTCTAAGAGTAGAAACTGTGTAAGTACTGTATATCTTCCTGTCTGTCTGTCTTCATTTCCTATGTTGACTATGTTTTGCCATACATATACATAGTCACTCCAGGCACTTTATTGAACATATGTCACACCCATCTTTGGAGTACACAGCAACAGTATGGATCACATAGGTACCTGAGAAAGTTTAAGAAACTGGAAAAAGTGCAGAAGTATGCAACAAGACTAGTTCCAGAGCTAAAGGGTATTAGTTACAAATAGAGGCTAAAGGAATTGAAGCTAATGAGACTGGAAGACAGAAGGACAAGGAAAGATGATGATAACATACAAAATACTCAAGAGGAATTGACAGGACAGGCTGTTTGAAAGGAAGGAAACAAGTACAGTGGTACCTCGAGTTACGATATTTTTTCGTTCGAGAATGCTGTTCAAGTGCCATTACCAAACGAATTTATCCCCATAAGGAATAATGTAAAATAGACTAGTCCTTTTACACCCCCAAAAATATACTTACAAAAGCATTTAAAAAAATAAACTTACATAAAAGGGCGATTTTGGGGACCATCGTAACTCGAGGTACCACTGTACTTGGGGACACAGCTGGAAATTAAAGAAACATGATTCACAGGGATGTCAGAACATTATTTCTTCAGTCTCAAGAGTGATCAGGAATAACCTTGATGAAGAAGTAGGGGAGGCAGACTCCATACATAGTTTTAACAGCAAGTACAATAGGGCCACGAGACTAGGCAAGAATGAATCTGGCAAGCAGCAAGTTGAGTGGTGGAGCCAGGAGCTAGACTCAGACCCCTGTAACAAGCTAGAAATGTTCAAGCTTAATGAGAAAGTAATGTCATACGTCAAAATGACAACGAAGGATTTGGAACACTATCTTGGCTTGCTTGATACAGTAGTGGCAGGCTTTGAGAGGACTGACACTAATTTTGAAAGAAATTCTACAGTGGGTAAAATACTATCAAAAAGTATAGCATGCTACAAAGAAATTCTTTGCAAAAAGAAGCTACAGCCACCCCAACCTCTCTGATGAGTTTTGGGTCTCGCTACTCTTGGAACCCGGCCATGGGTCAGGCTCGTCTGGTGCTTGCCTGGTCAACCAGGCTGTTGCAGCTGGAGGCCTGCTGCCCCACATATCCATCACATCCTGGTTTATCTGGCACCTGGTGAAGATACTTGTCCAGTTTCCTCTTGAAGGCTCCTACATTTGTTCCCGACGTATTTCGTAGTCTTAACATTCAACATTATAATTATAACTAAGCCCTACCATTCAACAACTTTCACCATAAGCAAAGAATGAAAATATTTAAGGTTAGCCATAAAGTACTGTAGCATTTTTTTTTTTATTTTTACTTTTGCAATGTTTTTTTTAGGCCTAGCACTATTGCACACTTAATAAATGATAATGTCAACATGTTTTATAACTTTTATATGCACTGGGAAGTGAAGAAAAAGGCTGTGATTCACCTTAAGATGATATTTACTTTAGGGCAGTAGTAGTCTCGAACCTAACCAACCTTAATAGAAAGGTATGCCTGTGCTAGTACGTCAAGACATATTGACATCGCTTGAGTACTAGTATGTTGGAAACAGTTAAAAAGATTAAGTAGATACCAGAATTATGGAACTTCAGTGTCCAAAACATCACTGAAGTTCACTGCGAGGAGTTTCTGCACCACCTGAGTGTACCGTGCCACTTAAATGTTTTAAGCACTCCTCAGTCCAGTAGTTGAATGAAAATGTTGTATTTGGTGGCAAAAACACTACCTTCACATATGAATCCACATTCTGCAAGAGATGAGGATGATTGCTAGAATTATCCCAAGTGAGGAGAATCTTTAGCGAAAGGTTCTTTCTTGCTAGGTACATCTTGACTGAAGGAATAAAATAATGTTTGAACTACTTGATAAATAACACCTCATTCATCCATGGGTTCTGGTTGAACAGCTAAATAACAAAGTATTTTTACCTTTAAAACATGGGGATTTCTGTGAGCAATAAGTATAGGCTTGAACTTAAAATCACCTGAAGCATTACAATAAAAGTTAAACAATCACTTGCTGTCTTAAATCCACTTACAATTTTCTCTTGCTTGCTGATGAAGATCTAGATGGCGGCAACTTCTTTCAAATTACATCGTCTCATCATCATTAAACACTTGCTCAAGACTGTAGTTTGAGGAAAATATCCCACCCTGCCTCAAAGCAGTTTTTCCTCTACAACATAAGACATTTTAGGAAAAAATTTAAATACAGTGGACCTCCGAGTATCATAAGGCTCGTATATCGTAAAACTCGTGTTACGTAAGCTTTTTTTTATTTCGTGTAACGTAAATGGACTCGTGTATCGTAACGTATTAGACCAGTCCGCCTGCTCCGCGCCTGCCCTGTGCCTGCGCAGGACGCCAGTGAAGCGTTGTTTACCATTGAGAGAACATTACCCAGCACGCTCTTTCAAACATTCACAATACATTTGGTGTCTTTTTTGGTGGTTTAGTGATTGTCACTGTGAAATAAGTCACCATGGGTCCAAAGAAGCTTCCTAGTGGCACCCCTGTGGTAAAGAAAGTGAGGAACACCATCGAACCGAAGAAAGAGATTATAGAAAAATATGAGTGACGTACATCTGAGTGAGCTTGCCAGGATGTACAAGAAAACCCCATCTACTATCAGCTCTATCCTGGCAAAGAGAAATGAGATCAAGGAAGCTAATGTTGCAAAAGGGGTTGATATGTTAACGAAAAATAGATCGAAAACAGTGGATGAGGTTGAGAAGTTTTGATGGTGTGGATCAATGAAAAACAGATAGCGGGTGATAGTATTTCCACGGCGATAATTTGTGAAAAGGCAAGGAAGTTGCATGCAGATCTTGTCAAGACAATGCCTGCAACCAGTGGTGAGGCGAGTGATTTTAAAGCCAGCAAAGGCTGGTTTGAGAGGTTTAAGAAACGTAGTGGCATACACAGTGTTGTGAGGCATGGTGAGGCAGCCAGCTCAGACAAACGTGCAGCTGAAAAATTTGTGCAGGAATTCCAGGGGTTCATAGACACTGAAAAATTTGAACCCCAACAAGTGTTTAATTGTGATGAAACAGGCCTGTTTTGGAAGAAAATGCCTAACAGGACCTTCATTACTCAGGAGGAAAAGGCACAGCCAGGACACAAGCCTATGAAAGACAGGCTAACTCTTATGATGTGTGCCAATGCCAGTGGTGATTTTAAAGTGAAGCCTTTACTGGTATATCACTCAGAAAATCCCAGAGCCTTCAAGATACACAATGTTAACAAGAATAATTTGTGTGCATTGGAAGGCTAACACCAAGGCATGGGTCACTATGGACATTTTCAAGGAATGGTTGACTGGAATGTTTGGCCCTAGTGTGAAGAAATACCTCCTGGAAAAGAAATTGGGACTCGAGTGCCTCCTGGTATTGGACAATGCTCCTGCTCATCCTCACAACTTGGAAGAGTTGTTGTCTGAGGAGTTCAATTTCATCATAGTGAAGTTCTTGCCTCCTAACACCACTCCTCTCATCCAGCCCATGGACCAGCAGGTCATTGCAAACTTCAAGAAACTGTACACCAAAGCAATGTTTCAGAAGTGCTTTCATGTGACCTCAGACACTGAATTGACCCTAAGAGAGTTCTGGAAAGAACACTTCAATATCGTGCATTGCATAGGCCTTATAGGTAAGGCTTGGGAGGGAGTGACTTCCAGGACTTTGAACTCTGCTTGGAGACCACTGTGGCCAGATTGTGGAAGATATTGTGGCATTGGGGAACAGCCTGGGGTTGGAGGTGAGTGGTGAGGATGTGGAAGAGTTGGAGGAGGAGCACAGGGTAGAGCTAACAACTGAAGAGCTGCAAGAGCTTCATCTGGAACAGCAACAGACCAGAGCTGAGATTATTGCTTCACAGGAGGAAGAGAGAGAGGAGGTGCCATCTTCAGTGCTTAAGGAGATGTGTACAATGTGGAATGAGTTGCAGACATTTGTTGAAAGACACCACCCTGAGCAAGCTGAAATGAGCCATCTGTGCAACCACTTCAGTGACAGAGCTATGTTGCACTTCAGGAAAATATTAAAGAGTCGCCAGAAACAGAGGACTCTGGACAGTTATTTTTCTAGGAAGGCTTCTAGTGACTCTCAAGCTGGTCCTAGTGGCATTAAAAGACCAAGAAGGGAAGTAACCCCAGAGAGGGACTTGTTACCTGAAGTCCTTTTGGAGGGAGATTCCCCTTCCAACCACTAACACCCTGCCCCTGTCATCCTCCCTATCTTCCAGATGCCTGCAACTCTCTTCAATAAAGGTAAGTAAATGTTATTTATATTATATTTTTTGTGAATATTTTTGGGTGGAACGGATTAATTGTATTTACATTATTTCTTATGGGAAATAAGGTTTCGAATTACGAAAGTTTCGTGTTGAGAAATAGCTCCTGGAACGGATTAATTATGTTAGTCGAGGGACCACTGTAGAAAGTAATTGTAACTGTGACTGCAAGTTATGGTTGCATGAATTATAACATATTAGACAGTGGATAGATTTAGTCTGGAAAAGAAGTCTTCCTCCATAAGCCACGCGTGTCGTAAGAGGCGACTAAACTGCCAGGAGCACGGGGCTAGTAACCCCTTCTGTATAAATTACTAAATTTAAAAAGAAGAACTTAATTTCTTTTTAGGTCACCCTGCTTTGGTGGGATACGGCTGGTTCATTGAAGAAAATGAAAAATTTAATACACTGACTGTCTCCCAACAAGGCAGTGACCCCCCCAAAAAAAAAAAAAAAAACATTAAAGATGTGTGCAGATACCAGAATGTCCCTCCAAACAACAAATACCTCAAACCCCTCCTTTAGTGCGTAATCACTGTACTTTCCACCTCCAGGACTCAGTCTGGCTAACTGGTTTCCCTGAATCCCTTCACAAAATATTATCTTGCTCACACCCCAACAGCTCATCACACACACTCACCTGTAACCACAAATAGGAAAGTACAAAAAAATGCTGGCACATGCATGCACACACACACTCTCATTCACTCTTTTATATATTTTATTGACATATGTAACTCTTAGGAAAACAAAACAGGTAACAACATAAGAAATACTTTATTATTTACATGATATATCTGTAAAACAGCAAACTGTGCATGTGTTATTTATTATTCATTTACTTATTGTAGATACAATCTTGGCATAGATTTGAAATAAGACTGTCCTTTTGTACAGCTTTTGGGTTCCTCTACACCAGGCGCCCAAACACAGAAATGATACCACTACTTAAGTCATAATAAATAAGGTCAGAGAGTTTGGATTATAGGAAGGACACTTTCTGTAAGAGATGGTCTTGTATGCGTGAGTGTTTGTGTGGTTGAGTGAAGTCTCGGCCAAACTCCGAGTACCTCCATACCCCAACAACCCTCGTCCAAGGCAAGAACACACACAGTAAACGTGTAGGTGGGAGTATGTGCTGCACACCACAGCTTTAAGGAGAAATCCACTTCAAGGATCACTTCTTTAACAGAGGAGTGACAATGGTATCATTAAATCTATGCGAGGGAAAATCCTAAATGATGTGAAAATTGACTGATGTTCATGACATGGTGGAAGATGAAGAGCAGAATTATCTGGCAAAATAATGAACACAAAAATGAAAGTTAAAAAAAAAAAAGTTATGAATGTAAAAAAAAATCAACAAATCATATTAAAATAAGATATAAGTGGAGTTAAAATATGCCAAGAAAAATGCTATCAAGAAGATAAGCAGAGAAATGAAAGAGTTACAGTGAAAGAGAGAGATATCAGAAAATTAACAACAGGAAAGGTCAATTAAGTGACTCTTTGTTTGGGGTTGAGACTGTGGAGAATGGTAACATGCACGTTAAAGCAGAGTTCCCTTATCTGACAAGTCCTGGCCAATGGAAGGCTCTGAGGCACAGTTCTTGATCCACAGTAAAACAATAATTTACATGCACCCCATTATGTAAGGAAAGATGAAAACAAAATCATAGTTGACTAAAAAAAAATAAGGTCAATGAAATAATGAAAGAAGTGGCTTAATTAAAGATATGAATGATTACAGAGGCATGCCATGTTATTGTTAAAGTTTGAGGATTAAGTTAGGGAGTTAGGATCACACTTGACAAACTTTCATGGGGTGCATAATCCACTATATTCATGGATGGATATTGTACTGTTGCCATTATTATTCACTAATGGCATTTACATATCACACTTCTACACACTCTCCTTAACACAGAAAATAGTTTGTCTCAGTTACTCTAATTCTCTTTAACTGGCTCAGAGCCTATGGGAACTGCATAATTTTGTGCATATTTCTGTTAAACAAATGTTTAAACCATAAATCAATACTGCATAACACTACCTAACCTGAATTTCTTCTGGTAAATAAGTAAAAGCAATAGAAATGAGGCAGAGATGTGTGGTAAGTGAGCAACCGCATAGTTTCCTATCCCAGAAATCAACAACCACCACTACCTGCTTGGCAACAAGACTACACCCAGATCAATCACCAAGTAAACTTGACCATGGAAGTTCAGCTGTCCCATTTCACCAGGGACACAAATTCTAACTCCACCAAAAATATATTAAATAATGGAACATGTGCTTTCAACATTTTAATAAATTTGTAAACAAACAATATTGCAGTCATTGGTTCAACTTCACAGGTGCCGAAGAACCAATAATTAACCAACAATTAGTTAAGAACATGTTGTACCAGTTTTGGCTTTGTCAATTAAGGTTGAACCTACGTATTTGAGAATACACAACAAAAAAGGAAACCGACAATGCACAGAATGGTGGTATCCTCCAGTGCTCGGGCATACTAGGAAGACAATTTGTGTACACACCAACAGGAGCTTGTGTCCCTAGTGAGCTTTCAACCACCTACCCTCATCACCCACTTCTGGTTACCACCTGGTATCAACATGGCAAGCATTTCTGACAAAAGGACAAACATCACAATAACAAAATTTACATGGAAAGAAAGAAGGAAATATCAAATCATATTCGTCTTGAGTAGTAAGAAATATCAATGGATTATATGAATTGTGTACTCAATGAGATGAAAATATTATACAACATATGAAAATAATCTAATATAAAGGATGCAATGATATGAATGAGTGAGAAATGACAAGGCAGGAGAAAATGAAGACACCTAGTTATAGTTGTGTTGATATATTTCATCACAGAGAACACAGTTTGTCAGATGCAACAGATGATACTTTGTGAATTATCCAAACAATATGGGAGGACTTCTAAAACACCAGCTGCCAATGCATCTGTTGTAAGGGACGGGAAGAGACAGTCCACTCATCATGATCAATGTCCAGTGGCAACCAGAGTTAAGGAGATTATTAAACAGACAACCAGAAGAAAAAAGTAAAAATTATCTTTCATCAGTGACATGAGAATAAATCTCATTTAGGTTTGTGACAAGAAAATAATTTAATGCATTCATGGTTCAATATAATTTAGGACTACAAGTACAAATATCAACTTTATATCATCTATAACAAGCATATGAGCATCCATAAAATTAAGTATACTTAACAATATTGCCCTAAAAGGGCAAAATAATTCAAAACATTGCCATACATTTGTCATTATCAACTTTCGTTACTTACAAAAGTTCAGGATTTTCGTGGGAATTAAAGCCCAGTACAAAGTACTATATCAGTAACATAGTTATGGTCAGTACCATTATTAAATCTCAAAATATGTACAAAAATATACATCTGGCAGGGAGTGTGTGCTCAGTTACATGCCACTATATATTTTTTTTAAGTTACCAAACAGGCCAACAGGACCAGGCAGGTGTACAGTGGGCACAGCACATGTGAAGCAACCCCTCAGGAGCACAACCTTTGGCAATTTCTTGGACCACACTCATTCAGATGTCATTGTATAACCCTCTCACAGTTCTGCATTACTGCTATTAATGCATTTCCTGAGGTGTAATAATAATTATCCTTGGTCTTACCTCCCCACAGAGGAGGAATTGCTCTCTCTATTTCAAGGTTACCTCACTGCTGGCCTATAACAAGTGTTTTTTTTTTTTTTTTCCCTTGTTCAATATTTACTGTGCCAAAGATACTATAGCTAAAAAAAAAACCTATTGGTTAGGTAACCAAATTTCATACCTCACCTAGTGTCATGATTACTATTCATGATGTTATTCTGGCCATATTAAGCATATAAATAGTTACTCTCAAGTACCATAAACATAGGAGAATGGTTTTTGGAGAACTTTTCTGGAGAATGGCCACGAATGCACTTCAACATCATAAGAGCACACAAGGCATTGTCTTCACACACATGGACCTCTCAGCAAATTTGTACATTTTGGGTGGGAAATATAACACAAAATAATAATAATCATAAAAAAACATTGAGACTATTTGTATAAAATCATCCATAACTAAATTTAATGATAAGGCATCACAGTTGTCACACCAGGAAGCCAAATGTTTGGGATCTTGGGCTCCCATGCTGCATGTTAACTAGCAAGACATAACATTAGCCTCATGTATTTGCCACATTGACTGCAGTATTTAATTAGCATAACTTATTCCTATGCCTTTCATCTCCAGTGAGATCTGAGAACAACCTATAAAAATTTCACATAGCCTGATTACACTACACTAATCAACTTATTCATTTCCTTGAGTATCTGCATCCTATTAAATTAGTTTCTTCATAGTATGCAAAATATGCTCACTTATTTGATGACAAGGCATAGAGAACTGTGCAGGAAATCAGATTTCTTGAGATTGCTACACCAGACATTCCACTGCCCATTATGCTGAATCTCTTCATATCTTCTCCCAAGTTCTTCTGGAGCAGAGCTGGATGTGATCAAACAAACCCTGGGTGTTAAGAACAGCAGTGGCAGATCCTAGATGTGCACAGCAACAACTAGTCCTTGAGTCTGTGGAGGCCATACTGCACATAGCATACAAGCTCATACAAGGAAGAGTGGAGGGTTAATGGACTAACCTGACGGTCCAGCTCAATAAAGAATTCTGTAAAAAAAAAAAAAACAGATAGGAATGAACAAATGTTAGGCACTACAAGTTGCAAGTATAATACATGTGAATTTGAATGTACAATTGGACCCCTGAATTTGTGAGTTAAGGTTCTGGAGGTCTCATGAATCTGGAATTTGCTAATACAGATTGGTCAAGAACTAATGACCTAATATTTATGATTTTCCTAAGGTTGAATTATAAAAAAAATTCTTCATTTTTTTTTTTTTTACAGAATGCACTGATATTCTGAATTCTCTTTATTTATTGTATGTGTGGATATTTCATGATTTGTTTTAAAAGAGACTGGCTAAGAAATGTAAATTAAATAATTACAAAGTTTTGTTGGCTTGTGATAGCCACGACTGCTGCCCATTTAACTGGATGTGTCAGTAGGTGAGGTGCTCAAGAGTGGGAGTTATGCTCAATCATGCCACATCCTACCCTTCACAAAATTAGACTCATTACTACTGTCCCACACTATGTACCCAGGTACTAGATACCCTTCACCACAACAGTGAGGGAGTGATGAGCCTAGTAAATCACCATAACAATGAGGGAGTGACGAGCCTAGGTAAAGACAATGCTATTAATGAGGTTGGAAATGAATAGGAAAGTGAGAAAGACAATGGTATTAATAAGGTCGGAAATGAATAGGAAAGTGAAAAAGAGAGAGAGGGAGGAAATCCAGCTGCTGCCCATCCCCATACATTTGTTAACCAAATCCTCCCACACCACACACCCAGAAGTGGTGAGAATATGCAAAGACCATTTTGTGTACCATTTATATAATAAAGAATACTACTATATTAGGTACAATGCAAGAGGAAAGGTGAGGGGTGAATAGGTGAGTGAGAATGAGAAAGAGATGGCCACTACTGTGGTAATCACAGAACAGGTGGAGCTCAAACCCATGGCAAGCTAGTCCAAAAACTAGCAGGCTAATGTGCTATCCACTGGAACCTTTTTTTTAACATGTCAGTCATCTCCCACTTAGGCAGGGTGACCCAAAAAAGAAAGAAAGAAATGCTTTCACCATCATTCACACAATCACTGTCTTTGCAAAAGCACTCACATACGAGAGTTTAGATGTCACTCCAAACAGCCAATATCCCAAACCCCTCCTTTAAAGTGCAGGCATTGTACTTCCCACCCCCAGGACTCAAGTTCGGCTAACCAGTTTCCCTGAATCCCTTCACAAAATATTACCCTGCTCACACTCCAACAGCTAGTCAGTCCCAAAAACCATTTGTCTCCATTCACTTCTATCTAACATGGTCACACATGCCCCTTGCACACAAAACCTCTTTTACCCCCTACGTTCATCCTTTCCTAGGATGACCCCTACCCCTCCTTCCTTTCACTACAGATTTATACACCCTCCAAGTCATGCTATTTTGCTTCATCCTTTCTAAATGACCAAAACACCTCAACAACCCCTCTTCAGCCTTCTGAATAATACTTTTAGTAACTCCACACCTAATTTCCACACTTCAAATTCTCTGCATCATATTTACACCACACATTGCCCTTAGACATGATATCTCCACTGCCTCCAGCAGTGGAGATGTCGTGATAGGTTGTGAACTTTTGTAATGAAAGGTGGAAATTAATACAAAAAATTATTCACAAAACAGGCAGTAGTAACACAATAAGTCTGGAAGAGAAAAGTGGTCTACCGTACTAAACATGAATGCATTTGAGAGAGCAAAAACTGAGAAAAATACAGTACAGCCTCTCCTCGCTTAGCGACGTTCTCGTTTACCGACAACTCAGACTTACGACGGGCTCTCTGACCAGTATGCATACCTAAATAATGTATATTAGAGCTGATTTCCTTTATTCTGCTTAATATACAGTACACTACTGTATAAACATTTAAAAATATACCAGAAATGTTATAAATGGTGCAAAGGTGACATTAAAACAATGGTTAACACAAACCCACTACTATTATATTATGCTTCTCACTTAGTGGCAAATTCGTTTACCGATGTGGTCTTAGGAATGAAACTCTGTCATTAAGTGAGGAGAGGCTGTATTATTGTAATGAAATAGCATGGGAGTTTTTGTTGTTGGAGGTTTATAGGGCCATTACAGCTAACGCCATATTGAGTCCGAGTCAGCAGTTGGCCTTCCCAAGCCATAGAAAACCGTGAACAAAAAATTTTCATAGTTGAGCTGCCTTTTTTTAAAACATTATGGTGTGAATCCTCAGTCAAAACCATGAGGGAATATGGTACAGTGGTACCCCGGATTTCGTCAATAATTTGTTCCAGAAGGCTGTTCGAGTGCCATTACCGAACGAATTTGTTCCCATAAGGAATAATGTAAATTAGATTAGTCCGTTTCAAACCCCCAAAAATACACTTACAATAATACACTTACATAATTGTTTGAGTTGGGAGCTGTTCGAAACTCGGGGTACCACTGTACAAATATTTTAAAGTAATGAATGTACTGTGTATGTATTTTACTTTTTATTATGTTTTTAATGCCTAGTTCTATTACTAACTTAATATAAGTTAGTGTAAACTTATTGTCTGGCATTTATAAGTGGAAAAAATGGCATTTCGCTTTAAGACAGTAGCCTGGAACCAGCCATATAAGTGGGGCCGTCCTGTACATCCTCAATATAAAAATATTCTCTCTCATTCATACATCTGGTAACTTTTACATCCCCTTATTTTATTTTACCTGTATATCATATGCCATGCTTGAAATATGTATGTTAAGTAAATGTATACAATTATATGAATTAACAAATATAAAACAAAAAATCTAACCTTGCATGCCATTTTGAAAGACATAGTGGTCTGCTTCTATCCACATATCATGAGCTGAGGCAAGGTGGCTAGAGAGCTGGTTCTGCTTGATGATAAGGGCATGGATGTGAACAGGCACAGGTACGGCAGGTACTATGGCATGCGCCCCCTGAGGCGGTTGTGGATGAGGGGGTGTTTGACCAACCGGAGGAGGAGCAATACCTCCCTTAGAGCGTGTGCCCTCTGTGCTTGTGGTGTAACCTGATGACTGAGAGCCTTCTGATCCAACTGATCCAGCAGGCGAGGGGGTCTGTGACAAGTGAGAAGGAGAACCAGTGGCTCGTTGACCCCCCCACTGCTGACCGCTGCTGCCAGCTGTTTCAACACTTCCAGCTTTGTTGTAACTCTGAAAAATTAACTACTGTTAAAAAAAATCTCTGTAATAATTATTACATTCATGGGGGAGCACTAAACCCATAGAGGTCATACAGCACTCTAATGAAACACATGAGTTCAAGCCCCACCTGTTACGTGATTTATTTGCAGTCATGTTATTTATTGACATTGTGTACTCTTTCTACTAACATTTGTTGAAACAGTAAGGTATGCCTATTTGTTGCTAGCTTTCTTCAACAAACTGGCCGTATCCTATTGAAGCAGGGTGGCTCAAAAAGAAAAACAAAAAATTTCTCTTTTCAAATTTAGTAACATACAGGGAAGGGGTTACTAGCCCCTTGCTCCCCGCATTTTAGTCGCCTCTTACGACACGCATGGCTTATGGAGGAAGAATTCTGTTCCACTTCCCCATGGAAAATTTGTTGCTATATAGTTCTTAAATGGAATACTGTACAGTGAATTCTGATTTCCTCTCTTTGGGGAATAAGATGACGCAGGAGGTTCTTCTGAGTCCTACACTGTCATCATAAATCTTTAGACCAAATAATTTTAAAGACTTAGGCATGTGGGGTTGTTTGTCATGCTGGCAAAACATACACTAATATTTTCAAAGGTGCAGCCCCGTTGTTGGTTGCACCTGCTTAAAGTGTAATGAAAATAATACGTACTCAGAATTCACGAAAAACATGGAAATGAATGAACTTTATATTTAAACTGCTTGCCTTTCTTTCTTTCAGCTGGCAGTTAAGGTAGATCAATCAATTTGGAATTTAAAGGTTTAACTGTGTCAAATAAATATTCATAAATCCATTTAAGATATGCACTATACTATTCTCAACTTTTCTAACACAATCAGAGACTGAAGAATGAGGATTAATGTAGTTATGGAATTCAGTCATCTTGATTTGGGTGACTAAGTTTTACACAGTATGTAATACAAGAGAAGGTGCAGCAGTGGATTTTGTTTTACCATACAGAATCAAAAGAAAATGTAATAAACTGAAATGAGTGGTGATGTATTAATATAAAGAACAATGGTAAGGGAATCATGAAAAAGAGAAATATTAATACTGATGTGAAAAAAGGATAACATTATACACCTTCCACCCTGGACTTATGAGAATTAAATATGGTGACAGAATGCACCTACATCTATATTTTTTATGTATTGTTCCTTCCAGAATGAGAGAGAAATCTAAAATTTAAGATATTATGATAAACTAAGGAGAGAATGTGATATAAGTATGGAGGCATAAGTAGCAAAAAAAAATTTTTTTAAGGATGATATACTGATGAGAAAACAACTTACATTATGTAAAGGAAAAATCAAGGATTACTTGCTAACTGGACAGGCTTCTTAATGCAATAAGAGGTACAAAACAGGTCAGAAAATCATGTTTCAATATAACTTATTCCTCTGTATGTATCTGTACCAATTTATTTTTAGAAACATCATCTCTATATCCATGTTTTACTTTCACAGATCAAGCTTAAAAGGAGTATACCATCATACAACTTTTCTTAGATATCACAGGTAGTACTTCTTTCATAACCCTTCTTGGGCATTCCATTATTTTTCTTCCTTGCACTAGTCTCTCCATTACATATAAACCCTCCTTATGGTTCATGTATACTTATTACTGATCTCAAATAATGAAATTCTTTAACCTTTTTCAGTATTTCTCAGAACATTTCAAACAAACTTTATTTCTTTCTGCAGTATATAAAATGTAGTTTACATGTAATAAAATATTAAGCAAAAAAGAAAGCCACATTTTATAAATTTTATTCTGTAAGGAAGAACAAAAATATTAAAATGGGGAATGAAAAATAAAAGCAAATTTTTTGTGTTCAGGTTCCACGAATCACTTAAAGAAATAGCAAATCATTTGTACAAATAGTACTTTAATCATTTTTATACCCAGTTTAGCCCATTTTCATTCTTCCATGAGCATGTGCACCTTCTCTCTCTCTTGCTGAATACACTGAGCACATTACCTAATCCATATAAATAGAAATGGATTAAGATTAATACTACACAAGAGAAGAAGAAAGTTTACCTGAAAGTATTTATTGAGCTGCCTCTGGTTTTCCTTGTGTTCATTCCTCCGCATCTTATAAATCTTTAATGACAGTAAACTTTGACATCGTAAACTGAAAAAAAAAACATAAAATTAAAAAAAAGCTACCACTAGATGTTTAAATACCTATCGGTAATGGTTTTTACCACAATGCCCATTTCCTAATGTATCCACATTTATTAAAAGGCAAAATAAGAGAGGAAAACTTTCTCCTCACTCCATCATTGCAACTTAAAAAAGTAATCCTATAAACCCCCTCTAAACTGTATTGTTTACAGGTATGCAGTGTAGTGTCCACCAGTCATGGGACATTTCTAGCCAAGAGAATTGAATATACAGTGGTACCCCGACTTACGATGGTCCCCAAACACACCCTTTTTTTAAATGCTTTTGTAAGTGTAATTTTGGGGGTCTAAAAGGACTAGTCTATTTTACATCATTTCTTATGGAGATAAATTTGTTTGGTAATGGCACTTGAACAGCATTCTGGAATGAAAAAATATCGTAAGTCGGGGTACCACTGTATGTATAATATAACTCACAGCAGAGGGGAAACATTTTGATTTGATATAAAAAGTAATTTGATACTTTTTAAGGTAATTGCTTACCAACAATAAACAATACAGTATTAGATTTCTCATGTACTTCTGATTAATACATAGTTACTGGTACCTTTAAAGATTTTATTGTTTTAATTATTTAGTCCTACCTTTTCCTAGACAGGAATAATTCAGTGTCAGTACATCATGTACAGCACAGACTGTGACAAGTCTTAAAATATAGATACAGCAACAAGTATTTTTTTCTTTTTACAAATATGATTATTTCACATTATTAACCCTTTCAATGTTACTCATGTAAGTCAGTCTTAATTATAGCATCCTCAGTTATGCTGTGACTAGAAAATTTAGGCCTAGACATGAAATAATGATTCTGTGCAGCAGGTGTGCACAGTACATAAAAAAAGTCCTGCCCCATGAAGTACATGATGGGAGCAGTTGACCTCTAAACTTGTGTTTGGTTTAAAATATCATGTTTAAGGGCAGTTTTCATAGTTTTATAGGTGTTTCTTAATATCAACTGATAGAATGGAAGACATACTAGTGAAATAGCAACCCATGTTCCTAATAAATGCCACACTTTCATATAGGGTTTACATCTCATTTCTAAGTTGGGTTGGGTTAGGTTGGGTTACATAGGTTACAACAATAAACTTATCAACATAAGAAAAAAGGTGGTAAAAACGCCTGCTAAGAGAACAGAAAATGAACCATCACTATGTGCAGCTGATATAACTTATTATTTTTCAACTATTCAAGGTGGCATCAACAGCCACCAATTTGACTGTTTTTACAACAGTGCCATAATGTCTGTAGTTAAGAGGATGGGCTGGTAATAGATATGATTTTGTTCATTTTCAAATTAGAAATGTCTTGAAATGGGCCTTGAAGTAGTGAAAAATTTTTTTTTTTTTTTTTTTTTTTTTGGGGGGTTTCTCAGAAAGGGTAAGGGCCCCCCTTCCCCCTCCCCTTGGTCTTACCTTACGTTTGATATATCCTTGTCGAGTTTAGAAAGATTTTCTACTTTCCAAGCCCAGCCTTGGGCCAGAATTACTTGGTGCTTGCTTGGTCAACCAGATGTTGCTGCTGGCAGCCTGCTGGCCCACATATCCACTATATTCTGATTCATCTGGCATCTGGTGAAGATACTTGTCTAGTTTCCTCTTGAAGACTTCTACACTTGTCCCAGCACTGTTTCTGATATCTTCTGGTAAAATGTTGAATGGTCTAGAGCCACAGATGTTGATATAATGTTCTCTTACTATGCCCATGGCACCTTTGCTTTTCACAGGGTTTATTCTGCACTTCCTTCCATATCTCTCACTCCATTATGTTATGGCAGTGTACAGATTTGGGACAAGGCCCTCAAGTGCTTTTCAGGTACATAATATGTTTCTGTCTCTCCTCTGCTAAAGTGACTTAAAGGTGTTCTCAGTAATTTAAATGCTTTATTAGCTCTATGTGGGCTGTATCTGTACCAGTAAGTTGTTTTATTGTTTTTTTACCAGGTCTGCTTCAATTACTGGAACAGCCTAAACCATGACCAATTATTGTTTAGTTGTATTTCTTTAGCTGAGAAATAGAATAAAGCTTTGATCTTTTGTGATGAATTCAAAGTGGAAGGCAAGTGTTATACGGAAGAGGCCTTGGGACATAATTAGTGAATGAAGGAAAGGTTGCTTTAGTGGATGGAATGCCTACAGTGTTAACTTTGAATTTTTTATTAAAATTTGTTGAGTTTTGTGTAAAATTAACCAAATTACCAAATTGTGGGTACATTATGGGTAGTTCTGAAAGCTGAATGGCAGTTTCATGCGCTTAATCAATAGAATGGATGGCATACTAGCAAAATAGCTAGGAACTGGGTCAGTTTGAGCAATGTCATTGGCCTAAAATAGGCCTCAAAGTGAGCAAAAATCACTGATGCATAAATTGCACCAAGGCTGTCAACTTCATGCCTGCATAATTCCATAAGTTCCCATCAAATTTTGCATTTTTGGTGTAATTACTTTCAGATAAAGATTCTCTAACATCTTAGAAGATGAAATTATTATTACTTAAAAAAAATTGCAAAGGGTTAAATTTGAGTAGAGACCATACAACTTTTGAGGAAAAAGTTCACTTGTACATACAAATTACTGTACAAATATGTGAATGGCTGAGGTGTAGGTCGTTTGCCAGTGGTCCCCTCGTTTGCAGAGGAATGTTGACTTCAGTGCCACCTGTTGCCCAATATTTGGAACTACCCTTGTGGGGGGTAGGTGACAAGTAGTCCAGTAGATTTTATTAGGCCACTTGAATACTTGGTTTCCTGAGGCTTGTGAGCATTTGCCCTCTGTGTTACTCAGTTTATTTTGGTGTTGAGTCATCTTTTTCATAGCTGTTACCTGTACATATTGACTTTTTGACCCTTATATGTTAGTGTAACTTAGTAATATTTTATATTTCTCACTTTTAAATTGCCATCAGCCTACTGTGTGAGAACATTGTCTTTTTTGTAACTGCTGTCTTTCTCCCCCTCAGCCCGTATGCCAAAATCTGAGTCACTTGTTTAAGGCAAAGGAGGCTAGGGCTACATGGCAACAAAGTGTGGTACGAATTCCTTAGGCAACTCCTCTCTCAAATGTTGTGGTGTGCGAAAGCCGCCAGCCTTTACTTAACCCCAGTAAGGCATCTCACCATTGGTGACTGAATTGTGTGTGTGTGCACAACTTGAAGTTACACCAAGCTAGTCTGTAATATATTCATGTAGTCTCACAACCTGCATCACTACTTGTTGAATAGTGTCCATACTTTCTGATTCTGACTTTCACATCTCTACATGCAGCTCTCAGTTTCAAGGTTTACTGAGAGTAATGGCACACAGAACAATACTGTATCCCAATACTTGTGACTGGTTAAAAAGTTTTGTAACCTTTATGCCCTGCCTGGGGTCACTTCTAGCTCTAGTGGGCTATTGGTGGCTTACAACCATCAAAGCCTGATAGATCTGGTACTTGGTGGAGGTACTGATTCAGTTTTATTCTTAAAACTTCTACACTTGTTTAGGCAATGTTTCTGATATCTGCTATAGGAAGGTTGAATAGTCTTAGACTACAGATGCTAACACAGTGTTCTCTTAAGTGTGCCCATAGCACCCCTGTTTTTCTCCTCCCTAATTTCTCAATCCAGTAAACTGTAATGGCAGTGTGAAGATTTGAGAAAGAAAGCCCAAGTATGTTTCATGAATATTATCAGGTGTTTCTTTTTTATTACAGTGAGTACATTGTGGCTAGTGTGTTTGTTTATGTCTGCTATTAAGAGAAGAAAAGGAAAAGGCACCAGGACCATGCATTGGAGTACTGAGCTAGCACTAAGTGAAGCACAGAGTAAAAGAATTTCAATGGGAGGGGTAAATGTGAGTTAAATCGAGTGTATAGGAGAGAACTAGAATAGGTATAAGAATTACTATGTGGATTAGAATAAGGGTGGGATGTGAGTAGTATATTATAGTAAATGTTAATGCACATGGGGAAGTGTGTGTAAAGAGAGATTTTGGAAGACGCTAAGCAAATGTTTAGGGAGTTTCAAACCATATTAGAAAATCATTGTTGTGGGGGACCTAAATGCTAAACCGGGAGAAACTGTTGTGGAGGGCACAGAATGGAAGTTTGGAGTACCAAGGGTGAACAATAAGGAAAGACCTCTAACTGAATTATGTATAGAAAAAGGTTTTGATAATAGGCATTAATTATTTTACAAAAAAGATAATAAATAAGTATACAAGACATATGGAACATAATAATAACAGTTTGTCAGACTATGTATTAATAGATAAAAGGTATATGAGTGGACTCCTGGCCGTACATGTTATTAGTGAAGGAACAGATATCAATTTATTATTTAGTGGTAGCTACAATGAAACTGAGGTAGATGGGTTACAAGGAGAATGTCATCAGTGGGCAACAAGGAGGTGAGAGTGAGTACATGAACCCTAACACTGTACACAAATAACCTGTACATAGGAGAGAGAAGCTTATGACAATGTTTCAGTCCAACTTAGACAACTTACAAGTCACACTAACACACGAGAGTGAGGGAGCCAGTATATATAAGCGAGGGAGACAGGGACAGGACAAAGAGAAAAAGAAAGAAGGAAATGGAGAAGTAGACGTAATGCTGGTAGTGGAAGTAGTAGAAAGTAGGGGGTGTAGTTTTAGTGGCACAAGAGACAGAAAGGGGAGTGAAGGGAAGCAACAGTAGTGGAAGAAGTATTAGTGGTAGAAGTGTAATTTAGTTGTAGTCGTAGTAGTAGAAGTGGAGTAAGTCTAAGAACAAGAAAAGGAGAACTGCAGGAGAGCTAATGGTCCACAAGGGGTAGAACCAAAACTGGGGGGATAAAACTTTAGGACAGAACACACCTAGGCAGAAAAAAAGAAGACAAAAGAAAAAATAGGAAAAGAGAAGAGGAGGAAAGAAAAAATCAGGTCAAGTCACAAATGATCAACACACTAGAACACAGGGGACCATAATGTGTTTGATGTACTTGAACACTAATTTTTTGTCCCTCCAAATATGCCATCTGTAATATTTTTAGACATGGCTCAACAACCTTGTCTTCCTGCCTTTGAAAAAAATCATGCAGTGCATGATGTGTAGCTGCCAAACTAGCATAAATAAAAAATGAAACCAAGATCTACTGTTCCTACACCAGTTTCCCTAAATTTATTATAATTTCATGATACTAAAAAAAAAAAAGAAAAAAAAAAAAAAACTATGTAGATTTAGACTACAAAAACCTAATACGTACAATCAAACACTGCGAGTTATTCCATGTTTTGATGAGTATTACACCTTGAAACAATTGCAATATTATAAGATTTCCTTGTAAATATATACAGTGATTTTGAAGACACACGTGTTATGGACACAGAAATTACATTGTTTATTTAATCTACAGGATATTCTCAGAAAGGCAGTAAAGGTGTTAAAAAATTCTTCATGATCTATTTTGTAGACATCCAGCAAGTTAAAAAAAAATCTACGGTTTGTGATTCTTTCAATACCTCTATAGTTCTGTCAAAGTAATTGTGACAAGCAAGATCTTCCTACTCTAAATTTCCCTGTCAAATTATTTCATTCCAAAATATCTTTTAACTTTCTTGACAATTTTTTTTTTAATACATCTTACCCATATTTACTAAAATTTTCTGTTGTGTGTGTGCCCCAGGTCTTTTGCTCATAATTCAAATTTATGCAAAACTGGGGAAAATGACAAATTGTGTATAGTGTACCAGGAACTAATCTAGCTACCTCACCTGCACAAAACCACCAATGTACTGACTAGACAACCACAAGTGTATATAACTTCTGGACATGATCCATTTCCTAGACAAACTCTGAAGGTCATATATTATTACCCTGAATTATAAAAAAATATCTTATTCCATATCACTACCTTCCCTTTTTCCCGTAAAACTTAACTGCATTACAATCCCCAAGTTTGAAGCCTTAAATCATAGATGTGCTCAGTATGCGAGCACTTTCTCACTCTTAACATCTGTCCATCTGTGTGGCTAGAAGTGTGTCACAGTGAAATGAAGTGAAGACTTCTACCTCGAGTAGGGGTGTACCAAAGTATCAGCATTGGAGGGTATCGGTTAATTTTGATGGTATGGGTAGCATCCTAAAATTGAGTATTGGTATCGGTTAATTTTGACGGTATCAATATTGGCATTGGCAGATATTGGCTAATTTTCATGGTATCAACATTGACCTAAAATTGAGTAGTATCAGTATCAGAAAAAAAGTTGAGTATCATTCCATCCCTAACCTTGAGAGTGGTTCACTCAAAACTAATTGGGCTCTCACCCCAGTTTAAGTGCCTTGTACTCAAATACATTCATACTTCCAAGCTGGTGTTTAACTCTTTTAGGGTCCAGATCTCAGAGTGACAGCCAGGGTCCAAGAATTAAAAAAAAAAAAAAAAATTATTTTTTCTTATGAAATGGTAGAGAATCTTTTTCTGAAGGTAATAAAACAAAAAGTACGAAATTTGATGGAAAATTGACGAAGTTACGCTCTTGTGAATTTTGATGCGTCAGCAATATTTACACATTGGAGATTTTGCTGACTTCGACTCCCATTTTAGGCCAATTACGTATAATTTTCCAGTCGACCAAATTCTTAGCTATTTCGCTAGTATTACTTCTATTTTATCGAATCAGCACAAGAAATCACCCAGTCAACTGTTTCAACTACCCAATAAAGTGATCGGAAATTGGTAATTTGGCCAATTTAACACAAAGTTCAAAATATTCCAATTTCAAAATAGGGTCCAGAATAAACAATGCAGACATTCCTGGCACTAAACTAACATTTCCTCTGCTCATTAGTTACATTTTCAGGCTATACAAATGTATTCCATTTTTATTTTTTACTCACATAATGAATTTTTATTCACACCAAAAAATAGAAGATTTACTATTATGCAATGTTGTAATAATTGTATAAATAATATCAGCACATTTATGAACGTATATTAGATCCACCAGCTGATGCGTATTAGACACATGACGTCATTTGTTTACTCTTGAACATCGGCAAAAATTTAACATTTCCGCTACTTTGAGCTCAGTTTCAAGCCATTTTCAGTACTAAAACCAATCAAAATCATCTTTATTTCTGTAATATATCTTCCATTCTATCAAATGAGACCAAGAAATCACGAATATGTACAACTGTAAAAAAACATAAGAAAAAACACCACAAAGTCGCTGTTTTAATCCAAAATTACAGTCGCCATTTTTTTCTCTTATTATGCACTGCGTGCTACAGGATTTGTTTTATGTGGTGCACACTTACCACACAGATGTACTCTCTCATATCTAGGCCCAAATTTACCACTCACAGGTTATCTGAGTGAGCTGAGCTCATGGCGTAGATCTACGGCTAGGACCCTGGCTTCAAAGCCATAGATCTATGGGACGGACCCTGAAAGGGTTAAAGCACTCGAACCGTTTGGTTAGTCAGCACTTTAATCATATTCAGTTTTAACATTATCAGAGTAATTCAGAACTTTTTACCATCATGGCCACTTCATTCTCATAGAACATAAATCAAAATCACAAACTAAAACTATGCAAATTATTTTTCACACGCCACAAGCAAATATCGCCAATTTGTTCTGTGTGATCAGCGGTATGTTTATCATTATCAAATTTACACTATCGTTAACAACTTCCTATTGTCATGACCAATTCACTCTGTATGTAAATCATAATCACGAAGCAAGTAAAATCATCAAAGAATTTTTTTATTCCGCAATCCATATCCATAACATCGCTGTGTCATTGGCAGTGTCAGCAAGTTTAGACAAAAGGAGAACTACACATTCCCATTACACTGAAACAGATGCTGGGTTCTTAGTCAGGCTAAGCCGCTCAAACCCCGCCACCACGTTAAGGTGACCCAGCGTCGGGGGGAGGCACAGGTATGGCAAAAATTATAAACGAAGTTGGGTCCACCCTCCGAGGATTTTTTCACACACTTGCTTTTAACCCTTTCACTGTCGAGACCCCCGAAATTAAAGTGCTGACTATGTCGGGATTTAAAAAATCAAATCTTCAGAAATGGTAGAGAATCTTTTTCTGAAAGTAAATGACACCAAAAACTTACAGAATTACACAGGAGCAAAGTTGGCAGTCTGGGTGCAATTTGCATGTTGGCAATTTTACCCACTGAGTCCAATTTGAATCCAACTCCATTGCTCAAATTAACCTAATTTTTAGCTATTTCACTAGTATGCCTTTCATTCTATCAAGTGAGCACGAGAAACAGCTCATTTAACTATTGTACCTACCCTATAAAGGGAATAGAAGCTGGTAATTTGGCCTATTTTACACAAAAAATCAACAAATTACAATTTAAAAACAGAATTCTAAATACCCAGTGTATGCATTCAAGCAACTACAGTAACCTTTCCTTTTTTTCATTAATCAAGTCTCCAGGCCTCTCCGATATTACCATTCCATCCATTTTGAATGAATCACAAAAAAAAAAAAAAATTAAGTTTTCCTTATTCCTTGGATAATAAAATAAATCAGGAATAATTGGTCATGGCTTAGGGCATCTTAATAATTAAAGAAAACAGTAAAAGCCCATAAAACAGACCATGCAGAGATAGCTTACCATTCCTCAGGAAAATCATCAAAAATAAAATATTTTTGTTAATTTAAGCACTATTTCAATCTACTTTCGGTCTTAAAACACACCAAAATTATCTCTGTTTCAGCAGTATGTCTTCCATTCTATCAACTGATACCAAGAAACAGCCAATAAAATTATAAAAACACCTCAAATTTGCTATTTTAAACCAGAGACAAGGTCAGAGGTTAATCACATCCCAGCCCTCTCCTATATTACACTTGCCTTCCATTTTGAATCTGTCATCACAATGTGCAGGAATGATTGGTCATGATTTACGGCATCCCAATAATTGAATCAGACCTTTTAAAAACTCATAAAACAGACTTCGAGGTGTAGGGTGCCTTACCCATCCCCAGGAAAAATGGTAAAATTTAATATTTCTGCTACTTCTGGTTCTGAAACCAACCAAAATCATCTCTTATTTCTGTAGTATATCTATTCTATCAAATGATATCAAGAAACAGCCAATAAAAACCATAAAAACTATTTTAGAGAACACCTTAAAGTAGCTATTTTAAGCTAAACACAAGGTCAGAATTTTGCTTTTCCAACCATGAAATGCATGGGGCAGGATTTTTTTTTAGACTGTGCACACTCACCACACAGACTCATTCACTCATCTCTAGCCAAAATTTACCATGTAGTATATCTACATGAGGGACCCTGACATCAATAATGTAGATCTACAGGATGGCCACTGAAAGGGTTAACAGTGCTGACAGTGTAGAGATTTAATGAAAAATTTCTTCTGTGATGGTAGAATCTTTTTTTGAAGATAATGACAACAAAAATACAAAATTTGATGGAAAACTTCTAGAATTACACAGACGCAAAGTTGGCAGTTTGGGCAAAATTTATGCATTGTTGATTTCACCCAGTTTGAATCCTATTTTAAGCTAATTCCACTGCTCGTTTAGACAAAATTTTTAGCTACTTTGCTAGTATGCCTTTAATTTTACTGAGCACGAGAAACCACCTATTCAACTATCAGAACTACATTATACAGTGTACGTACAGAATTCAGTAATTTGGCCAATTTTATACAAATTCAACAAAATCTATTTAAAAGCAGTTCAAAATAAACATTTGATACATTTCTGCCAATAAAGCAACCTACTGTCTGTTCAGTAACCTTATTTCCAGGCCTCTCCTATATTACACTTGCCTTTCATTTTGAATTCATCAATACAAGAAAAAAAATTGAAGTTTTACTTTATTTCTTGGATAATAAAACATAATTAAGAATGGTCATGGTTTAGGGCATCCTAATAATTGAAGCCCACTAATAAAAACCCATGAAACAGACCAGGGGGATATGGGAGACCTTACCTTTCCTCAGGAAAATTGTCAAAAATCAAATAGTTGTCTTACTTTGGCCCCTATTTCAAGCTACTTTCAGTCCTGAAACTGGCCAACATCATCTCTATTTCAGAAGTATGTCTTCCATTCTATCAGGTGATACCAAAAAAATCAGCCAATATAGCCACAAAAAAAATCATAGGAAACACATCAAAGTATTGAGGTGTTTTCTAGGAAAACAAACTCAAAGTAGGTTTGCTTTTCCCATCAAACATCACGTGGGCAGGATTTTTTTTTTTTTTAATGTGCACACCCACCATACAGATCTTTTTCTCTCATGTCTAGGCCAAAATTTATCACTCACAGCATTTATGAGGACACTATGCTCAAAATGTAGACCTATGTGAGCAACAGTGGTGCCAATAACATAGATCTATATACAAGACAGTGAATGGGTTAATTTTGTAATGAAATTTTTGTTTTGATAGTCTGCCCTCAATCTTGATAAATTCATAAGAAGACTAGACTAACATAAAAAGAAGAAAGACAGGACTCCAAAACTGTTAATACAATCATCCCTCACTTTAATGAAAGTTCAGTTAGTGAAATTTCGGTGCACAACCAAAAAAATACTTAGGACCCTTCTTCCATTTAACAACCAGCTCCATTTTGTTTAACAACCAAATTTATTGGATCCCAACATGCGGTGTTAAAGAGAAAGAGAGAGAGAGGGGGGCTGTTACCCCCAAAAAAAATTCCATCAACCCTGACTTTTTCCCAGATCAGCACCCATAACCCCCTCCCCTCCCAGTATTAAAATTCTGGCAGTGCATCTGGATCCAAATTTTTATTATCAAATAAAAACCATTTCCTCAAACAAAATGGAAATACAGTGGTACCTCGACTTACGATGGTCCCCAAACTCACCCTTTTATGTAAGTTTATTTTTTAAATGCTTTTGTAAGTGTAATTTTAGGGGTCTAAAAGGACTAGTCTATTTTACAACATTTCTTAAGGAGATAAATTCGTTTGGTAATGGCACTTGAACAGCATTCTGGAATGAAAAAATATCGTAAGTCGAGGTACCACTGTATTATCACAGGCGTGCTTGAGTTTTTCACAAAATCTCGTTAAAGATTCTTCTAAACTGGTTTCTGCTGACGTTCTGAAGAAAATTTAAACTACAGTACAATAAGAGATTTGGGCGTAGGAAATCGAATGAACCTATTTTGAATGTAATCGTATGATTCATTTAAAGTTTGAGTGTCATGCACCAGTTAGATGATGATCCACTATTTTTTCTCATTTTTTCGATTAAATTCCTTCATTTTTGGTATATGAGTATATGGCATATTTGCAATAAGCTGGTATTTTTTCCATAAATATTTGTAAAGAAATGTGGAATCTGTGAAGTTATGAGATATTACTGCAGGTTTATAGGATTTTTTTACAATATCTCTCTAAATATCATTACTGTTCTTGACTTCTACTGACATTCTATGGAAAATTTTAAGAAAAAGATAGATTTGGGTGGGAGAAATCAAATAAACCCATTATGAACAAAATCCTATAGTTTCTTTTCATCTTGAGTGTCATGCACCAAGTGAACAGATTTTCAATGTTAATTTGTGTTGTGTTATGTTATTATTCTGATCTGCATGAGATCTAATGGGAAAATGTGATTCACTTACTGTCATTTTTTGCATAATAAACCATTCTTATGGTTCCTATCTTGGTCATTAAGTAAGGGATGACTGTATGTAGTACCTTTAAACTTTCAACAAGTTAATTCATCAAAACTTAAACTTATAAAGAATACTATGTTAACAAATCATAGTGAAATATCTTTGAATAAGACTATGATCCCTGCCTTCTTAACCCTGGTAATAATTGGTGTTGATACAAAACACTGATAAAGAACCCCACACATGCAATACAGCATTCTGAATGGGAGAAATTACTGTATATATATCTACAAAAAATAGCATGCATGATTGACTAGTAACTGTGCACCACATTCATTACAGACATATACCCTAATTACATACATAAGTTCATAAGGAAAATTGGGACAGAGTTGAAAAATTATCCTAAATCAAAACATGATATCAACTTACCTAATAACAGCTAATTTTGTGTTTATGGAGCCCTCTTGGTTTTCTCTTCTAAATACAGATGATACCCATCTGAGAAAAAATGTAAAGCATGGATGCAATGACAAGAAAAAATATGATACTAAATGATATACTTAATTTAAGATTCCTTGTGTTATAACCCTCAATTAGTCATTATAGACTTGTTTTTCAAAATTTTCCTGGGTTCCCTATTTGTAAGCAAGCATTATAAAAATCTATGCATGAACAGTTATTACTGTATAGTTAGGAATTACATACTTACTTAATAAAATTAAGAGTGTCCTTGTACATTGTGAGTGATGCTGAAGTATCATGGTCAGTCTCCATGGCCTGCCCACTTAGTATAAAGTATAACGCTGCTTCCAAGTACTTCATAGCTTGCATGGATCGATCAGTCTCCCCATCAGCTATGTGTTTCAACTGCTTGGCCATATTCAAATAGCCCATATAATCCCTACAAAAATATCAAAATAATTAGGAAGATCATGCAATTTATGTCATCCTGTATGACTAAATAACTGCATTAATACATAGTAAAGAAAAAGGTAGTATAATTTAAAAAGTGTGTATTCAACTGAGTTGTATATTACACTTTCTTTTGGCTTTCACAAAGTATCGCAAATAAAAAAAAAAAAGTCCAAGTACTCCCATCAGTAATCAAGCTGAACGAACACAACCATGTTCAAATCCTACAACTAAGACAACACAGAGGAAGCCTAGCATCTTACCTGTTTATTTCTGGTAATCTTTTTTCAAAATATGAAGTGTACAGTCGCTCTTGAGGATTAGCATACTGTCCATGCAGTAGTGATCTGCAATAAGGGGAGTACAGAACTTGTTTTACATAAAAACGACAAAAACAATCCACAAAGTTGTACAAAATGTTGCTGAACAATCTCACTGTAGAGAATGAAGGAGATACAAAGATAGTGAGAGATGAAGATACCAATCACAAATGTGACACAGAAGAGAAGTTTTTATTAACCGCTGAATCTCTTGGAATTGAGACACTTGTATTCTGGGTACTAGATGTTTGCTAAACTGACTGTGCATCCAACTGATTTAAAACCTGGGGATCTGGTAAAATGACCATTATGGGTAGTGAATTTAAAGTTAGTAAAAATGCTGCCCACTATTTGTTTGTGGCATAGTGGCTGAGATGTGCAGTATAGTATCCTTGAATTGGTGTCATGCTCAATGGAGGTTAGAATCCCCATAAGAGCACCTAGGATTGAGACATACAGACACACAGTATAGGTCGTAATTAATAAACCAAGTTTGTGAAAGAAGCAGAAGTGAATAAAATGGAGCTTTTCAAAAATACCATTTTAAATTTTGCAACAAACCTAACTGAATCTTGCTCAAATTAATAAAATACAGTCAAGCACTGTTAATTCAAAATATCCTAATTCAAATACCTGGAAAGTTTTCTTTGGTTATATCACAAACAAGGAACTTATTTATTTGTGTTTATGTACTAAAAAAATGATTTCCATAAAATTCTGCAATACCAGAAACCAATACCAGAGCTATGGATGATAATGCAGCTTCAAGGCATCCCACCCTTAACCCTTTGAATGTTTCGGACGTGTATATACGTCTTACGAGCCAGTGTTTTTGACATACAGTGGACCCTCGCTATTCGAACACTCCAAAACTCACTCTCATGTCCTGACGAACCTTACCTAACCTCATTCCAGAATGCTGTTCAAGTGCTGTTACCAAACAAATTTATTCCCATAAGGAATGATGTAAATTAGATTAGTCCATTTCAGACCCCCAAAAATACACTTATAAAAGCACTTACAATAATAAACTTACATAAAAGGGTGAGTTTTGGAGTGTTCAAATAGCGAGGGTCCACTGTATACAGATATATATACGTACTCCAAAATTCTAGCGACTTCAAATCAAGCGGGAGAAAGCTGGTAGGCCCGCATGTGAGAGAATGGGTCTGTGTGGTCAGTGTGTGTGCAGTAAAAAAATCCTGCAGCACACAGTGCATAATGAGAAAAAAACTCCGACCGTGTTTTTGGATTAAAACGCCGACTTTGAGATGTATTTTCGTATGGTATTTATGGTTGTATTCTCATTTTCTTGGTCTCATTTGATAGAATGGAAGACATATTACAGAAATAGAGATAATTTTAATTGGTTTCATGATGAAAAGTACCTTGAAATTGAGCTCAAAGTAGCAGAAATGTTCGATTTTTGCCGATGTTTAAGAGTAAACAAATGACATCATTGTCCAATAAGTGTAAGATCTGGAGGTCTAAACACCCTCCTTCATTTTGTCTCCTTTTCTTCTCCCTCCAGAGAGGGAGGGGGAATGGGGTAGGGTAGGGAAAGAGGAAAATTATTTGGCTTTTTTGGGGGCTCCTAGGAACGTAACTCTATTTTTCCCATAAGTTCTTCAGTTTATCTAACATGGTTTTTACCTAATACGGCATTTTCAGGAACGTAACTACCGTGGACCCCTGAGTTTCGGTCATAATTCATTCCAGAAGGCTGCTCAAGTGCCATTACCGAACAAATTTACTCCCTTAAGGAATAATGTCAAGTGGGTTAGTCCATTTCAGACCCCCAAAAATACACTTACAAAAGAACTTACAATATTACACTTACATAATTGTTCGATTTCCGAGGTGACCGAAACTCGGGGGTCCACTGTATATTTAAAATATGCATTAACTTTAAAACACTTAAAACTTTGGAAAGCTTCCAGACATACTCAAGAGAGAGGCAGAGCTCATAGAGGATGCAAACAGAGTGCCACATGGACGCCGTAACAGTGAATCTGGAACCGTATAAACGAATTTTTTGGGTATTATTTGAAATAGCGAAGCACCGTAAAGCGGGGCCCTCCTGTAATTTAACAGCACCCAACCAATCTAAAGTCAGCCTAAATTTAATTAGAATTTTTTGACATCAATAATATACATAAGATATCTTCATGCTCAGACTGATTTTTTCCTGAGTTATTGCAACAGTTAATTTACACAGTTGAAATGACCTGAAATCAGATGACTACTGGAATTTAATCCTAGCAAAAGCAAAATTATGAAGCCAAGAGAGGGGAGGAAAAGGAGAGGCAAAAAAGGAGCACCATCTAGGCCTACAGGCAAAAAAAGCTCACTGAAACAAGTTAAAAGGAAAAGACTAGGGAATAACCAATACCCCAAAACTGTCTCCTGGGGGACATGTAAGTAAAATACCTTAAGCATCATATGCCAGTTTGCAAACATAAAAGTCGATTACAGGAACAATTTACAGCCACAATACCACGGCTGGAACAATATATAAATAACCTGAAGTAGTGACTTGATAATGGACCAGAATGGATCAAAACATTGTCACAAGTTTCCTCTTCTAAGACAAACACAAATTCTTTAACATGAAAGTTAATGAAACAAGGAAACAGAGTGGAAACCATACACTAAAATGATTCACAAGACATTAGGAAAGAAGGAACTGACTAGAGAACAATATGGTAAGAACAAGAACAATTCATGGTTTCAAAACCATATACAGTCATCCCTTGGTTTTCGATTTTAATCCGTTCCAGATGGATCAGCTAAAACCAAAATCGGTGAAAACCAAAACTATTTTCCCCATAAGAAATAATGGAAATTCAATTAATCCATTCCAGATACCCAGAAGTTTGGAAAAAAATTTTGGGGGCCTTAAAGATAGATTTACATGCACAAATGAATGAACTCTATGTGGCACTTACCTTTATTGAAGACTGATCTTGCTGGATGGAAGAGAGGGAGGAGGGGAGAGACCCTATTTTTTGGAATAAGGAATTTAGGTACCAAGTCCTTATCCGGGGGTCACTTCCCTGCATACATGCTACACTCCCTGCATACATGCTACACTCCCTGCATACATGCTACACTCCCTGCATACATGCTACACTCCCTGCATACATGCTACACTCCCTGCATACATGCTACACTCCCTGCATTCATGCTACACTCCCTGCATACATGTTACACTCCCTGCATACCTGCTACACTCCCTGCATACATGCTACACTCCCTGCATACATGCTACACTCCCTGCATACATGCTACACTCCCTGCATACATGCTACACTCCCTGCATACATGCTACACTCCCTGCATACATGCTACACTCCCTGCATACATGCTACACTCCCTGCATTCATGCTACACTCCCTGCATACATGTTACACTCCATCCATACCTGCTACACTCCCTGCATACCTGCTACACTCCCTGCATACCTGCTACACTCCCTGCATACATGCTACACTCCCTGCATACATGCTACACTCCCTGCATACATGCTACACTCTCTGCATGCCTGCTACACTCTTAAACTCCAAGGTGTTTCTCACTTTCTTTACCAAAGGACTGGCACTAGGAGCTTTCTTTGGGCCCATGGTAGCTTATTTAGTAGTCACACACAATAATCAAGGGCCAAAAGCAATGAATTGTTAATAAATGTTTTGTATGAACTCCTGGGGTGATGTTCACTCAAGCATAAACAATGCTAGACTGCGTGACAATGTGCGTGGGTGGCGGGCCTACGGCCTTTGTATGTGCGCGGCACTGGTGTACAGGTTCCGTACCATCAGCGAAAACTGAGACAATTTTTCCACGAAAAAAGTGATTGAAAACCAAAATCGGTGAAAACTGACACAATCGAAAACCAAGGGATGACTGTATAACAGATGAAAATCACATCAAAATCAATGTAACTGAGCAATGACAGACAGTTTTCCCCCTTAATAAGTGACAAGGATACATTCAATAGATAAGCTGATCACCAAGCAAGTAAGCAAACCCTATTTTCCGCATGTATACATCTGTGACCAGGTTCAAGAATCTTCCTACTCTCACAGTGTGGCTGGGCCAGGCTTTTTAGTTGACTGCCTGGTCAACCAGGTTGTTGCTGTTGGTGGCCTGCTGTCCCACATTTCCATTCAGAGCCTGAGTAATCTGGCATTTGGTTTTGACATGTAGAGAGGTTGGAATTGGATGGGATGATGAAGAACATGTATAAATCTGGGGTGGAAGAAGGGAGGGGTAAGAGGTTTTGAGTTCTAGAGGCTTGAGAATCCAACAGGCTTATGCGAGTGCTTGAGACAGGGGTAAATGGAGACAAGCAGTTTTTAACAGCTGTGCTGTTGGAGTGTGGGAGTGGTAACTTTTATGAAGGGATTCAAGGTAACTGGTTAACCTGACTTGAGTCCTGGAGGTGAGAAGGGCAGTGGAAAGTTCCAGTCAAAATAATGTTATCCAGTTTCCTGTTGAAGACATCCTTTTTTTTTTTTTATTTTTTTTTTTTTTAACAAACCAGCCATATCCCATTGAGGCAGGTGACCTTAAATGAAAAACTAAAGTTTCTCTTTTTAAATTTAATTTATACAGGAGAAGGGGTTACTAGCCCCTTGCTCCCAGCATTTTAGTTGCCTCGTACGAAACACATGGCTTATGGAGGAAGAATTCTGTTCCACTTCCCTATGGAGACCATCTATGCTTGTTTCAGCAACATTTCCATTATTTGTTGGTAGTAGGTTGAATAACCAAGGCCCATGGATGTTAATGCAGTGTTCACTAATTGCACCCATGGCACCCCTGCTTTTCAATGGATTCATCTTATACTTCCTCCCATACGTCTCACTTCAGTGTTAAGACTGTGTGTAGGTTAGAGACTAGGCCCTTCAGTATCTTCCATGTATATATTATCATGTATCTCTCTCTCTCTCTCCTCAGCTTCAAAGTAGTTATTCAGAAGTTTAAATACTTTATTGACTCTTTGAAGATAGTAAACAATCTTTGACTCTGTTCCAGCTCTGATATTTCTCCTACCTTGAATGGAGTCATCAACACCAAACAGTACTCTTCAGCAAGAGAGCACAAATGATTTGAGTAGTATCACCAATGGCACTATTTCTCATTCTGAAAGTTATCATTACCCATTCTAGCACACTCAGCTCTCACTCTGAGGTCCGGAGATCGAATTTCCTCTGGTACATTAGTGACGTGTTTCCATAAGACACCTGCTGTCCCTGTCCCTGTTCACCCATCAGTTTAAAATGGGTACCTGGGTGTTAGTCGACTAGTGTGAGTCGCATCCTGGGACAAAACTGACCTAATTTGCCCGAAATGCTCAGCATAACAAGGGGCTTTCTATATAGTAATATATCATTGATGTCATCTAGGCCTGTATACCATGTACATGTACTTGTAGTAAATAAAGATATTATTATTATTATTATTATATGTCTTAATGTGTTCTCTGAACAATAGGCCAGCTGACATTAATATACCATATCTTTCACATGTTCCTTCTGTTCTATTAGGGGGTCATCCAGAGTTTTGTACTGTGCCCCTTATTGAGTTCTTAGATCTTTCTATACCTGAACAGTTGCAATTTTTCCCTGTTGAATACAATATTGTTTTCTACAGCCCACTTTAGGACTTTGATTACCGTATCTTACAGCAAACAAGACGCTTTGGTGTGGAGGATGCTCCCTCAATTCTGATTGCCTAAATTTTTTGGGGGAAAAAAAGATAAATGGTACTTCAGCCTCCAAGACGCTGAGTAAATTTTCAAGACTTTTTTTTTTTTTTTATTAACACATCGGCCGATTCCCACCAAGGCAGGGTGGCCCGAAAAAGAAAAACTTTCATCATCATTCACTCCATCACTGTCTTGCCAGAAGGGTGCTTTACACTACAGTTATAAAACTGCAACAATTACACCCCTCCTTCAGAGTGCCGGCACTGTACTTCCCATCTCCAGAACTCAAGTCCGGCCTGCCGGTTTCCCTGAATCCCTTCATAAATGTTACTTTGCTCACACTCCAACAGCACGTCAAGTATTAAAAACCATATGCCTCCATTCACTCCTATCAAATACGCTCACATTTTTTTTTTTTTTTTTTCAACAAGTCGGCCGTCTCCCACCGAGGCAGGGTGACCCAAAAAGAAAGAAAATCCCCAAAAAGAAAAAACTTTCATCATCATTCAACACTTTCACCACACTCATACATAATCACTGTCTTTGCAGAGGAGCTCAGATACTACAGCTGAGAAAAGTCCCTCCCAGCTGTCACTATCTCAGACCCCTCCTTTAAAGTGCAGGCATTGTACTTCCCATTTCCAGGACTCAAGTCCAACTAAATCAATTAACTGGTTTCCCTGAATCCCTTCACACAATGTTACCCTGCTCACACTCCAACAGATCGTCATGTCCCAAAAACCATTCGTCTCCATTCACTCCTATCTAACACGCTCACACATGCTTGCTGGAAATCCAAGCCCCTCGCACACAAAACTTCCTTTACCCCCTCCCTCCAACCTTTCCTAGGCCGACCCCTACCCCGCCTTCCCTCCACTACAGATTTATACACTCTCGAAGTCACTCTGTCTCGTTCCATTCTCTCTACATGTCCAAACCACCTCAACAACCCCTCCTCAGCTCTCTGGACAATCGTTTTGGTAATCCCGCACCTCCTCCTAATTTCCAAACTCCGAATTCTCTGCATTATATTCACACACACATTGACCTCAGACATGACATCTCCACTGCCTCCAGCCTTCTCCTCGTTGCAACATTCATCACCCATGCTTCACACCCATATAAGAGCGTTGGTATAACTATACTCTCATACATTCCCTCTTTACTTCCATGGACAAGGTTCTTTGTCTCCACAGACTCCGAAGTGCTCCACTCACCCTTTTCCCTCATCAATTCTATGATTCACCTCATCCTTCATAGACCCATCCGCCGACATGTCCACTCCCAAATATCTGAATACATTCACCTCCTCCATACTCTCTCCTCCAATCTGATATCCAATCTTTCGTCACCTATTCTTTTTGTTATCCTCATCACCTTACTCTTTCCTATATTCACTTTCAATTTTCTTCTTTTACACACCCTACCAAATTCATCCACCAACCTCTGCAGCTTCTCTTCAGAATCTCCCAAAACCACAGTGTCATCAGCAAAAAGCAACTGTGACAACTCCCACTTTGTATTTGCTTCTTTATCTTTTAGCCCAACACCTCTTGCCAAGACCCTCGCATTCACTTCTCTTACAACCCCATCTATAAATATATTGAACAACCACGGTGACATCACACATCCTTCTCTAAGGCCCACTTTTACTGGGAAATAGTCCCTTCCCTCCTACACACTCTAACCTGAGCCTCACTATCCTCATAAAAACTCTTCACTGCTTTCAGTAACCTTCCTCCTATTCCATACACCTGCAACATCTGCCACATTGCCCCCTATCTACCCTATCATACGCCTTTTCCAAATCCATAAATGCCACAAAAACATCTTTACCCTTATCCAAATACTGTTCACCTATATGTTTCACTGTAAACACTTGGTCTACACACCCCTACCTTTCCTAAAGCCCCCTTGTTCATCTGCTATCCTGCTTTCTGTTTTACTCTTAATTCTTTCAATAATAACTCTACCATACACTTTACCAGGTACACTCAACAGACTTATTCCCCTATAATTTTTGCACTCTCTTTTGTCCCCTTTGCCTTTATACAAAGGAACAATACACGCTCTCTGCCAATCCCTAGGTACCTTACCCTCTTCCATACATTTATTAAATAATAGCACCAACCACTCCAAAATTATATCCCCACCTGCTTTTAACATTTCTATCTTTATCCCATCAATCCCAGCTGCCTTACCCCCTTTCATTCTACCCACTGCCTCACGAACTTCCCCTACACCCACAACTGGCTCTTCCACACTCCTACAAGATGTTATTCCTCCTTGCCCTACACACGAAATCACAGCTTCCCTGTCTTCATCAACATTTAACAAATCCTCAAAATATTCTCTCCATCTTCCCGATACCTCTAACTCTCCATTTAATAACTCTCCTCTCCTATTTTTAACTGTCAAATCCATTTGTTCTCTAGGCTTCCTCAACTTATTAATCTCATTCCAAAACTTTTCAAGACTTATTTTGTGAAAATAAAATAGTGTCTTCGACACAGTAAAATCTGGTATATCCTGTTGCAATTTTTCAGTCTTCTACTGATGCGACTTTCAAGCTCATTTTTGTACTGCATCATTTGCGAATGATAATACAAAACTCTGATGGGTGTTCTTTTATCTATGACTGCTATGAGGATAAAAAACAGCAGAGGTGCCAGGAGGGAAGGAGTAGTAGGGGTTGTTCTATGATTTGAGGTGCTGTTGGAGTGTGCCCAAGGTAACATTTATGAAGGGATTCCGAGAAAACAAGTTAACTTGAAGCCTGGAGGTGGGAGTACAGTGCCCACACTTTGAAGGAGAGGTGGTTATATTGTGGTTTGGAGGGACATCTGAGCTGTGATATCAGCATGATTTTGGCAAGACAGTGATTGAGTGAGTAGCAGTGAAACCTTTTTCTGTTTTGTTGGGTCGCCCTACCTCAGTGGGATACCTTTAACTTTTTCTACTCCCAGAGTCCAGCCTTGGGCCAGGCTCGTCTGTTGCTTGCCTAGTCTACCAGACTGTTGCTAGCAGCGGCCCAATGGCCCACATCCATCACAGCCTGGTTGATCTGGCACCTGAAGATACTTGTCCAGTTTTCTCTTGAAGACATCTACTTCTACTGGATGACATGTTGAAAAAATAAGATAGAGAAAACAGGGTAGCAATGTGGCAGATGTTCCCAGTGTTTGGAACAAGTAGGTTACAAAAGGCAGTGACAAATTTTTATAGGGATAGCAAGTCTCAGATAAGGGTATATAGGAAAGGGGTACTATTTCCCAGTGAAAATAAAACTTAGACAGGGATGAATGATCTCATCATAGTTGTTTAACATATTTATAGATTTTTTTTTCAACGCGTTGGTCGTCTCCCACCGAGGCAGGGTGACCCAAAAAGAAAGAATATCCCCAAAAAGAAAATATTTTCATCATCATTCAACACTTTCACCTCACTCATACATAATCAGTCTTTGCAGAGTCGCTAAGATATGACAGTTTAGAAGTCCCTCCAAACTGCCAATATCCCAAACCCCTCCTTTAAAGTGCAGGCATTGTACTTCCAATTTCAAGGACTCAAGAAAGAAGTGAATGCCAGTGTTGGTGAGAGGAGTGTGATTAAAAGAAGAAAGAATCTGATTGAAAGTCTGAATGGTTACAGTTGTTCTTTGTCAATGACAGTTCTTTTGTACATTTGTTTTAACCCTTTGAGGGTCGAGAGGCCCTCTCCCGAACTTGTTCTCAGGGTCGAAAATTTTTCAAAAAAAAAAAAAAATTATTTTTTCTTGTGAAATGATAAGAGAATCTTTTTCTGATCATAACGCCACCAAAATTATGAAATTTGATGGAAAACTAACGGAGTTATGCTCTCGCGAAGTTAGCGGTATCGATGACATTTACGCGTCGGCGGTTTCGCCCACTTTGAGCCCTATTTTCGGCAAATTTCAATGTTTTTGTCTACTACAATTATAGCTATTTCGCTAGAACTCCAATTCTTCTATCGAGTGAGTACAAGAAACCGCCAATTTACCAATTGCAACTACCCAAAATAGTGGTCAGAAAATGGCAATTTGGCCAATTTCACACAAATTTCAAACGATGCCAATTTCAAAATAGGGTCCAGAATAAACAATGCAGACATTCATGGCACTAAAATAACATCTTTTCTGTTCATTAGTCACGTCTCAAGGGCCCTTTTACATTACTTTTGCTTTCGATTTTGAATTTTTATTCTCACAAAAAAATAGAAGATTTATTGTTATGTATTCAACTGCATCATTGTAGAAACGGTATAAATAATATCAGTGCACTTGTGCAAGAATATTAGACATGCCAGTTGATGTGTATTGGACGCATGGTGTGATTTGTTTACTCTTGAACATCGACAAAAATCGAACATTTTCGTTACTTTGCGCTCAGTTTCAAGGTACTTGTCATCGTAAAACCAATCAAAATCATCACCATTTCTATAGTATATCTTCCATTCTATCGAAAGAGACCAAGAAAACCAGAATACAACCACAAATACCATACGAAAATACACCCGAAAGTCGCTGTTTTAAACCAAAAAAACGGTCAGTTTTTTTTTTCTCATTATGCACTGTGTGCTTCAGGATTTTTTTTATACTGCGCACACTGACCACGCAGACCCATTCTTTCATATGTAGGCCTGCCAGCTTTCTTCCACCAGATTTGAAGGCACTAGAATTTAGGCGTACAAGTACGTGACCGACCCTGGCTGCACTGACGTACTAGTACGGGACCGACCCTCAAAGGGTTAACACTTGCCGCCTCCCACAAAGGTAGGACGACCCAAACAAGAAGAAACACTTTCCCCAATACTCACTCCATCACTGTCTTGCCAGTGGCATGCTGATACTATAATTCAGATGCCTCCAAACTGCAAATATCCCCACCCCTCTTTCAAAGCACAGACACTGTACTTCCCATCTCCAGGCCTCGAAGTCCAGCTAACTGGGTTCCCTGAATCCTTTCATAAATGTTACTTTGCTTACACTCCAACAACACATCATAAAAACCACTTGCCTCCACTCACTCCTATCTAAAATGCTCATACAGGTTGGCCATCACTAATCCAGTTCCATTACTAATCCGGCACTAATTTCGGCTAGCGTCTCTACTGATAAATTAATTCAGTTGACAGGTGAACTGCTGAAAAGTCTAGAGCAATGCAGTTTTATAAGGGAACAAGAAATACTGAACTTTTATATGCAGGATTAGTGATGGCTGACCTGTATAAGCCTGCTGGATGTCCAAGCTCCTTGCATACAAAACTTCCAACCATTCGTTGGATGATCCCTACCCTGCCTTCCCTCCACGACAGATTTATACACCCTCCAAGTCATCCTATTTTGCTCCACCCTCTCTAAATGTCCAAAGTACATCAACAGCTTCTCCTCAGCCCTTTGGATAATACTTTTAGTATTATACCTCCTACTAATCTCTAAACAACATTTCCACTATCTCCATCCTCCTCCTCACTGCAACATTCAAAACCCATATAGGAGTGTTTGTATCACTATACTGTCATACATTCCATTTTTGCCTCCATGGATAATGTTATTTGTCTCCATATATACCTCAATGCACCACCCACTTTTTTTCCCCTCATCAATTCTATAGTTCATTTCGTCTTTCATAGACCCATTTGCCGATACGTCCATTCCCAAATCTGAATGCATTCACTTCCTCCACACTCCCTCCTTTCAATCTGATATCCAATCTTTCATTACCTAAATTATTTGTTACCCTCATCACCATGCTCTTTCTGTTATTCATTTTTAATTTACTTCTTCTACATACCCTCCCAAATTCATCTACCAACTTTTAAAACTTACTCTTCAGAATCTCCCAAAAGCAGAGACAGCAAAAATCAACTGTGACAACTCCCACTTCATATTGAACTTTATATACTTTAATCCCACACTTCTTCCCAACACCCTAGCATTCAGTTCTTTTACAACCCTATCTACAAATATGTTATACAACCATGATGACATTATGCATCCCTGTCTAAGAATTATTTTTACTGGAAAATAATCTCTCTCCTACTTACCCTATCCTGAGCCTCACTATCCTCATAAAAACTCTTAACAGCATGTATGTATATATATTATGGAGTACCACAAATACATACTGTTCAGAAGGTGGTCTAACAGCAGCAGTTGCAGAGGTAGTGGAACCAGACGAGCAAGTGGTAGTTGAGGCAGATTGTTTCTGGGTTAATGGTACACCCATTGGAGTACCATTATCCATTTGAGCTGTTGATGAAGAAGAATCTGTTCCTCCCAAGTCAGAGCCCTTGGCCTGGTCCCCAGATGATCTATAAGATGAACTTCCAACCCTGGACTCATGCTCTGATGCTGGCCTCGAAGCATAACCACTACTGTCAGCACTTGGAGTTGTACCATTTTCTTCACCTTTGTCCTAAGAGGATACATTAAAACTTTAGCAAAAGCATCTACAATGTCTTTTTTTATGATTATGTGGTAGCTGCTATCCTGCATACCTAAAAACAAAGAAGTACAGTACTTAGTTCATTTATGAATTACAGCTACATTTAAACTTTTTTGTATGACTTACATTCCAGCAAATACCAAATCAGTGAAACACTTTGTCCAGATTTTTTTTATTTTGTCACCAGGCTTCACTTTGTCAAATTTTTTTATATTAGATTCAGTTTTTCATACTCTTACACTTTTGAAAGTTTTTTTCTTGAAACAACTACCCACAGCTTATGGGTCTTTACATTTTACTATTACTGTCATTTCCTATATAATCTTTATCACTCACATGCAAGCAAATAGCAGAAATGCAGTTTGCATAATATAACATTGTTCTGTGCAAATTCCACATGTATATCAAGTAAAATAAATGTTTTGAATATGTTAGCCATTTAAATCACATGAACTTACAATATTTGAGTTGGCAGAGTGCCACTTTTGCTGAATCTCACCAAATGGGAGAGCCTTTAAGAAACAAGGGTTCTACCAACATCCCAACCTTAACTCTGACTTTCCTTTTTTCCCAGAAAACCATGTGTTTTATTCCATATATTGGATAGGACTGTGCTGAGGGGTATCCTCATGCTTCTTCCCTCACCCTAACCAAGCTTTTCTTAACGTTGATGAGCTCTAACTCTGGTTCCCAAGGCATTAGAGGTACCCCTTTGAGACTCCAGCTCCTGGGCTCTTTCCAGGATCCAAATCACCCAAACAAAGTCCCCTCCCTCCTCACATATCCAAATTACCATGTGCTGGAGGGCACATAGCGGTCAGTGTTTCCTAAAGACAAGGTGTGGAGTTACTAAAAGTATTAGTCAGAGGGCTGAAGATGGGTTGTTGAGGTGGTTTGGTCATTTAGAGAGAATGGATCAAAATAGAATGACTTGGAGAGCGTATAAATCTGTAGGGAAAGAAAGGCAGGGTAGGGGTCCTCCTCGAAAAGGTTGGAGGGATGGGGTAAACAAGGTTTTGTGGGCAAGGGGCTTGGACTTCCAGCAAGCGTGTGAGCGTGTTAGATAGGAGTAAATGGAGACAAATGGCTTTTGGGACCTCACGATCTGTTGGAGTGTGAGCAGGGTAACATTTTGTGAAGGAATTCAGGGAAACCAGTTAATTGATTTAGATGGACTTGAGTCCTGGAAATGGGAAGTACAATGCCTGTACTTTAAAGGAGGGGTTTGGGATATTGGCAGTTTGGAGAGATTATGTTATATGTAGTATTATATATATCTTTATATATGCTTCTAAACTGTCGTATCTGAGCGCCTCTGCAAAGAGAGTGATTATGTAGGAACGAGGTGAAAGTGTTGAATGATGATGAAAGTATTTTCTTTTTTGGAATTTTCTTTCTTTTTGGGTCACCCTGTCTCGGTGGGAGATGGCCGACTTGTTGAAAAAAAAATCCACCATTTCCTGGAGACTTCATTTTTTGGGGGAAAGTCTTCTAAGAGCACCCAGCCCTAGCTCCTACTTATCCAAGTCCATTAACAAATGAGTCAGGACTACACAGTTCTCTTGATTTGGGGAATTCAGGGGCGAGGAAAGGGGGCTCTCAAAGGAGTCTCACCTTGCTATAGAATCTCTGATGAGATGATCGGGATCCAGCAGAAGCACCATCTTCTTCCTCACCAAGCTCTGACTCATGGTTCACTCCAGCATCTTCTGATACACCATTGTAGCCCTTTTGGGCATACTGTAAGAGAAAAGAACTTTTATATCCTTCAATACCATATTCATCTAATTTGTCCTACTAAAAACATGAGAAACTGACTATGGAAAATGGAAAAATAGAAATAATTTGAAATCAATGAATACACAAATTCACATGCAAATATTAGGTGCACAAGTCACTGTTATAAAAGGAATTTATGAGCCAAGGATAAAATACACTAGGAAGAAAGAAGTCTGTATGATAAGAAAATTGAGTATGTTCTACCTAAACTGGAGTTTTGAAATGAAATACAGGGAGAGGTGACCAGAAAGCTAGGTGAATGTGCTCCCCATCCTTCAACTTTTTAAACACAGTACAAATCCAAAAACAATTGGATCAGCTGGCAATACTGATTACATAAATTACATCCAACAAATAGAAAACCATGTGTAAATTCTATGCATAAACTTTTGCAAACAGAATGTCTAGAAAAACAAATGGAACATGCAGATTTGACTTCCCCTACAAAAAAAAAAAAAAAAAAAGGTGATTTCTTAACAAAAGGTTTGTCATGCTACAGCTTGCTGACATTTAAATTCTAAAAAGTTTTATGGAACATCAAGAAAAAATGCTATAACACAAAATGCCCATCACACCACTTTAACCCTTTGACTGTTTCTGTTGTATATACAGTGGTACCCCGGTTTACAATATTTTTTCGTTCCAGAATGCTGTTCAAGTGCCATTACCAAACAAATTTATCCCCATAAGGAATAATGTAAAATAGACTAGTCCTTTTAGACCCCCAAAAATACACTTACAAAAGCATTTAAAAAAATAAACTTACATAAAAGGGCGAGTTTGGAGACCATCGTAAACCGGGGTACCACTGTATATGTCTTACAAGCCACTGTTTTTTAAGTATTAATATGCCAAAATTCTAGCGGCTTCAAATCAAGCAGGAGAAAGTTGGTAGGCCCACATGTGAGAGAATGGGTCTGTGTGGTCAGTGCGCGCAGTATAAAAAAAATCCTGCAGCACGCAGTACATAATGAGAAAAAAAAAAATTCGACCATGTTTTTGGATTAAAACACCGACTTTGAGGTGTACAGTGGACCCTCTAATTTCATGAGTCTCTGTTTTCGTGAATTTTGATTATCGGCAACTGTTTTCTGCAAAATATAGCCTCTATTTTTGTGATTTGCCTCAGAATTCGGCAGTTGTACGGAACGTGTCCCAGCGGCCATGCACACACAAAGCCTCCCACACACCTTGTTTCTCAGCGAGTGACCATTACCCCACGCATTCATACGATACATTTCGTAATAATCCATTGTTTTTTCTGCTTGCAACTGCTAAATAAGCCACCATGGGCCCAAAGAAAGCTCCTAGTGCCAGCCCTTTGGTAAAGGTGAAAAACACAATAGAATTAAAGAAAGAAATCATAGAAAAATATGAAAGTGGAGTACGTGTGGCCGACCTCGGAAGGATGTACGGGAAGCCCCATTCAACAATCACTTCCATTGTGGCAAAGAAAAAGGAAATCAAGGAAGCTGATGTTGCGAAAGGGGTAAATATGCTAACGAAAAAGAGATCGCAAATAATCGAAGATGCTGAGAAGTTGTTGTTGGTGAGGATCAACCAAAAACAGTTAGCAGGAGATAGTGTTATACAGTCGATAATTTGCGAAAAGGCAAGGCAGTTGCATGCTGATCTCGTAAAGAAAATGCCTAGAACGAGTGCTCATGTTAGTGAATTTAAGGCCAGCAAAGGCTGGTTCGAAAAATTCAAGAAGCGAAGTGGTATACACAGTGTTGTAAGGCATGGTGAGGCTGCAAGTTCAGACAAACATGCGGCTGAAAAATTCATGCATGAATTCAAGGTGTACATAGAGGATGAAGGATTCCACCCCCAACAAGTGTTCAATTGTGACAAAGAGGACCTACATCACGCAGGAGGAAAAGGCACTGCCAGGACACAAGCCTATGAAAGACAGGCTAACTCTCTTGTTCTGTGGTAATGCTAGTGGGGATTTCAAAGTGAAGCCTTTACTGGTGTATCACTCTGAAAATCCCAGTGTTCAAGAAAAATAGTGTCGTCAAGAGTAAATTGTGTGTGATGTGGAAGTAAGGCATGGGTCACGAGGGAAATTTTTCTTGATTGGTTCAATGAAATGTTAGGCCAGAGTGTGAAGAAATACCTCCTGGAAAATAAATTGCCACTCAAGTGCCTCCTGGTAATGGACAATGCTCCTGCTCATCTTCCAGACTTGGATGACCAACTGTTGGAGGAGTTTAGTTTCATCACAGTGAAGTTCTTGCCCCCTAATACCACTCCTCTCATCCAGCTCATGGACCAGCAGATCATTTCAAACTTCAAAAAACTCTACACCAAAACAATGTTTCAAAGATGCTTTGATGTGACCTCAGACACTGAATTGACCCTAAGAGTTTTCTAGAAAGATCACTTCAATATCCTCAATTGCATAACTCTTATAAATAAGTCTTGGCAGGGAGTGACTTCCAGGACTTTGAACTCTGCTTGGAGAAAATTGTGGCCAGAATGTGTCCTCGACAAAGATTTTGAAGGGTTTGAGGCTGACCCAGTCAACCCTATGCCTGTTGTGGAATGTATTGTGGCATTGGGGAATTCCAAGGGGTTGGATGTGAGTGGCTAGGATATGGAAGAGTTGGTGGAGGACCACAGTGAAGAACTAACCACTGAAGAGCTGCAAGACCTTCATCTGCAACAGCAACAGAGCACAGCTGAGGAAATTGCTTCAGCGGAGGAGGAAGAGAGAGAGAAGGTTAAGGACATTTGTGCAAAATGGAGTGAGGTGCAAACATTTGTGGAGGAACATCACCCTAACAAAGCTGTTGCAGGCCGTGTCTGCAACATATTCAATGACAATGCCTTTTCCCATTTTAGGCAAATCTTAAAGCGACGCCAGAAACAGAGCTCTCTGGAACAATTTTTTGAGCGACGGGTCCAGTGACTCTCAAGCTGGTCCGAGTGTCATTAACCCTTTGACTGTCGCAACCCCTAATCCTGAGTGCTCTCCTGTTGTCGCAAAATTTAAAAAAAAAAAAAAATATTTTTTCTTATGAAATGATAGAGAATCTTTTCCCGATGGTAATGACACCAAAAGTATGAAATTTGATTGAAAACGTATGGAGTTACGCTCTTGCGAAGTTAGTGATCTCGGCGATATATACGCATCAGCAATTTCGCCGACTTTGAGCCCTATTTTCGGCCAATTCCATTGTTCCAGTCGACCAAACTCATAGCTATTTCTTTAGAACTCCATTTGTTCTATCGATTGAGTACACAAAACCACCAATTTACCAATTTCAACTACCCAATAAAGTGGTCAGAAATTGGCAATTTGGCCAATTTCATGCAAAATAAAAAAGTTGTCAATTTCAAAATAGGGTCCAGAATAAACAATGCAGACATTCCTGGCACTAAAATAAGATGTTATCTGTTCATTAGTCATGTCTTTAGGCCCCTCTTATATTACTCTTGCTTTCTATTTTGATTTTTTATTCACACAAAAAATAGAAGATTTACCATTATGCATTATGTAAAAATGGTATAAATAATATCAGTGCACTTGTGAAAGAATATTAGACTCACCAATTAAAGTGTATTGGACGCGTGGCATGATTTGTTTCCTCTTGAACATTTGCAAAAATTGAACATTTCTCCTACTTTGAGCTCAATTGCAAGGTTGTTTTCATCATGAAACTAATCAAAATCATCTATATTTCTGTAGTATGTTTTCCATTCTATCAAATGAGACCATAAAAAAGAGAATACAACCATAAATACTATACGAAAATACACCTCAAAGACGGCATTTTAATCCAAAAAAACGGTCAGAGTTTTTTTCTCTCTCATTATGTACTGCGTGCAAGCCATGTGAGAAAACTATGGTTTTTCACAACAAACCCCAGAGATTTTTTAGTGCCTGTAAGTAAAGAGTACATTGTACCAGGGTATAGTTGAACTAACACTATTGTATGGGTGTGACTCATTGGTTTTAAATGCTGTAACAAGGAGGCTGGAGACAGAAGAGATGTCATGTTTGAGGGCAATGTGTGATAAATATTATGCTGTGAATTCTGGAGATTAGGAGGTGGTACAGTTACCAAGAGAGCTGAGGAGAGGCTTTTGAGGTGGTTTAGACATTTAGAGAGGATGGAGAAAAATAGGATGACTAGGAGGGTGTATAAATAGTATTGGGGGAAAGGGTCATCCTAGTAAAAGTTAAATAATCTTCAGGTAACCTTCACGAGTGAAATTTTAATTAAGTGAAAGGGTTCGTCAAATAATGATGACAAATCTTCAATTTTTTTTTTTTTTACAAAACTATACAAAAGATCCAAACCTGACTAGATTGTTGAGAATGCTGGGGTCTTTGGGGATATTTCAGTTGCCAGGAATCTTCCTTATCCTGAGTCCAGACGTGCTGACTCTCCTCGGCTGTGCGTTGACTAGTTGACCTCATGCTGGGACTACTCAAAGCAGTCTCAGATGGATCCTTGCCCTTTGAGACCTTTGGTTTCTTGCTGCGTTTTTCACCAGACTCACTATTGGCTCGGGAACTACTTCGTGTACTCTCCAAGCTAAAAATAAAAAAGTTGTAAGTGCAAAGAAAGTTTCTAAGATTGAGGGACTTTGCCACTGATCCAATATTATCAGAGAACACTAATTATTGAGTAAATCATAATAAATGTAATTGTGCATGTATAAAATAATCAAACACACAAAATTTCAGTCACATAATTATAATGCAGATTCCCATGGTTAAGTTGCTGCATAATTAAGAATTTTTCATAACTAACATAAAATTTACAAATTCAATAAAAATCACAGCAACAAAAATGAAGATATGATTGTTAGTCTAAATCAGTGGCTGCACATTTAAGATTACTGAATAAGCAGAGCTTAAAATTATTAAATTAACAATGTCAGCTCAATTTATACTTATCATAAATTTGACAGGCACTGAAGGGAAAAATAAAAAAGTTGCCCTCCACATACTTCCGTGACAGCCAACTTTAACAATCTTTTAAATTTACCTTGTAAGAATGGTAGTATAAAATATCTAACATGTTAAACATCAAATGCTGGTTATCATCATTGCATTATTCAGAAATACAAGTAAAATTTTACTATACATTAAGCTGAAGACTGGCTGTGAGCCAACAAGTGGTTAAAAAAAGGCATGTATAGTGGTACCAGCACTTATATATGGGTGTGTGGTATGGCCTTTAAATGATGCAGTGAGGATGTTAAAAACAGTGGAGATATCATGCTTGAGAGCAATGTGTGGTGTGGGGTTGCCAAAACTGATTCAGAGGGCTGAGGAAGGACTGCTAATTAAGGTGATCTGGGCATTTAGAGAAGATGGAGCAAAATAAGATGACCAAGAGTATATAAATTTGGGGTGGAAGTGAAGGGTAGGGGTCACCCAGGAAGGGTTGTAGAGACAGGGTAAAGGAGGTTTAAAGTACACACACAACCCGCACATATAAAAGGGAGGAGCTTACGACGACGTTTCGGCTCGACTTGGACCATTTACAAAGTCACGGTGTGACTTTGTAAATGGTCAAGTCCAATGTCGTAGCTCCTCCTTATATGTGCGGTTGTGTGTATTGTTCCAGTCACGGTATTGTGCTTTTTTTGTTATTTAGGTTTAAAGTGTTAGGGTCTGGAGCATCCAGTAGGCTTGTGTGAGAATGACTCATGAAATTGTAATGACACAATTGCAAACAAACCACAGTACACAAGCCCGTACTGTGGTTTGTGTGAGCATCTTAAACTGAACTGAGAATAGACAAGTGATTTTTATGGGTTGACCCGATATAAGAACATAAGAAAGAAGGAACACTGCAGCAGGCCTACTGACCCATGCGAGGTAGGTCCATGTCACTCCCCAGCTTACATAAACTACTCACATACTTACGTATGTGAGTAGTTTATGTATCATGTTTCTATGTTATTAATATTGTTTATTATGTCATATTAGATGAATTGTGATAGATAAATAAGCCGTAGAGTTGATATTAGGGAAATTATTGAAGTATTTTGTGGTGTCTGGAATTACACTGGAACGGATTAATTCCATTTCAATTAATTTAAATGAGGAAAATTGACTCTGGAAACGAGCAAATCCAGTTGCGAGCAATATCATGGAACGGATTAAACTCGTTAGTGGAGGTTCCACTGTACATTAATTGGCATCAAATTTTCTTATTAACATTAACCATGTAGCTTAAAAAAAAAAAAATGCTTATTGGTTTTAATTTTTCCTTAAATTTCCCATACATTTTAATAAAATTTAAAATGTTACTAATTTTAAAATCCCACTGATTTTTCCCTAACCTTCAAAACTTTAATACCTTCTAAGTTTTTATGCACCTAAATTTAACACATTATCTCAGGAAATCTAAGGATCTAAATTTAACATATATCAGGACCTTCACCACGCCAAGAAAACATTAAAATCATTTAACCATAATGAGCCTTTTACTTTGTATGTTCCTGCAATAACCTCTTACCAGGATATTAGTTGCCCTCCTTTAACTATAGCCCAAGTAGTCTCACTACCCCAAATGCTCTTTGCAATCTTGCCCTTCATCTTTTACTTCAAACTACAATACTATAATGTACTTCTATATTCACTTTACAACCTAGCATGCTAAATTTTTGTACCTTTCTGACCATTAACCTCCTGTATGCTTTTATTACTTAAATCATTTCATCTATTTATATCACTTTTTCTTTTTTACAAATTTAATTTTAACAACCTGATTTCTAGCTTTATATCATGTTTTAAAGTTTTACTTCCATAAATCAAGGCTATAGCATATCATCACACTCATAGCTTGAGCAAGTTCTTAGGAAAGGCTAAAACCTAAAATAGGCTATCAGTCAGTCAACAATAACATATGGCCTAGGTCTATAATCCTATTAAGCAGAAAAGGTCTAATACGACTGCCAAATGGTGACATAAGCTGGCTTAAATTTATTATGTCAACATTGTCTATTATTATTTACATAGATTTTTTAATTCAAAATTACTGGGGTAAAGGAGAGAAGGTAACTGCCTCTCTTCCTCCCCCAAATTCTACATCCCTGTTCATACCATCCTTGGCCCCTTTATAATAATCCCATTCTATCCTCTATGCTAACTCAAAAAGCATAGTACTGACAATGTTTGCACAACAGTGGTCCCAAGTAGTGCAGTTCAATTCCTAAGCCTCTTCCAATACTTCACAGTTCTTTGCACTAATGCATGCCATCTCATTCTATCCAAGAAAAATCTACTTATGAAAATTTACTAATAATTACTGCAAGAATAGCACCAATACTGAATTATTATAAGTCAACACTGGCACCAGATAAGTCTTTTATCTGTGCTTGTCACAGAAACACATACCGGAATATCATGCTAACAAGGCTTCATAACTAGTTTAATATTACAGGTATTATAAAAGTACCTGCTATCCCGTTCATGTGCTCTCTTTCGAGAGGAAGTACACTTCTCACTGTCCACACTCCCATCCCTTCTACTTCTACGCAAGTCGCAACCATCACATGAGTTACTGCCACCAGTAGTTAAACTCATGTACTCCAGAGGCTGACGCTCACTATTGCTCTGAAATTTAAGGTGATTTTTTACAAATTTAGTAATAACAACATAATTACTGGGCTTGACAGGATGCAGAAAAGGTTTTTGAAGTGGGCTTGGCATTTAGCAAGGATGGGGCAAAATAAGATGACCAAGAGAGAGTGAATAAATCCAGAATGCCAACGGAAGGGAAGGGGGTAGGGATCATTCACACCCAGCAGGTGTGTTTGAACATGTTAGATTGGGGTGAATAGAGACAAGTGGCTTTAGGAACCTGATTTACTTTTGGAGTGGAAGCAAGGTAATATGAAGAAATTCAGATAAACTGATTAGCTGGATAAACGTCCTGGAGGTGGGTGGCACACTACAAAGGAGGGGGTGAGAATGTTGCAACTCAGTGTTAACTGAATTGCGATGACTGTGCAATCTGCCAAGACACCTAGTGAATGAGTGATAGTGAATGTTTTTTTTTTCTGAGTCACCCTACCTTGGTGGGGGATGGTCAAGGACAAATTTTTTTCTTATATTCTTGTTCTTAGAGTGAACAAAATTTCAAATAATATAACAAGCAAGTTATCTGAATGCAATGAAAGAAAAGCCTGTAACATATTTATAGGCAACAATAGTATTATATTTCAATTATTACAATTTCTACCTAAAGTATATTTTATTACTCGACTGTACCTCCTACCTCGGTACCAATACAAACTAATAGTTATGAGTTTATTAAGCATGAATTACTACTGCTATTTATTTGTTACTTAGCTTCCATTTACCTTATTTTTATTATTTTAACATGCAAATAGCATACAGAAGGAATCAAAATATGTAACTGAGCCTAATTGGTAGTCATCATTATAAATTAACAATACCTCGGTGAGAGACAGACAATGTATTAAAAAAATACTTATTAATACTGTAGCTTTAAAGTTAAACTTAACAAACTATTGTAGTCGTGTATTTTTTGGTATGCCCAAACTGTACTTCAACTGCTCAACTTTAATGTGCCCATTAACTCTTTCACTGTCAGTTATGTAGATCTATGTCCGCAGATCAGTGTTGGTGCCATAGAGCTACACAATTCATAACACCCTCAAATTTGCTGTGACCAATAAATTTTGGCCTAGATATGAAGGAATGGGTCATCTGTGCAAAGTATAAAAAAAATTCTGCCCCATGCAGTGTATGATAGGAACAATACACAAATAACCCAGACATGATAGGAACAGCTAACCTCTGACTTTGTGGTAGGGTTAAAATAGTGACTTTGCAGTGTTGTCTAGGGTAGTTTTAATTTTATTGGCATCACCGATAGATGTGAAGACATACTAGTGAAATGGAGATTCTGATCAGTTTCACACTGAAGTGGTTTGAAATGCCCTCAAAGTGGCAGAAAAGGTCTATTTTTGCCAGTTTTCTGAGGAAAGGTAGCTCTCTGGTCTGTTTTATGGCTTTTTACTTTGTCTGCTTCAATTATTGGGATGGCCTAAACCATGACCAAAGATTCATGGATTTGTTTTATTAGCAGATTTGTTTTATTAGCAAAGAAATAATGAAAAACCATTGAATTTTTGTGTATAATGATGGATTCAAAATGGAGGCCATGTATTATAGAGAAAAGGCCTGGAGACATGATTAAGGACTACCAAAATAGCTGGTAACTGGAATTGGCATATAGTATGTACATTAACAAAGCCAGGACTATGACTCATTTAAGGAATGTTGTGAACATGGGATGCTTCAACGAGACGGCGTTTGTGAAGGCTAGGACCAGTTAATAGGATGACTGTGATCTCTAACATGACTGTTTTAAAAGAGCATTGTTAGTGTCAGCAAAGATAATACTTCTTTTGTGCTCTTAAATCAGTCAGAGAACAGCCAGTTTCTCCAAAGTATTGGAGAGGACAGGAGAAGAAAATGAAGCAGATTCCAGAAGCATCAATGGCAAAAGGAGGGGTACGAGCTAGATTTCTACAAAAGGCATTAGTTTGGCGAAAAGTAAGTTTGATGTCTAAAGACCTGGTCCTTTGCCAAAACTGTCTACCCTTCTTCTACCCTTCATAGATGCCATCTTGTTGAAGCATCCTTTATACACAGTACTCCTAATATGAATCCTGTCCTGGCTTTGTCTCTATAGATGCCTTCCTTTCTCATTACATTGTAAAATTCTCTAAACTTAAGAACACTCGTGACTTGACCTGATCTTTATGTCCTCCTCTCCTTACCTCTTCACTTTTTCTATATTTTCATTGCCTACCTGTCTTCTGCCTAGGTGGGTTCTGTCCTATGGGGGCTTTGTGCTACAGGGGATTTTGTCCTACCCCCATGGGCCATTAGCTCTCATGCAGCACTCCTTGTTCTTCTTTTGAACTACATCCACCATTATTGCTACTATTTCTTCACTAACACTCCACTCTCTGCCCCTTCTTTCACTACCACCTTATTTCCACCTCTACCACAGTTGAACTACTACTACCACTTGTATTACTACTACTACTACTAATACTAACTGTCACCAATTATAGCAGCATTATTCAATAAATCCATTGAATCTTCTACCTTCCCATCAATTCTCAAAATAGCTAGGGTCACCCCGATCCACAAAGGTGGTGACCAAACTGACTTGAATAATTATAGACCAATCTCAAATTTACCACTGCTTTCTAAAATCTTCGAAAAATTAATTCATAGACAGATCTATTCCTACCTCGTCTCACACAATGTACTCAACCCCTGTCAATTTGGATTCAGGACTAACAAGAGCACAAACGATGCTATAACACATGTTAGAGTTAATATACACCGCACTTGAGAAGAAAGAAGTCCCGCTAGGAATCTTCATAGACCTACGTAAAGCATTTGATACAGTCGACCATGATTTATTGCTCACAAAATTAGCACACTATGGTATTAGGGGGCACCTACTCAACTACCTAAAGTCGTACCTTAGCAACAGAAGCCAGTACGTGTACACAAATGGAGAGAACTCTTCCATACAACAAATTACAGTCGGAGTCCCTCAAGGAAGTGTCCTGGGGCCACTCCTATTCCTCATTTACATAAACGACCTACCGAATGCATCACAACTACTCAAACCCATATTATTTGCAGATGACACAACATACGTCTTCTCTCACCCAAATCCAGTCATACTAGCCAACACTGTTAATGCCGAATTACAGAAAATATCAACATGGATGAAGACAAACAAGCTTACTCTCAATACTGACAAGACCTACTTCATTCAGTTTGGAAACAAAGCCACAAATGTTCCACTTAACATAACGCTCAATGGTTCACCCATCACAAGACTCACAGTGTGAAAATTCCTAGGAATCCACCTTGACAGTAGTCTTAAATTCCAAACACACATACAACAAATTTCCAAGAAAATCTCAAAGACTGTAGGTATATTATCAAAGATACGCTATTATGTGCCACAACCAGCTCTCATTGCACTATATCATTCACTTATCTACCCTCTCACCTATGGAATCTGTGCATGGGGCTCAACATTAAATCACCTTAGACCACTCATAACCCAGCAAAAGGCTGCAGTCAGGATGATAACAAATTCCCACTCTAGACAGCATACTCCACCTATATTCAAAACTTTAAAACTACTCACCGTAAAAAACATTCATACCTATTCATGTGCCTACTACATACATAAAACTCTTCATGCTAATATCAACCCTCCGCTCAAAATTCTCCTCAACAACTTTAATAGGTCCCACGACCACAACACAAGACACAGATCACTATTTGACATACCCAGAGTCCATACCAACCAATGTAAAAATTCTATGGACATAAAGGGCCCCAGAATCTGGAATTCATTACCAGTAAATATTAAGTTAACCTTGTCTGAAAATCAATTCAAGACTCTTCTCAAAAATCACCTACTCACCCTATACTAAATACTCATACTGTAACAACTTTCAAACCCAATGTTATTTTACTTAAGATAATCTCAGTTTTATATTGTCATCCTCCTTAACACTTGTTGCAATTTCATATCGTCATATTATTTTAATAGTATAGTATCATCATATTGTTAATTTGAAATAAAATATATAACTAGAAGAAACAATAAATTTCTCTAGTATTGTTATTTTACTAGTATAGCATCAACATATTGTAATTTGAAATAAAATATACAACTAGAATAAACTCAACCAATTTCTCTAGTATTGTCTTTTTAATAGTATAGTATAATCATATTGTAATTTGAAATAAAATATATAACTAGAATAAACTCAATCAATTTCTCTAGTATTATGTACATAGTGAATAAGTCTTTAGACTAAGCTGCCCCTAATGCCATGGCATGCCAGTGGCTCTCCTTGCATTACAGTTTTATAATTGTACCTACCAATACCTATGTATACTTGTAACTTGCAATGAAATAAAAATGTTATATTATTATTATTAACTACTCCCTCCTGTTTTACCACTCTTGTCCCCAAGCAGCCACACCCTCATATAAATTCTGGCTCCCTTTCATAAGTTTCAGTTTCCCATGTGCGGCTTATTTGTGTATTGTTTCAGTCATGGTATTGTGTCTTTTTATTCCCTTCATAAATATTACCTTGTTCACCCTCCAACAGCATGTCAAATCATAAAAAGCACTTCCTCCACTCACTAACATGCTCACACAAGCCTGTTGAATGTTGAAGCCCCTAGAACTGAAACTTCCTTTACCCCCTCCCTCCAACCTTTCCTAGGACAACCCCTACCCCATCTTCCCTCCACTCCAGATTTGTATGCCCTCCTGGACATTCTATTTTTCTCCATCCTTTCTAAATGTTAAAATCACCTTCACCCTCTTGAATAATACTTTTGGTAGCTCCACACATCCTCCTAATTGCCAAATTCCAAATTCTCTGCATAATATTCACACTACACATTACCTTCACACATGACATCTCTTCTGCTTCCAACCTCCTCTTCACTAACATTCAAGACCCATGCTTCACACCCATACAACAGTGTTAGCACCACGATACTCTGGAACATTTCCCCTTTTTGCCTAAATGGATAAAGTTCTTCGTCTTCATAGAAGCCTCAATGCATCACCCACTTATTTCCTTTGGTCAGTTCTGTGGTTCATCTTAAGTCTCATAGAACCTTCTGCTAGAAAGGCCACTCCCAAATATATAAACACATTTACTTTCTCCATACTCTCTCCCTCCAATCTAATATCCAGTTTCTCATTGCCTGCCTCCCAAATTCATTTACCAACCTTTGCAACATCTTAAAAGAATCTCCCAAAACAAATGTGTCATAGGCAAAAAGCAACTGTGACAACTTCCACTACATACCAGATCACTATCTTTCAATCCCAAATCTCTCCCTAACACCCTAGTAATCACTTCTTTTACAACCCTGTCTACAAATATATTAAACAACCATAGTGACATCATACACCCCTGTCTAAGTCCTACTCTTACTAGAATATAATCTCTCTCTCTCTCCTACACACCCTAACCAATGCCTCACTAATCATATAAAAGCTCTTTATTGCAACATCTGCCATATTGCTTCCCTACACACCCTATCATATGCCAATTTTATGTAATCTGTATAAGACTAAATAAGCTTGTCAAAAATGTTCTGTATACTATGGGTTTAAAATCATGAAATTAAACAATGAAAATTTACAAGTATGCCACATTCTGATAATGATTTATTATTTACCATGTCTAATACATGAAGCAAAATGAGAGAAATACCAGCAGTGGTCAAGAGCAAGTAACAGCAAACCATTTTCTAAAGATATGAGAATATAGTACATGGATAGAGATCAAGGCAATGCTTGAGAGGTCAACACAACATGATTGTTTTGAAAAATATACACATACACTGAGAAAAACTGATTGAATGATGTATGAAAATAAAGACAACACACACTGTATAGAGGCACAATATTATTATTATTATTATAATCAAAAAGAAGCACTAAACCTACAAGGGTCATATAGAGGCACAATAAAGAACTCTTTCTCATGGATTATGAGCTCATTATCACAAATAAGGAATATATTAGGAGACAAACACATGCAGCAAATTGGTCTTAGAAATGGCAGCTTTTATATACAGTGGTACCTCGACTTACGATGGTCCCCAAACACACCCTTTTATGTAAGTTTATTTTTTTAAATGTTTTTGTAAGTGTACTTTTAGGGGTCTAAACAGACTAGTCTATTTTACATTATTTCTTAAGGAGATAAATTCGTTTGGTAATGGCACTTGAACAGCATTCTGGAATGAAAAAATATCGTAAGTCGAGGTACCACTGTATACAATATGGGAGACGGCCGACTCGTTGAAAAAAAAAAATGTATAAGTAATAAAATTACACATGAGGTGATTCAAAAGAGATATGTTAAGGACATATACAGTGGTACCTCGGCATACGAATAGCTCCCAACTCGAACAATTATGTAAGTGTGTTTTTGTAAATGCTTTTAAGTGTATTTTTGGGGGTCTGAAACGAATTAATCTAATTTACATTATTCCTTATAGGAACAAATTCGTTGGGTATCGGCATTCAAACAGCCTTCTGGAATAAATTAAGCTCGTAACCCGAGGTACCACTGTATAAGGAATGTACAGTGGACCCTCGGTTTTCGTTCACCTCCAAACTCGAACAATTATGTAAATGTATTTTTGTAAGAGCTTTTGTAAGTGTATTTTTTTGGGTTCTGAAACGACTAATCTAATTTACATTTGTCCTCATGGGAACAAATTCGTTCGGTAATGGCACTCAAACAGCATTCTGGAACGAATTTTCAATGAAACCTGAGGGTCCACTGTATAACAGTTACATGTCATTTAGCAAACCATTTCTACTTACTTTTGACCTTTTTCTTTCATGAGAAGCTGGAGACTTCTCTATTTGTCTGTCTTTCCTCTTCTTTCGATGTTGTCTGGAACTTGAGGTATCGGAAGAAATAGATGACATAGGACTGGCAGAAACATTACGTTGTCTTACACTGACTGGCCGACCCATTGACGTTTCATCTGGCTCTCTGCTCAGAAAATAGTTAATATTGCAGTCCTTTATTTTAATTCATAGATCATTAAATTCTCCTTCATGTAATATTGTACTAATTTTATTTTAAACACCGGTCATCACCCACCGAGGAAGAGTGACCCCCACTCCCCCACCCCCCAAAAAAAAAAAAACATTCACCATCATTTATCCACCATCTGTCCTGTCAGAAGTGCATAGTCATCACAGTTCGAATAACCCTCCAAACAGCAATGTCCCCCACCCATCCTCCAGAGTGCAGGAACTGCACTTCCCACATCCCAGACTAAAGTCCACCTAACAGGTTCCCCCGAGGCCCTTCGTAAGTGTTACCATGCTCACATTCCAACAACACATCAAGCCATAAAAATCACTTGTCTCTATTCATTCTGATTTAACGTGTTCACACAAGCCTGACAGATGTGCAAGCCTAGCACTCAAAATATCCTTTACCCCTCTCCCTCCAACCCTTCCTAGGATTACGATACTTACTAATTTTCCTAAAAACACAGTGTACTTCTTAAGGGAACACCTACGCATCAATAAGAAGAAAGGGCAACTGTACACTACTCAATAAAGACCATTATACACCATAAGGCCCACTACATACTCCTTTACAAGGACCATACTAGACCCACTAAATACTTTTTTGCAAGAACTATTCTATCTTGTCTATAAGGACGGAAATACACTCTTCTTATAGGACCACTATTGACTCCTCTATAGGAACCCCTAAGAACCACAAAACTACATACAGTACTCCCTCAAGTCTTAGCCTTTTAGCACATTCTTGTTCTTCCCTTTCCTATTCTCCAATATAACCCTAGATGTACTCCATTATACTGACACCACTTACTCTCTTCTGTCTGCTCAAGTCAAATTACTCCCATCTTATATTTTTAGTACTATACATTTCCATGTTCCACATACAGGTACTTACTCTTCTCCTATTAAAGTTTCTTACTACACAAGCCATAATTTTTTTTTTATTAACACATCGGCCGATTCCCACCAAGGCAGGGTGGCCCGAAAAAGAAAAACTTTTATCATCATTCACTCCATCACTGTCTTGCCAGAGGGGTGCTTTACACTACAGTTATAAAAGTGCAACACTAACACCCCTCCTTCAGAGTGCAGACACTGTACTTCCCATCTCCAGGACTCAAGTCCAGCCTGCCGGTTTCCCTGAATCCCTTCATAAATGTTACTTTGCTCACACTTTAACAGCACGTCAAGTATTAAAAACCATTTGTCTCCATTCACTCCTATCAAATACGCTCATGCATGCTTGCTGGAAATCCAAGCCCCTCGCACACAAAACCTCCTTTATCCCCTCCCTCCAACCTTTCCTAGGCCGACCCCTACCCCGCCTTCCCTCCACTACAGATTTATACACTCTCGAAGTCATTCTGTTTCATTCCATTCTCTATACATGTCCGAACCACCTCAACAACCCCTCCTCAGCCCTCTGGATAATAGTTTTGGTAATCCCGCACCTCCTCCTAATTTCCAAACTCCGAATTCTCTGCATTATATTCACACCACACATTGACCTCAGACATGACATCTCCACTGCCTCCAGCCTTCTCCTCGTTGCAACATTCATCACCCATGCTTCACACCCATATAAAAGTGTTGGTATAACTATACTCTCATACATTCCCCTCTTTACTTCCATGGACAAAGTTCTTTGTCTCCACAGGCTCCGAAGTGCACCACTCGCCCTTTTCCCCTCATCAATTCTATGATTCACCTCATCCTTCATAGAGCCATCTGCTGACATGTCCACTCCTAAATATCTGAATACATTCACCTCCTCCATACTCTCTCCCTCCAATCTGATATCCAATCTTTCGTCACCTAATCTTTTTGTTATCCTCATCACCTTACTCTTTCCTATATTCACTTTCAATTTTCTTCTTTTACATACCCAATCAAATTCATCCACCAACCTCTGCAACTTCTCTTCAGAATCTCCCAAAAGCACAGTGTCATCAGCAAAGAGCAACTGTGACAACTCCCACTTTGTATCTGATTCTTTATCTTTTAACCCCACACCTCTTGCCAAGACCCTCGCATTCACTTCTCTTACAACACCATCTATAAATATATTGAACAACAACGGTGACATCACACATCCTTGTCTAAGGCCTACTTTTACTGGGAAATAATCTCCCTCTCTCCTACACACTCTAACCTCAGCCTCACTATCCTCATAAAAACTCTTCACTTCTTTCAGTAACCTACCTCCTATTCCATACACCTGCAACATCTGCCACATTGCCCCCCTATCCACCCTATCATATGCTTTTCCAAATCCATAAATGCCACAAAAACCTCTTTACCCTTATCTAAATACTGTTCACCTATATGTTTCACTGTAAACACTTGGTCTACACACCCCCTACCTTTCCTAAAGCTCCATTGTTCATCTGCTATCCTGCTCTCCGTCTTACTCTTAATTCTTTCAATAATAACTCTACCATACACTTTACCAGGTATACTCAACAGACTTATTCCCCTATAATTTTTGCACTCTCTTTTGTCCCCTTTGCCTTTATACAAAGGAACTATACACACACTCTGCCAATCCCTAGGTACCTTACCCTCTTCCATACATTTATTAAATAATAGCACCAACCACTCCAAAACTATATCCCCGCCTGCTTTTAACATTTCTATCTTTATCCCATCAATCCCAGCAGCCTTACCCCCTTTCATTCTACCCACTGCCTCACGAACTTCCCCCACACTCACAACTGACTCTTCCACACTCCTACAAGATGTTATTCCATAAATAATTATACAAAATTACTATTCCCTGCTCTACAATGGGCATCTACCTATTTACTGTTTTTAAAAATCTCTTTACAACACAGGGAAACCTGCTATTTGGGTCATAATTTTGCATACAGTTTAACCATTTAGCAGCCCTTTAGAATTAGTGCTGAATAATCCCATAAGATGGTTATGGACATCATCATCTTGTCTACACATCGGTGTAAACCTAAATATACTTGTGTACACGTGGCACTTTTATGACCAAAAAAATATATTCAAAAGTTGGAAGAGGTTGCAATTTATCTACCAAAGTATTAATTTACTCCCAATCTATGCAATGAAAATTTTAAGGCCTGGTGGGTACACAACAGAAAAAGCTGAGAAGCAGTAATGAAGACACTGGCAGCAGAGGATCCTTTTAATACAATGTTTCACTCAAGGCTGGGCTTTATCAAGTATACAGGAAAGGGCAAATACATAGCCTTATATGACAGACAAGCACCACGAGGTCAGGTTCAGAGAAAGATATGTCACACATTGGATCATTGGGAAAGCAATATGAATCACTTAATACACTACTTTTCTCAATGTGACCTCATAACCAAGAGAGAAATTATCACAGATTTCTTCCAAGCACTCTGAATTTGCAGTGATGAATATCTTTTAGTAGGTAGTAGGTTGATAGACAGCAACCACCCAGAGAAGTACTACCATACTGCCAAGTGAGTGTAAAATGAAAGCCTGTACTTGTTTTACATGATGGTAGGATTGCTGGTGTCTTTTCTGTCTCATAAACATGCAAGATTTCAGGTATATCTTGCTACTTCTACTTACACTTAGGTATGCATGCATGTACAAGCGTATATATACACACCTCTTTGGGTTTTCTTTAATTTTCTTACTAGCTCTTGTTGTTTATTTCCTCTTATCTCCATGGGGAAGTGGAACAGAATTCTTCCTCCATAAGTCATGCGTGTTGTGAGTGGCGACTAAAATGCTGGGAGCAATGGGCTAGTAATCCCTTCTCCTGTATACAGTACTAAAGTTAAAAAGAGAAACTTTTGTTTTCCTTTTTGGGCCACCCTGCTTCTGTAGGATATGGCCGATTTGTTGAAAGAAGAAGAAAAATATTTTTTAGAAGAACAAGAATAAACTGAGGTGGTGTTCAACTTAAAATTCCCAATGCACATTATCCACTCCTGCAAACAGAAAGCCTTCCTCATTCACAGCACACCCAAAGAAGATTCCAACATTGATAGATGACTGGTACTCTCCACTGGGCAGACTGCCATCACCAGTGACCCAATTCTCTGAAAAGCCGATGTGGTTGTACCAGTCCTTAATTAATACCAAAACTATCAAGAGATCACCAAAAGCCCTGAACCCAGAACTATTTCACAGAAGGCATATATATAGCATACCATGATGTGATAAATTCTATGTTGGAAGACCAGCAGAGACCTTTAGACACGCCTTCAGGAACATAAATATACTTGTAGGAAGATTAAAAATCAGCAATGCATACATAGTCCATCACAACCTTCATTCCCATGTCATGGACTGGGGAAGAGGACAGCTGTTACACCTCAAGAATGACAAGGACAGACGCAGAATTTTAGAAGCATTGATCCACCTCACCAAAACCAGTGAGCAAAAGAGTGGAACGTACATGTTGGTTGGACCTCTTGTCCATAATTCATAATAATTATAATAAACCTATCACCTTACCACCACTCCCTGCTCCCACAAATGTTACCCAAACTTGATTTTGCAAATTATGACCTCACATGATCTATCACAATGACTTTACGTGAGAAATTATTTTCTTTGAGCCAGACCTCATAATGCTCGTTTGCCTTATGTGGCGATGTATTAGCTCATTCCTGTTTACTCCATAAAGCTCAGCTTTGGTGAGACACAGAATTTTAGAAGCATTGATCCACCTCACCAAAACCAGTGAGCAAGAGTGGAACGTACATGTTGGTTGGACCTCTTGTCCATAATTCATAATAATTATAATAAACCTATCACCTTACCACCACTCCCTGCTCCCACAAATGTTACCCAAACTTGATTTTGCAAATTATGACCTCACATGATCTATCACAATGACTTTACGTGAGAAATTATTTTCTTTGAGCCAGACCTCATAATGCTCGTTTGCCTTATGTGGCAATGTATTAGCTCATTCCTGTTTACTCCATAAAGCTCAGCCTTGGTGAAATGTATTAAAAGGATCCATTTTAAGGCCTACTACTCTTGTACATACAATCATGACAATGTGCTGACAAATAGTCAGAGATATCCATTTACCAGTTTTACATATTGGTTACACGAGTAAGTTATTTTTATCACACCAGCTGTCTCCCAATAAGATGAGGTGAAATATTTATTCTAATCAGTTATTATAAAATGAATCTTTGCGCTCCTACTTATTTAGTTTTTGCTCTAATTTCATTCTCTTATACTCAGTGGCGTCTTGAAAAAATTAATCAAGCAAATGTCACTTCTAAGCTTTTTCATAAACCTTAAGTATCAATATTAATATTTACCTTTATTCATTCATAGTTCAATGGAATTCGTTTTGATTTTTGAACAAATGATCAGAATCACTGCTACAACATTCTTCCCTTGCTTCTTATGATTACACAATACTGCTTATGCAGAATAACAATATGTTTTCACCCAGGCAGTCTGCGCTATAAAATTATTTATACTACTGTATAGCTATATGAAAATCCATCCTTTTGTGACTCATTTTTTTTTATTTTATTAACACATAGGCTGTTTCCCACCAAGGCAGGGTGGCCTGACAAAGAAAAACTTTCATCATCATTCACTCCATCACTGTCTTGCCAGAGGCGTGCTTACACTACAGCTACAAAACTGCAACATTAACACCCCTCCTTCAGAGTGCCGGCACTGTACTTCCCATCTCCAGGAATCAAGTCCAGCCTGCCGATTTCCCTGAAACCTTTCATAAATGTTACCTTGCCTACACTCCAACAGCACGTCAAGTCCTAAAAACCATTTGTCTCCATTCGATCCTATCTAACACGCTCATGCACGATTGCTGGAAGTCCAAACCCCTCATACACAAAACCTCCTTTACCTCCTCCCTCCAACCTTTTCTAGGCTGACCCCTACCCCGCCTTCCCTCCACTACAGATTTATACACTCTTGAAGTCATTCTATTTTGTTCCATCCTCTCTATATGTCCAAACCATCTCAATAACCCCTCCTCAGCTCTCTGGATAATAGTTTTGGTAATCCCACACCTCCTCCTAATCTCCAAACTACGGATTCTCTGCATTATATTCACACCACACATTGCCCTCAGACATGACATCTCCTTGTTGCAACATTCACAACCCATGTCTCACACCCATTACATTGTTAAATGCTCCCAACTTCAGAACACCCGTGACTTAACCTGATTCCTTCCCCTTTCATCTCTTCCCCCTTCTCCTTTTTCTCCTATGGGTTTTCTTTTCTTTCTTTTCTTTTGCCTTGTATTTGTCCATTTTTATTTTATTCGCCTTTTCCTCCCTCTGTGTTCTCGTCCCACCCATGCGGGCCACCAGCTTCTTTGCAGTGCTCCTTTCCTAGAATATGACTGTCTCCACTACTACTACTACCACTTCCACTACTACCTCCATTATTACCCCACTCTCTTGTACCCTCCCCCTGTCTGCCTGCCTATATATACTCCTTCCTTCTGTTCTGTGTGTTAGTGTGACTTTGTAAATGGTCCAGGTCAGGCCGAAACGTCGTCGTAAGCTCCTCTCTTTTTATATGTGCGGGTTGTGTGTGTATTGGTATAACTATACTCTCATACATTCCCTTCTTTGCTTTCATGGATAAAGTTCTCTGTCTCCACAAGCTCCTCAGTGCACCACTCACCTTTTTCCCCTCGTTTATTCTATGATTCACCTCAACCTTCATATACCCATCTGCTGACACATCCACTCCCAAATATCTGAACACATTCACCTCCTCCATACTCTCTCCCTCCAATCTGATATCCAATCTTCCATTAGCTATTTTTTTTGTTATCATCATCACCTTACTCTTTCCTATATTCACTTTTAATTTCCTTCTTTTACATACCCTACCAAACTCATCCACCAACCTCTGCAACTTCTCTTCAGAATCCCCCAAAATCACAGTGTCATCAGCAAAAAAAGCAACTGTGACAACTCCCACTTTGTGTTAGATTCTTTATCTTTTAACCCCACACCTCTTGCCAACACCCGAGCATTCACTTCTCTTACAACTCCATCTATAAATATATTGAACAACCATTGTGACACCTCACATCCCTGTCTAAGGCCTACTTTTACTGGGAGATAATCTCCCTCTCGCCTACATACTCTAACCTGAGCCTCACTATCCTCGTAAAAATTTTCACAGCTTTCAATAACCTACCTCCTATTCCATACATCTGCAACATCTGCCACATTGCCCCCCTATCATATGCTTTTCCAAATCCATAAATGCCACAAACACCTCTTTACCCTTATCTAAATATTGTTCACCTATATGTTTCACTGCAAACACTTGGTCTACACACCCCTACCCTTCCTAAAGCCTCCTTGTTCATCTGTTATCCTGCTCACCGTCTTACTCCTAATTCTTTCAATAACAACTCTACCATACACTTTACCAGGTATACTCAACAGACTTATTCCCTATAATTTTTACACTCTCTTTTGTCCCCTTTGCCTTTATACAAAGGAACTATGCATGCTCTCTGCCAATCCCTAGGTACCTTACCCTCTTCCATACATTTATTAAATAAAAACACTAACCACTCTAAAACTATATCCCCACCTGCCTTTAACATTTCTATCTTTATCCCATCAATCCCAGCTGCTTTACCCCCTTTCATTCTACTCACTGCCTCACGAACTTCCCCCACACTCACAACTGGTTCTTCCTCATTCCTATAAGATGTTAATCCTCCTTGCCCTATACACGAAATCACAGCTTCCCTATCTTCATCAACATTTAACAATTCCTCAAAATATTCCCTCCATCTTCCCGATACCTCTAACTCTCCATTTAATAACTCTCCTCACCTATTTTTAACTGACAAATCCATTCTTTCCCTAGGCTTTCTCAACTTATTAATCTCACTCCAAAACTTTTGGAGTGACTCACGAAATTGTAATATCAAGACTGCAGGCAAATCACAGGACAGGCGAGTTGAAAAACTCGCACGCCAGTGTGATCCATTGGGCCATACCAGCATAACATGATTCAACCAACTAGATATTTCTATACACCATAGGAGGTTAACATGGGTCACAGTGGGGCCCACGTGCAGGTTTTTACAGATAAAGCTCGCACTAGCATGGCTAGTAACCTCTTCTTCTGTATAAATTACTAAATACAAAAAGAAGAAAAACTTTATGAAAGAGTTTCTTCTTTTTTGGGTCACCCTGCCTTGGTGGGAGACGGCCGACTTGTTGAAAAAAAAAAAAAATAATAATACAATAATACTACTAATAATAATCAATCATACACACATATTATATATAATTATATATGTGTGTCTACACACTAATTTTTCTAGTGGTTGAATAATGAAAATATGAATAAATATAAATGTAAAATACTAATTTTTCCTAATGACAGATTCTGAAAGTTTGACTGCTCAACAATAATGAAGGAAAATAAAAAAAAGAAATCAAGTCCTACTCACTCTTTAACACTTATAGATGATTTAACTTCATTTCTTTCATATTCATCATCACTGTCAACAGTTTCTTTTTTCACTTCCTTCTTAACTTTGTCTTCATCACTTTCATGATCTTGTCTTTTAACACCACCAAATATGGACGTAATTATTTTTCGTTTTGACACATCTTCAGGTGCTTTAGTATTAGGATCACATGTTTTTCTTTTGCCTTTACCTTCTTTAGTTCTATTATCAAGGACTTTCTTTTTATCAACTTCTTCCTTGATATCAGTTTTACTTACAAAGGATGCACCATTTACACTAGATTTGGGCACTTTGTCAATAAAGCTAAGGGGGATTGTACATGTGAGTTTTGGAACACCATTTTCATATTGTACCTGGGGTATGGGCACTTTTGGTTCTGCACTAACTATGGGAGACTTACATAACTTATTCACTACAGGAGAGGCACCTGGCCTTGTTTCTAATTTGCTTTCTATGGAACTTGATTCACTTATGCCTCTACTTCTATCTCTCTCAATTTTTTCACTTGTGTCTTTATTACCACTAACTTTTCTTGTATCACTAACATTTTTCACTTTCTTATTCTTTTCCACTTGGTCCCTTTCCCTTCCCTCCTTATCTTTTTTAACCGATGTGCTAAATGCCCGGTTTACCAGTGCCCCCTTGTCCCTGGCAATGTCTATTTTTTGAGAACTACTTTGGCCTCGACAAGGAGAGTGCGTTTCATCCTCACTTTTACTTGTTAATGATTCTGAACTTATGGCTTCACTAAGTCCACCACTAGACCTTTTCACACTGCTTTTATTAGAAACACTAGCACAACTCATGGGAGATACATGGGGACTTGCCTGGACTGATTTCACAGGACTAGGAACAACTTTCAAAGATTCCTTAGGTGTTCTTGAAGGTGTGCACTGAGAAGATAGTGTAACCCTGGATTGCAGCTTATCAGGTGAAGTATTTACTACATCAATAATGCTGTCACTATCAGAATCAGAATCTATGTCAGACGGCAGAAACTCCATTGATTTCTTTTCACGTTTTGATTTTCCAGTCTCTGATTTGGCACCTATATGACTATCTTTCTTAGAGGAGTCCAATTTCTCCCTTGACGTTTTTTTAACAGACTCTCGGGAGCCTTGAGAAACACTCGTTTTAGTAGTCTTCTCTGACACTTTTGGTATTCCTTTACCCACACTAATAGAACCATTAGAAGGCTGGGATGATCCAGGTTTCCGGGAACCGGGAGACTCAGTATCCAAGTCACTGTCTGAGCCTATCAGACGACTATTGGATGCTTTTGTCTTTGATGACCTGGCCCTGGAATCATGGTCCCTGCTATGCTTTGGAGTCTGCCGCAACTCGGCAGACACACGAGGAATCGGCCGTGGGTGAGGCTCTCCATCATCTGAGGAGTCATCATAGTGACCAGGTTTTTCAGGTTTTCCTCGCCCTCTCAAATCCAAAGCAGCCCTTGTTCCGCGGCCAGAAGAATTAAACGCAGTGGGCGGCTTGCTGACACGACGGTCTCGCTTTTCTCTAGGTGGTGGAGCAGATGGTGTAGCATCACTGGGCGGGTTGCTCTCAGCTCGAGTACCAAGTACAGGCCCACCAGCAGGAGTCTTCATGAAATAATGAAAAATGTACATCAATATTTTAAGAATATTTTTCACATTTATTATAGATAGCTTTAACCTTTAACTGGGGATGGCATGTGTGTATGTATGCATGTAGCTTGAAACTGGCCTCGAAGCGGCAAAATATTAAATTTTGCCAATTTCCCTGAAGATGGGTAAGGACAGTCCTCAAGGACAGGTAAGGCCTGTTTTTCTAAGGATTTTATAAGGTTTGATTCTATTAATGGGATGCCATAAACCTTGACCATTCACTCCTGGTTATATTTTATTATCCGAGAAATAGCGCAAATCTTTTAATTTTTGGGTGATGAATTCAAAACAAATGTAAGTGTAATATAAGAGAGGCCTGGGGATGTGATTAATGAACAGAGATAATGTTGTTTTAGTGCCTGGAATGACTACAATGTTTATTTTCAACTGTTTTTAAATTGAAAAACTTTTTAATTTGTGTAAAATATACGTACTAAATTTCTGACTTTTGCGTTCTATAGAGTAGTTCTAATATTTGAATGACTGGTTTCTTTTCATATGATAAAATAGAAAGTACACTACCGAAACAGATAAGAATTTGGTCAAATCAAGTACAGTGGACCCCCGAGTTTCGGCCATAATTCGTTCCAGAAGGCTGTTTGAGTGCCATTACCGAATGAATTTGTTCCTATAAGGAATAATGTAAAGAAGATTAGTCCATTTCAGACCCCCAAAAATACACTTACAAAAGCACTTACAATAATACACTTACATAATTGTTCGAGTTGGGAGATGGTTGAAACTCGGGGGTCCACTGTATAATGGAATTGGCTTAAAAGAGGACTAAGGTGTGCAAAATCGCTGATGCATAAATTGCACCTAGACTGCCAACTTTGTGCCTGTATAAATATATTAGTTTTCCATCAAATTTCATCAATTTGGTGTCATTTAGTTCAAAAGAAGATTCCCTGCAATTTCAGAATTTTTTTTTGAAATATGGATACTGTGAACATACAATTTTGAGGGGTCTGGAGAGTGGAAGGGTTACTCTATAAGAAAATATTTTGCCCCCACACACAGCATGTTTAGTTTCCATGTATCCCAGTTAAGGGTTAAATTTATCTTATGAATGATAGTGAATGCTGACGACTGCTTTATTGCTGTCCCTTAAATTAGCCAGAAATTTATGAAATTTAGTACAGCAAAGTATCTAATATGCTTTTATAAATGTGTACATTATAAGAATCGGCATCTAGTTATCAATACATTTTAGCACACACCCCATTCATTAAAAGTTATCTGCAATGTATTTAATCCTGATAGTTGCACTGAAATGGGTAGTCATCTCTTCCAGATATATGAGATGTACAATACAGTGGACCCCCGAGTTTCGTAAGGTTCTTACTTCGTAAACATCGTGTTTCGTAAGCTTTTTACGATTTCGAGAATCGTAAAACCGCTCGTGTTTCGTAACGTATTAGACCTGTCCGCCTGCTCCGCGCCTGCACGGGACGCAGGACTCCGCCAGTGAAGCGTTGTTTACCATTGAGAGAACATTACCTAGAGCGCTCTATCAAACATTCACACTACATTTGGTGTTTTTTTTGGTGCTTTAGTTATTGTCACTGTGAAATAAGTCACCATGGGTCCAAAGAAGCTTCCTAGTGGCACCCCTGTGGTAGCATTCATGCAGGGAGTGTAGCATTCATGCAGGGAGTGGAGCATTCATGCAGGGAGTGTAGCATTCATGCAGGGAGTGTAGCATTCATGCAGGGAGTGTAGCATTCATGCAGGGAGTGTAGCAGGCATGCAGGGAGTGTAGCATTCATGCAGGGAGTTTAGCATTCATGCAGGGAGTTTAGCATTCATGCAGGGAGTTTAGCAGGCATGCAGGGAGTTTAGCATTCATGCAGGGAGTTTAGCAGGCATGCAGGGAGTGTAGCAGACATGCAGGGAGTTTAGCAGGCATGCAGGGAGTGTAGCAGACATGCAGGGAGTGTAGCAGGCATGCAGGGAGTGTAGCAGGCATGCAGGGAGTTTAGCAGACATGCAGGGAGTGTAGCAGGCATGCAGGGAGTGTAGCAGACATGCAGGGAGTGTAGCAGGCATGCAGGGAGTGTAGCAGGCATGCAGGGAGTTTAGCATTCATGCAGGGAGTTTAGCAGGCATGCAGGGAGTGTAGCAGGCATGCAGGGAGTTTAGCATTCATGCAGGGAGTTTAGCAGGCATGCAGGGAGTGTAGCAGACATGCAGGGAGTGTAGCAGGCATGCAGGGAGTGTAGCAGACATGCAGGGAGTGTAGCAGGCATGCAGGGAGTGTAGCAGGCATGCAGGGAGTGTAGCAGGCATGCAGGGAGTTTAGCATTCATGCAGGGAGTTTAGCAGGCATGCAGGGAGTGTAGCAGACATGCAGGGAGTTTAGCAGGCATGCAGGGAGTGTAGCAGACATGCAGGGAGTGTAGCAGGCATGCAGGGAGTGTAGCATTCATGCAGGGAGTGTAGCAGGCATGCAGGGAGTGTAGCAGGCATGCAGGGAGTGGGGATTCCCCTTCGTAGAGGCTGAAGAATTCCTCCCCCAACAAGTGTTTAATTGTGATGAAACAGGCCTGTTTTGGAAGAAATTGCCCAAGAGGACCTTCATTACTCATTACTCTATCTTCCAGATGCCTGCAACTCTTCAATAAAGGTAAGTAAATGTATATATATTTTTTTTTTTTTTTTTTTTCAACAAGTCGGCCGTCTCCCACCGAGGCAGGGTGACCCAAAAAGAAAGAAAATCCCCAAAAAGAAAAAACTTTCATCATCATTCAACACTTTCACCACACTCATACATAATCACTGTCTTTGCAGAGGAGCTCAGATACGACAGCTGAGAAAAGTCCCTCCTAGCTGTCACTATCTCAGACCCCTCCTTTAAAGTGCAGGCATTGTACTTCCCATTTCCAGGACTCAAGTCCAACTAAATCAATTAACTGGTTTCCCTGAATCCCTTCACACAATGTTACCCTGCTCACACTCCAACAGATCGTCATGTCCCAAAAACCATTCGTCTCCATTCACTCCTATCTAACACGCTCACACATGCTTGCTGGAAGTCCAAGCCCTCGCCCACAATACCTCCTTTACCCCTTCCCTCCAACCTTTTCTAGGGCGACCCCTACCCCGCCTTCCTTCCCCTACAGATTTATACGCTCTCCAAGTCATTCTACTTTGATCCATTCTCTCTAAATGACCAAACCACCTCAACAACCCCTCTTCAGCCCTCTGACAAATACTTTTAGTAACTCCACACCTTCTCCTAATTTCCACATTCCGAATTTTCTGCATAATATTTACACCACACATTGCCCTTAGACAGGACATCTCCACTGCCTCCAGCCTCCTCCTCGCTGCAGCATTTGCAACCCATGCTTCACACCCATATAAGAGTGTTGGTACCACTATACTTTCGTACATTCCCTTCTTTGCCTCCATGGATAACGTTTTTGTCTCCACAGATACCTCAATGCACCACTCACCTTTTTCATTCATCAATTCTATGGTTAACCTCATCCTTCATAAACCCATCCGCTGACACATCAACTCCCAAATATCTGAAAACATTTACTTCTTCCATAATCCCTCTCTCCAATGTGATATCCAATTTTTCTTTATTTAAATCGTTTGATACCCTCATCACCTTACTCTTATCTATGTTCACTTTTAACTTTCTACCTTTACACACTCTCCCAAACTCGTCCACTAACCTTTGCAACTTTTCTTTAGAATCTCCCATAAGCACAGTATCATCAGCAAAAAGTAACTGTGTCAACTCCCATTTTGCATTTAATTCTCCATAATTTAATCCCACCCCTCTCCCCAACACCCTAGCATTTACTTCTTTTACAACCCCATCTATAAATATATTAAACAACCATGGTGACATTACACAACCCTGTCTAAGACCTACTTTTACCGGAAGTAATCTCCCTCTCTCCTACACACCCTAACCTGAGCCTCACTATCCTCATAAAAACTCTTTACAGCCTTCAGTAACTTACTACCTATTCCATACACTTGCAACATTTGCCACATTGCTCCCCTATCCACTCTATCATATGCCTTTTCTAAATCCATAAATGCAATAAAAACTTCTCTACCTTTATCTAAATACTGTTCACATATATGCTTCACTGTAAACACTTGATCTACACATCCCTACCCACTCTAAAGCCTCCTTGCTCATCTGCAATCCTACTCTCTGTCTTACCTCTAATTCTTTCAATAATAACCCTGCCATACACTTTACCTGGTATACTCAGTAAACTTATTCCCCAATAATTTTTACACTCTCTTTTATCCCCCTTCACTTTATATAAAGGAACTATACATGCTCGCTGCCAATCCCTAGGTACTTTCCCCTCTTTCATACATTTATTAAACAAAAATACCAACCACTCCAGCACTATATCCCCCCCTGCTTTTAACATTTCTGTCATGATTCCGTCAATTCCAGCTGCTTTACCCCCTTTCATTCTACGTAATGCCTCACTCGCCTCCCCCACACTCACATCCTGCTCTTCTTCACTCCTAAACGATGTTGTACCTCCCTGGCCAGTACATGAAATTATCGCCTCCCTCTTTTCATCGACATTTAAAAGTTCCTCAAAATATTCCCGCCATCTACCCAATACCTCCAGCTCCCCATCTACTAACTCCCCTACTCTGTTTTTAACTGACAAATCCATTCGTTCCCTAGGCTTTCTTACCTTGTTTATCTCACTCCAAAATTTTTTCTTGTTTTCAGCAAAATTTCTTGACAGAGCCTCTCCCGTTCTTTCATCCGCTCTTCTTTTGCACTCTCTCACCACTCTCTTCACCTTTCTTTTACTCTCCATATACTCTGCTCTTCTACTAACACTTCTGTTTTGTAAAAACCTCTCATAAGCTACCTTTTTCTCTTTTATCACACCCTTTACTTCTTCATTCCACCACTCACTCCTCTTTCCTCCTGCACCCACCCTCCTATAACCACAAACTTCTGCCCCACATTCTAATACTGCATTTTTTAAAAATATCCCAACTCTCTTCAACCCCCCCACTACTCCTACTTGCACTAGCCCACCTTTCTGCCAATAGTTGCTTATATCTCACCCTAACTTCCTCCTCCCTTAGTTTATACACTTTTACCTCTCTCTTACTTGCTGTTGCCATTTTCTTTTTATATATATATATATATATATATATATTGTTTTTAATTATTTTATATGTGAATATTTTTTTGTGGAACGGATTAACTGTATTTACATTATTTCTTATGGGAAATAATGGTTCGAATTTCGTAAACTTCGTGTTAAGTACTAGCTCCTGGAACGGATTAATTACGATACTCGGGGGTCCACTGTAGTAAGTTTAATGGACATAACAAAGTTTATGATGAATGACAGACCAGTGAAGATTTACAGTAACATAGTGGAATGCAGAATGAAAAAAAACAGAAGAGCTCAAATATATCAGAATAGTTAGCTCTTAAGTTAAAGGAAAATGAGAATGCAACATGAGTGTGAGATTTATATACCACAAACAAAAAATATATGGCCTATGAAAAAGTAAGAATTAACAACAAGTCAACTTAGTAAACAAAGTGTATAAAAATAAAGCATTTGTACATGATAAAAGTCCTCTGATACAATCAGCAAAATTGTGCATTTTCTTTTTTTTCTTTTTTATAACCTCCAGGAGCCCATTTTAATGCTGCACAATAATGTTCAGTTAAAACTTTTAACCACTATTAAAATAGTAAAGCTTTATAACAAGATTAAATAATGCAGTGGACCCTCGGTTTTCGTACAGCTCCCAACTCGAACAATTATGTAAGTGTATTTTTGTAAGTGCTGTTGTAAGTGTATTTTGGGGGTCTGAAACGACTAATCTAACTTACATTCGTCCTTATGGGAACAAATTCGTTCGGTAACAGTATTCTGGAAAGAATTATCAACGAAAACCGAGGGTCCGCTGTATTAGTTTTGCTTCTTTGAAGCAATAAATATAAGTTACATTTAATGAATTAGGTTCAAGTAATGAAATAAGTTATTATCAACAGCAAAATACATGAAGCACACTAATATTTAATACATGTACATGGAGATAAATTTTTAGTGAATACAGTGGACCCCGGTGTTCGTCCATTTTCGTAACAGAATGCTGTTCAAGTGCCATTACCAATCGAATTTATTCCCTTAAGAAATAATGTAAAATAGACTAGTCCTTTTAGACCCCCAAAACTACACTTATAAAAGCATTTAAAAAAATACACTTACATAAAAGGGAGTGTTTTGAGCAGGACGAACACCGGGGGTCCACTGTACTGCTGAATGAAATACATATGTAATAATAAACAGTTAGAAACATACCACCTGCGATATAGGTGAATTGGTCTTCCTCTGTGTGATGAAATTATCCAGCTTCCACGCATTCATATTGTCCTCTTGTGGCTGAAGTAATGGAAATATCTTAATGAAAGATTTATAAATGCAGGGATAAATAGGAACAAATTTACACATAAACAGGAATGAATGAAAATAAATAAATAGGATGGTAGACATCCACCACCCTGGGAGGTACTACTGTACTGCCAAATGAGTTTAAGACAGAAAACTGTATTTGTTTTACATGATGGTAGGAGTGCTGGTGTCTTTTTTGTCTCATAAACAAGCAAGACAACCAGTATATCTTGCTACTTTTCCTTACAATTAGGTCACACTACACATGCATGTACACATTTATGTATACACACACGTCTGAGCTTTCTTGGATTTTTCTTAATAGTTCTTGTTCTTATTTACCCTTCCGTATAACTTATTAAATGTAAAACAGAGAAACTTCATGGAAGCGTTTCCTCTTTATCAAGTCACCCTGCCTCGGTGACTTAAATTCATACATACCTGTCAAATATATAAATATGGAATATTCATATGCATATTTTTCAATAGCTATTTCCTACCAAAGCAGGGTAGCCCAAAGAAGAAAACACATTTTCCATTAATCATGCAATCACTGTCTCTTCGGAAGTGTGTTGACTTCAAAATATTGAATAATTTATGACTACAATATTCCCACCCTTGCTTCAGTGTGCAGGCATTTTCCCTTCTCACTTTCAGGACTCAAGTCCAACTAACCATTTTCCCTGCACTCTGAAGGAAGGGGTGGGGATAGTGCAATTCAAAGGATTATCTAAACTGCGAAATTACAATGTTTCTTGCAAGAGACTAAATGAATGAATAGCAGTGAATGCGTTTCCTCCTTTTGGGTCACCCTACCTCCTTTGATACAGTAGGGCCCCACTTATACAGCAAGTTAAGTTCCAGGCTACCGCTGGAAAGTGGACATCACCGGAAAGCAGAACGCAATTTTTTCCACTTATAAATACATATAAATGCCAGATAACAAGTTTACACTAACATATATTAAGTTAGCAATAGAACTATGCATTAGAAACAATAAAAAGTAAAATACACACACAGTACACTTATTACTTACCTTAAAATATTTGTAGTCTTAATGCAGGGTGAGAGGTGAGTAGTATTTATTGTAAGAGGTCAGGTTTGGGAGGTATGGTAGCCAGCCAGGCCACCCCACCCACACGTAATATTCTATGACATTTAAAGCGCCCCAGTGATAAAATGCATATACAGTACACTCATTACTTACCTTAAAATATCTGTAGTCTTAATGTAGGATGAGAGGTGAGTAAACGGGTAAAACGAATAAATGAGAGAAAACGAGTAAATAGAGAGGAGAGATGTGGAGAATGTAAACAAGCAGACGAATGTGTCTTGTTTTGGTTCATACACGTTCATCTACACATAACATCTTATATTTATGTTAATTTATTCTACTGTGGGGTGTATCTATCATGTTTATGTGTTATGTAATGTGTATTACATAATTTTTAAAAAAATATCGTAAATGGATTAATGAAAATGTTTATATTAATGTAATATGTGACATTTAATGCGCCTCAGATTATTATTAGGTATTAATATTATTATTAATCATATGGCATTCTCAAGACTAATAAGACACTCATAGTGATTTTAATGTTACCTGCATGCAATGCACAGTGTGCAAGTTTATTTAGGTACAGGTACGCATAAGTATAATTATCAGAGAATATATAAAACACCTAGGTAGTAGGTTGGTAGACAGCAACAGCCCAGGGAGGTACTACCGTAATGGCAAGTGAGTGTAAAACGAAAGCCTGTAATTGTTTTACATGATGGTAGGATTGCTGGTGTCTTTTCTGTCTCATAAACATGCAAGATTTCAGGTATGTCTTGTTACTTCTACTCACTTAGGTCACACTACACATTCATGTACAAGCATATATATACACACCCCTCTGGTTTTCTTCTATTTTCTTACTAGTTCTTTTTCTTATTTCCTCTTATCTCCATGGGGAAGTGGAACAGAATTCTTCCTCCGTAAGCCATGCGTATGAAGAGTCGACTAAAATGCCGGGAGCAAGGGGCTAGTAACCCCTTCTCCTGTATACATTACTAAAGTTAAAAAGAGAAACTTTTGTTTTTCTCTTTGGGTCACCCCCGCCTTGGTAGGAAACGGCCGATTTGTTGAAATAAAGAAAAGACATATAAAACATGAAATAACTTTAAAATACTTGAAATGCTGAAAAGTTTCAGACATATTGGAGAAACTCCTAGAACTAACGGAGAATGTAAACAAACTGGGTGGGGTGCGGTGACTGTATTAGAAAGTCTGGTGGAGGGAGCCGTATAGCAAAGTTTTGGTCATAATTTGAAATGTCTTATTAGCGGAACTCTATAAGGCGAAACACTGTAAAGTGGGGACCTACTGTATACCTTTATTCCTTTGATGAGTTCCGAGAGTTTCCACCCCAGACCCTGGCTTTGGACCAGGCTCATCTGTGGGAGATTTCGATGTATTAAAAAAATACAGTGGACCCCGAGTTTCGTAAAAACTTCACCCCTGAAGTCTGCTCAAGCACCATTACCGACGAATTTACTTTTTTTAAGGAAAATGTCACGTAGGTTAGTCTATTTCAGACCCCAAAAATACATTTCCACAGCCACAATATTATACTTACATAAGTGTACGATTTCCGGGTTTCTTAAACTCGGGGGTCCACTGTATACAGTACTACTTGAATAAAAGTAACAACATACAGATTTTTGACCTAGATACTGTATTAACATTTTTCATTTGAATTAGACACATCTTAGGGCAGTGCCTAAATTGCTTTGACTCACCTTAGGAGAGTACTCTGGTTGGCATCATCAGACGTATTATTCGAAGACACATCTGAATCATCACTGTATCGTCTGAAGAGGATGATTCTTCTGAAGTCTTTGGTGAAATTGGTGACAGTGGGGGGATGGAGTTTGAAGGTGCCCCTATAGAAGATTGTAGCTGGCTAGCAGGAGTACCAAACTGGGCCGAGTTAGACACTGGCCTGTTTTTACTAATGCACCACTCCTTGCCTGCTATATAAAGTACAATAAAAAATATGTTAGAAGTACCAAGGTGGGTCAAGCTAGACACTGCCTGCTATTTACTATATTTTACCTGTTATAAAGTGCAATTACAATATAGAACCATTCATAAACATGAAAAAATCTGAATTTTTCAAACATAATTACTTTTTTTCAACCCCAAAATATTACAATGATAAATTAAACATAAGAAAGTATATAACATGCAAAATATTTTTATTTTAAACTATGTCAATAAGTTATTGTACTATCACTGTTCTACCATTAAATAAAAGTTACCAAAGTAGCTAAAAATATATAAATAACTTTAATCATTTAAAAGCAAATGACTGCTATTATATACTATACTGTAATTAATTACCATGTCGTCATCGCTGTCCTCAGAGAGAATGAGTTCATTGGCATGACTTTCATCACTGAAATGAAGGAAATATTATCCAAGACCATTTCCTTTGATTCACTCTAAAAAAAAACAGTATTTCAAAACTAACTATAGATGAATATAATATACCTCTACAAGACAAGGCAATGACAATCAACCAAATTATTAATAAAAGCCTCATAATATCAAAAAAGAAACAAAATTGGATCTTATAATACTTACAGTGCTTTTGACTGCTTTGAGCGAGACATCTCCAGATTTTTGTCTGAAAGTAAATATTGGAACAATTAACATATTGTTGCACATTTTATGCAAAGCAGTTCACTCAAAGTAACTATGTGAAAGTACATTATGTGTACTAGAGATGTATCGGATGTGAAAATTTAGATATCCCTGGATGCGGATGTGTATGAGGATGTCTGTCTTACTTATTTTGCGGATGCGGATGTAAGAAACTGTGCGGATGTTCCGCGGATGTAAGACATTGTGCGATGTTCCACGGATGCGGATGTAAGACATTGTGCAGATGTTCCGCGGATTTCAGATGCGGATATCTGTTTACAGTAAAATGCGGATGCGGATGTAAGAAATTGTGCGGATGTTGCGGATGCGGATATCCGATACATCACTAATGTGTACTATAATCTTATTACAATAACATGAACAAAAGTTTTTCACTTCAAGTGTAATTTTATACAGTACAAACAGCCTTGTCTCTCCTCAAGTGGCTTTTTAAAAAGATAAACTCAGCACATTACATAAAATATACAAAATGTACTGTAAAAATACAAAATAGTATTGATAACAATAGTACAGTGGTAGTTTGATGGTCCCCAAACTCACCCTTTATGTAAGTTTATTTTTTAAATGCTTTTGTAAGTTAATTTTGGGGGGCTAAAAGGACTAGTCATTTTACAACATTTCTTAAGGAGATAAATTCGTTTGGTAATGGACTTGAACAGCATTCTGGAATGAAAAAATATTTAAACCCCGGGGTACCACTGTATCTGTTAATGGTGCCAATCTCAGATCATGCCTCTTGAAGTGGAAAGTAAATACGGTAATGCACTAATAAGAACTATTCGATTAAAAACAATGAAAGCAATGAGAAGAGTGCTGAATACTGAAAGTATGTAAATTTCCTGCCAACTAAAATGTTCACAAGCGAAAACTCCAATCCTACAAACATTTAACAAATTTCCATATCGCAGTCATAAATAAATGATGTATTGTACACGGTTCTTTCTCTCACTGTTAATTACTAATTATTTACAATTTGGGATATACACAGGCAGGATATTCACAAAGTACAGTACTGAAATCACATTTAAAAACAAAATTAAAGTTACTACAAAAGGCCTATTTGCCCACCTAACAATTATTGGCTGTACCTGAACAACACATAGTATATATAAACTTTATCTCTGTCCCAGCAGGACTCAAACCTGAAAACCTGGCATCAAAATACACAGTACATATACACTTTATCCACAACGCCAGACTTCAGTTTGGCGTTGTGGAAAAGTGTGTTAGTTAATTTTGTCCTAGGCCATGTTGATTAGACACTAGGCCTGTTGTATGTGTGTGTGTGTGTGTGTATGTGTGTAAGGAAACACTTGAAATTTGTTGTGTGTGTATATACAGTACATTTCAAATCATTTGACTGAACAGTATTTGCATCTGTGAAGCTACATGGTAATTAATTACTCAAATCTGTAGCCTTCTATTTTTGAACCAGTGTTTACCAATTTCTTCTCAGTACAGTATATACGTATATATATATATATATATATACGTATATATATATATATATATATATATACGTATATATATATATATATATATATACGTATATATATATATATATACGATATATATATATATATATATATATATATATATATATATATATATGTATAAATAAGATTTTTGGCCCAAGAAAGAAGCAAATTTATTGAACTCACATCTATGCAGGAATACTGAAAAATAATTGAAGTGCCCAAAATGAAAAATTCTGATATTACTTTTACATGCCAAATTTTAGAAAGGCTTTACATGCAATGTTCTTGAAGAATCCTTAATAGGATTTAAATATTTATTTAAATTTGTGGATCATGGACTTAAGGTTTTTGGGAAAAAAAAAAAAAGTAATATGATCAGGTAGATAAAGTAAGGTAAAAGTGAATGTGTGTGTGTGTGGGGTGTGTGTGTGGTGTGGGGTGTGTGTGCGGTGTGTGCTTGCGTGTGTGCTTGCGTGTGTGCTTGCGTGTGCGAGCTTGTGTGTCCGCACTTGCATGTGGGTGGAGTGTGCACGTGTATGAGGTTGTGCACGCACGTGCTGCATGTGTGTGCACATGTGCATGTGTGTGTGCACATGCTTGCATGCATGTGTGTGCACGTGCTTGCATGCATGTGTATGCACGTGCTTGCATGCATGTGTGTGCACGTGCTTGCATGCATGTGTGTGTGCACGTGCTTGCATGCATGTGTGTGTGCACGTGCTTGCATGCATGTGTGTGTGCACGTGCTTGCATGCATGTGTGTGTGCTTGCATGTGTGTGTGTGCTTGCATGTGTGTGTGTGTGTCTATTTAATGAATAATTGGCTACATCTCTAATGACATCAAATATAAGTCAGAACACTATGAAATGCAAGCTGTTGCATTAGGAATAGGGTTATTTTCATTTTCTTAAAATTCTATTTTTGTCTACTTTATAAAACCCTTCCATCCACATGTACACATGCTGCCCGTCATTAAAAGCATTTCAAAGAAATGCACATTTCTTTCTTCATAAAATTTCTAATATGAATACAGTTTTACCATCCATCTCTGTACACTTGCATGATAATTTACACCCATGCTATTGTACGGTGTCCATACCTATAAATTCTACATAATCCAATTGAGGCTATTATTCAGTTTATCCTCAGTAGAACTGGGACATTACTGCATACTGTACTACATACTGTACATACAAGGTGTCTACACCATGGAATTAGTCAATGTGCCTGGTCAGAGCAAAAAACAAAGACATGTCATTTCTAGTCCTGCTGATAACGGAATGTTCGCCAGCTCTAATGTTAGGTTATTGTAGGCTTATTTAGCTTTTCTAATTCCACAATATAAATCTCTCTCTGGCAGAACCAACTTAATATCATTTCATTTTAAACTAGAATTTACCTAAAAGTAGCCCAGGACCAGTATTCAATTATTACCCATCAATCTTCCCATGAGCTGAAATATAACATTTTATTATGAATACTTATAAATATACCCCAAAATTTAGAATCCAACTGAGTTTATTTCATAAATTTAATGAGCCCCGTGTATATGGAACTTTTTTAGTTAATGTATTTACTTACCATTATCACCTCACTTTATTTTGTACATAGATGCTTCGTGGGTTTTTTGAGCATCACATTTAAAACTTTATGGAGATTTAAATTTGAGTGAGACTGGTATGATAACCAGTGACAATACGCCTACCTTGAGAATTATTGGAGCTATGGTGGTGGTGATGGTGGTTGTGGCCATGGCCAGTCCTGTGGTAATGGTGGTGGTGGGATGGTGGTGGTGGTGGTGGTGCGTGAGGGTAGAGGAAGAGGACGGTGATGATGGTGATGGGCACGGAGGGTGGGCAGATGTTGTGATGCCCGCTGCTGCTGCCGCCACGGCGGGCAGGCGGGGCACCCCTGGGGGCAGTAATGGCCATTTACATGCGCATCCCCCCTCCTGCCCTTCACCGCTGCCCACACCTAGTGTGAGGCAGGGCACCCTTCACTGTACATGTCACACTTGTAGCAGCGCACGAACTCGTCTCTCTCCCGCACATTGCCAGGTGGCGCGAGTACTGTACAACATGAGCACTGACACTCAGCCCACACTACGCCAGCATCAACACCAACGCACTTACTGGCGTCACTGCCTCTCTTACGCAACACTCCAGTCCTACCGCCTCGTCGCCTTACAGTCACCACCTTAGCGTGTCGAAACTTATCAGTAATTATCAGGTGTGGCACTTGCTAAGTAGAGGTTTGGTAAGTGTGAGTGTTATGGTGCGTGGCGCTGCCGCTAGGGGCGTACGTGCTGAGGAGGCAGGGGGAGCGTCGCTATGGTAACCGCCTGATCAATGAGGCTCCTCCGCGTCTCCCACCACGCCGATTATCACCACTTTCTCTTGTCGCTACCTACGACTTCTCCTGTGATACCGCGCACCATCTTCCCGCCAAATATTAAGCAAGAGTCGCTCCACTGGAGCTACATTAATGAGACGAAAAGTCGTCTTCCTGCGCTAATCCCACTGACAACCAGGGTGAACACCACCACTGTTTATCAATCAAACTTAGCGCCACACATGGGGAACAAAATCTGGGTGTCCTTCCGAGACCGGGGAAAACTTTATTTAAAAAAACTGGACACATCCCCAGTGTGTTGCTATTCAATTCTAGATTACAGTTACATCATGGGAAAAAAAGGTTTATTTTCCTGTCATATTCTATCACATAATGTAAATAACATTTTTCCCTGACATTTTCCCATCATATAATGTATAAATGTAGGCCGAGCTGGAGACTTCTGCAGCGCAAAAAGTATCAGACGGTAGAGTTTGGTTTGTTAGCAGAACTGGGGTTATTATTGCGGTTGTCATCTCAAATGACAGTAGCTCGCTCGTTGAAACAAACGAAGCTCCCGTAACGTAAAAATATGGAGCGGGGTTGGAGGTTGAAAAGCAGTTCAAGTGTGCGGGTGGTGCGGTACCCCTGCCCCCTTCTACGTATAGTGTGCTGGTTTCGTCTTGGTTGCGCAACTGTGTGATGGCTCTCACTATTATTTCCCTTTTTTACAATCACAGCCACCACAAACCATAGTGAATGGAGATATCTAAGTCAAGACTATTCCCACCTTCCTGGTCTCTAACGACATTTTTCCCTTTTAAACAGTTTCCCAAGGGTTTTTTTTCCCCGGGCCTGGCCTTGGGATGCTCGTCGGGTGCCTGGTCAACCAGGTTTTTGCTGAGGGCCGCCCCCACTATTCCTCACCTGCTTGATCGGCACCTGGAAAAATTTTTCCTGTTTCCTCTTGAAGTTTTCTACACTTGTAACCATATCGGTAAGATGTTGAATAGTGGGCCACGGACATCGATGCAGTTTTCTCTTTTTTTCCCCCTTTTCCCGGTTTTTTTACTTCCTCCCTTATCTTTTGGTATTTGTTATGGGTTGCAGTTTTAAAAAGCCCTAAAACTTTCGGTATATATTATCATCATCTCTCCCCCGTTTCAGTGAATGAAATTAAAATTTTTTATTGGCTCTATATGGTCGTAATAACATGAGTTTCTTCCACTACCTTTTAAATTACTAGGAACGGTTCGTCTTAATTTTACTAGGGGGGTGGGAGGGCGGGTTTTTTACGCGAAAAGCTAATATATAAAAAAGGCCCCTTGGTTCACCCTCATCTTCTTCCCAACATATCCACATTACATCTTGCCTTATCAAATAAAAAACCTCACTGAAAAAAGTCACTATTGTGAGGAAAGAATTGACTTTTGGGCCGACGAAATTAACATTCAAATCACATTTGTCAATGTTTTCCCAATCGGACCTAAAGCTCGCCCTTCTTTTCCCCCTCTTATCGGGTTATTTTTTGGCCTCAAATTTATTTCCAGTGTCTGGGTTAATAATAAAAATTTCGAGCAAGAACCATTAAAACGGGAATTTGACGGGAAAATTGCGGGCTAGTGAAACCGTTTTTTATGTGAGGTTCCGCCACTCTCTTGGCAACTTATCCAAAAGCGTAAATTAAATGCATGAATAAGAATATTTACTACTTATAGGAGTACCTGAAAAATTTATGAGTAAGTTTTTTAAAAATGGGAGAAATATCATTATAAAAGGGGTTTCCCAAATTCGCGCATTTTTTATAAAATATTTAATGATTAATTAATAAAATGGGAGAAATTTAAAGTAATTTAACATCGTTAAAATATCTTTATATAAAGGAAAGCTCAAAAAGGCTTTTAATTGGAAACATTTTCATTTAGTGAAAAAATAACTTTGCGTCATTTTTGTCTTGTAAATTATTTCAATTGGGGTTTTCCACGAGGCCTGATGTAGCACTAGCCACATGAAAACCTGATGTAGCACTAGCCACATGAAAGTGATGTAGCACTAGCCCCCAAAAACCTGATGTGGGTAAATGAAAGCCTGATGAGCACGCCACATAGAAAAGGGGCCGATGACTAACCCATAGAGGCCTGATGGCCAAACCCCTAGGGCCCTTTTCCAAAAAAGGCCTGATGTGCCTGCCACATGAAGGCCGATGTCATAGCCTGAAGGCCGATGTGCACAACATACGAAGGCCTGATGTAGCACTAGCCACATCGAAGGCCGATGGACAACCCATACGAAGGCCCCATGGCACTGCCACATACGAAGGCCTGATGACCTACCACATACGAAAGGCCCCTGGCACTAGCCACAGAAAGGGCCCGATGGGCACAACCATACGAAGGCCTGATGAGCCCAGCCCATGAAGGCCTGATGTAATAACCCATCACCGAAGGCCCTGAAGGTAGCACCCCCCACATACGAAGGCCTGATGTAGCATCCACATACGAAAGGGCCCGATGTAAACACTAACCACATCGAAGGCCTGATGTAGCCACCCCTAAAACCAACATAAACCCCAACCCCCCGGGCCTTCCTGAATTTAAATTTTAATTGGGGGTTTCCTTCATGCCCTAGCACCTGGGGTATGATGACCAAACTTGTGTTTGTCAACAGCAGTGTAATTAGTCATTTTAAAAAGGTTAAATCATATCCCCGGGGCCAACCCTTTCTCACCTCTTCACAGATTCCGGTTTAAGTCCCCTTCTCTTGAAACTGTGATATTGTTTACCTCCATCACCTTTTTTTCTCGTTCTTCCCCCTTGACAAAAAAATATTAACAAGTAAACTTGGAATTTACAATTAAATACAACTGTTAAAAAAATTATATAATTCTATTTCCCCCCCTTGATGAGTTCAAAAAAAAAATCCATAAGAACCCAAGTTCGGGGACAAACTAAAAAGGTCTGTGGTTCGGGAAAATTTGAACTATGAATCATAAAATATGATTCAAAAATTGGCTTCAGATGAAATTTTCTTTTAAATATAAATTAAGTTCAAAAAAACCAAACCCCGGGACAGAAAAAGGGGAAAAAGTTACCAATTTTTTTAAAGCGTTTTTTTTGGTTAAAAAATTTCTTACGTTTTTAAAAATGTAAAAATTGAAAATTTGGGTTCCCGGTTTTCTACACTTTCTGTATAAAAATTTAAAACTGTATTTGTGTATACGTACCTGAATAAACTTACTTATAGGTTCGTTTCTGGATAAAACCCCCCCCCCATCAAGCGCCAAATGAGGGGGGCTCTCCAAAAAAAAATGGTGGAGGAAAAAAATATCCATGTCCCGATCCCCCCCTTACAACCCTATCTTTGTGAGGGAGGGGGGGGGGGGAAAATTTCCGGATGAGGGGGGGCTCATTTCCAATCTCACCAACACACCACAAAAAGGGAAAAAACGTACCAAAAAAAATTTTTCCGTTAAACAACAAGTGAACCATCCCTTTCTCCCCCTCAATGTTTGTGGAACCCCGGGGGTTTTTGGTCCCCCCTCTCCTTGATACATTTAATATAAATCGGTTTACATAAATAAAAAAACAAGCTATAAAGTGCCAAAACCAATGCACACTTCGTTTTACTGTTTTTTAAAAAGAAATTTTTTTCCATAAAGGGTTGCAGACATAGCTCCTTTGAAAAAGGGAGGTAGTAGAGCAAAAACTAAAAATTACAGACCAGTAGCCCTCACTTCTAAATCATAAAAATTTTTAAAAAGAGTGATGAGAGGCCCCAGATTACAAAGTTCATGGACCAGCACAACCAACATCCCCGAACCAGCATGGCTTTAAGGGGGGTTGATCACCCCTGTCCAGCTGCTGAACCTTATGACAGAATTGGAGGCATTGGGGGGGGGCCAAAACGCATGTGATTTACACATTTTTTTGAAAGGGCGTTTGACAAATGCGATCATGGGTTTTCCCACAAAATGAGGGCCTTAGGCAAAAGGGGGGAAAGGTAGGCAGATGGATTTTGATTCCCCTAAAAAAAGAACACAAAAAGTAGTAGTGAACGGGGGGAAGACCCCGCATCAGCGGGCCCCAAACTCAGTCCCCAAAAGGGCCCGCCCAGCACCTCTGCTGTTTCTCATCCTCATAGCAGACATAGATAAAACCCAGCACACTTTTTTTCATCATTTGCGATGACACTAAAATAAGCATGAAAGTCACTCGGTAGAGGACACTGAAAAATTACAGGACAAAGCAGGGGGGTTTCCCCAAAGGGCAGTGGAGAACAACATGACGTTCAATGGTGATAATTTCCCCGCTGCTTAGGTTGGGAAAAAAAAAAAACCCCAAAGGAACACTATATACAAAACGCAAGGGGCCCACATAAAAGAAAGGAACACGTAAAGGACTTGGGAATAATTATGTCTGCTGATCTGTCGTTTAAAGACCTGGCAAAAAACAACAGCCAGGAAGATGACGGGTGGGAAAAGAACTTTCAAAACAAGGGAAATAATGAAAAAGGTGACACTTTCCCCAAACCTTTTGTGCTCCCTCATTTGAATACTGCTCAGTGCGGGGGGGCCCCCCCTTCGGGGTTGGGAGAAATAGCAGAGCTGGAAAAAAATCCAGGGTCGTTTGGCTCATTGAGCCATTGAAACATCTAAATTGTGGGAACGCCCAAGTCTTGAACATGTACTCATTGGAGCGGAGGAGAGAAAATACATGATAATATATACATGGAAAGTATTTGGGGGCCTGGTCCCAAATCTGCACACTCCATAACAACATACTGGAGTGAGAGATATGGGAGAAAGTGTAAAATAAACCCAGTGAGGGCAGGGGTGCAGGGGGACAATACGGACACTGTTTAAACATCCGGGGCCCCCTTTCCCCCATCTTACCAGAAGATATCGAAACACGGGGGAACCCCGTGGGGAACCTTCCCCAGGAAACTGGACAAATATTTTCACCGGGGGCCAGATCACCCCCGGGGTGTGATGGATATTTGGGGCGGGGGGCCTCCAGCAGCAACAGCCTGGTTGCCCGGGAAACCCCGAACCGGCCCCCCGGCCCCGGGGCCCCCGAGGTAAAACTCCCCGAAACTCTTCAAGGTATATAAAAAGGGATATAAAACCCCAAAAGAGGAGACGACGACGTTTCGGCCGGGGAAAAAAAGGGAATCGGCCGGGGAAAAGTCGTCGTCCCTCTTTTCATGGCGGGTTTTCTTTTTTCCCGCCACGGTTTGGGCGGGTATCCCGGGAAATCGAAGTACCCCCTCTAAAACCCCGGGCCCTGGGCCGGGCCCCCGTCGGGCCGGGGAAAAAAGGCTGTTGCGGGGGGCCGCCCATTGGCCTGGGCACCGGGGGGCTCTTGAAGGTTTTTTGTTTTTTTCCCCAAAAAATTTTAGAAAAGGGGTTAATTTTTGGGGAAATGTTTCGTGCCCCCTTTCCCCCCCCCCCATTACTTTTCTCCAAAATTTTCCCCAGTATTTTTATGGCGGGAAGTTTGGACCGGGCCCTTCCCTTTCCCTTTTTAATCATTTCTCTCTCCCCCAAAGGCATGTTCCAGGGGGCCCAAGGGTTAAAGTTTCAACCCAATAAGGGGAAAAACCGGGGCCCCCTTCCACCCCCTTTTTTTCTCCGGGGCCGGGGGCAAACACTGGGTTTCCCGGGGGGGGAGAAAACATTTTTGGTGTCACCATGTTTTTCCCCCTTTTTTGGGGGTTCTAAATGCCCCCCCCGTCTTTCTTTGTGTTTTGACTTTGGGGGTTGCCCCAATTCCCCCCTTTTTGGCCCCGAAAAGGTTTTTTTCCTTTTCCCCCCCCTGCCCCCTTTCCCCCAAAACCCTTTGCACTGCTTTATAAATAAAGCATTCCATGAATCTGGTCCAGGTGCTGAGTGAGTGGGCATGTTGGCCATTTCTTTTCGAAATCTATGGATTTGTACTAATGTCGGTTAGGTGGTCTCGCAGCCTTCTGCTGGAGTGAAAATATTTCTGCATTTTCTACCTTGCTGTCATTTAGTGGGTTGCTGAACACTGACTCATACTGTTCTTTTAGAATTTCACTCATTTCCTGTTCATCGTCCGTATACGAATCTCCTCTCAATAATGGTCCAATTCTACAGGTAGTTCTTAGCTTGGATTTTGCATAGGAGTAGAAATATTTTGGGTTTCTTGCAATATCCTGTATGGCTCTTTGTTCCCTTTGTACTTCTTCTGTCAGGTATGACATCTTAAGTTTTGCTCTAATTCCGTGATCTCTCGGTTAAGGCTATCTCTCTTCTGTTCCAACATAACTGTGTTTTTCAGCAATTCAGTAACCCGTTTTCTTCTCCTGTACCATCTCCTACGCTCTCTCTCTATATCTGATCTTCTTCGGGGTTTCCTCAATGGTACGTGTTTCATACATACCTTGTATGCTTCTGTATTCAGCTTCTCTAGGCACTGGTGGGGATTTAGGGTGCTCATGTCTGATTCCCATGATATGTCTGATAGCTCTTGGTTTATTTTTTCCCAGTCAATTCTATGGTTATTAAAATTAAACTTACTGAACATTCCGTCTCTAACATTAGTGTCGCAGTTCCCTAACCCTGAGTTAATACTAGTTTGAACTTCTATGATGTTATGATCAGAGTATATTGTTTTTGTAACTGTTATGTCTCTGATTAATTCCTCGTTGTTTGTGAATATCAAATCCAGGGTATTTTCATTTCTAGTGGGATCAATTATCTGTTGGTTTAGTGAGTACTTTTCACAAAGCCTCATTAGTTCCCTGGTATGTGCCTGTTGAGCCAGGGTGCTTCCAGGAGTTATTTCTGGTATAACATTATGGTGCCTCATCTTCCATTTTACATGAGGGAGATTAAAATCTCCAAGGATTAAAATGTTTGGGGTGGATTCTCTAGCCTATCCAGATAGCTATCTATCTTCTTTAACTGCTCTGTGAATTCCTCCGCAGTTGCTGATGGTGGTTTGTATACTAGGATAATTACTAGATTCTTATTTTCCACTTTAATGCCGAGGATTTCTACTATATCATTCGTAGCGTTCAAAACTTCTGTGCAACAGAGAGTATCTTTTATATAGAGTCCTACTCCTCCCTGTGACCTATTAATTCTATCACATCTATACATGTTATAGTTTTCTATCTTAATCTCTCCGTCCAAAACATCCCTTGTATGTGTTTCTGTAAATGCTCCAAACATGGCATTTGCTTCTGATAGGAGTCCACTAACATAACTAACTTTGTCATTTTTATTTGATTTCAGACCCTGAATATTTGCAAATATGAAGCAGGAGTTACCATTTGTTAGAATGTTCCATATTGTGTACTGAAATAAAGATCCAGGACAACAATGATGGTATCATCATAGTTTGGCGACGATGGGCTATCAAGTGACATAACATTGTTTCTTTAAGATATAAACCTGAACATCACACGCATGTCACATTTGAGTGTTGAAACTGATCAACTGAAATCCACCCGGAACAAGTTTGACGGGGTCCCCCAACTTCCCACTCCCGGTTTAGCCGTCTACCCATGCTGTCATTGTGCTCGCCTGGTCAACCTTTGTTGGATGGATGGAAGGTCGGCTCAACCCACGCCCGGGTGGCCCACAATATCTAAGAAGCCATCAAGGTTTTTCCTTTGACGGGTACCGATGGAATGCTTCACGTTGACTGTATCTGCTTGCCGACAACAAATTTTAATTAGAGCCAGAGTCCCATATGATCAATGTTTACAACTTGATATTATTATCTTCCTCATCTTATACAAGATTTGATAAATGTAATATAGTGTTCGTGATGGTACTTAGGTACAGTCCCCTACCAATGTTGTGACCAACGCGAAAATGTGCCTTTTACTGAATGTTTCTGAATAAAGTTTGAACCTGAAAATATCATTATTAATATTCAAACAGCTGCTACAGCATATAAAGCCAAGCGTGGAGAATTTTACCAATATATTACAATTACCAAAATTTCTTAAAAATACGCGAAACTGTACTAAGGCGGGCATCAAAATGTTCCTCAGTCATAATTTTGCTTTTTCTATTTGTAGTTATATAAGCGCTTGGAACCTTTACCTTTGGTATACCTTTGATGATTTCCGAGTTTTTCTACTCCAGGAGCCCGGCCATGGGCCATGCTCATCTGGTGTTTGCCTGGTCAACCAGGCTGTTGCTGCTGGTGGCCCATTGCCCCATTCAATCCGTAAACTGAAATACTTTCCAGTATACGTTCAGCAACCTTTTTTTTCTGAAATTACATATGTGGCCGGTTCTCATTTTTTCTATTCTTGAATGTTGTCTCATTTACAATATACAGTCGAAATGGCAGGTACTGAGCTCCAGTTCTTAGTACCACCTTTTGACTTTTGGTTGATTATATATTCACAGTGGATATATCTGTCGTTCTCTAGTTCATTCCACGTCTTTATTAACCTGTAATGTAAAATGGTTTCCTAACAGTGTTCCACTGCTATACCCAATATCTTGTCTCTATCTCCCGCCGCCTTGCCTTATTTTCCTTCATTTAGTTATTTTTCCGCTATGCCTAAAAAACTATTTTCATTTTTCATTGATTCTTTTTCTTGATATTCTATTTTATAGCGATATGTTCTTGCCACGTGAAACTTTGAACACCTACGGTCACAACATTTTCTAATCTGTAGTGATCTGATTAAATGACACTATGGCAGAATGTAAATCTTTGGTACTTAATAAGACTATCGACAATACACGTTAACTAGATACATGTGCAACTAACAAGACATTACTGGGGTTACGTTTTACTCACTAGTTTTGACAAGCTAATACAAACATTGCCTGTACACAACATATAAAGGAAGTAAGGTAAGGTGTCCGAAAGGCGGGGCACTCTTGATGGTGGAAATAAAGACACTGATGCACATTTAGGACATTTTATTTAAGACATTTTGCCACTGTTGGCTTTGTTTTTTTAATTTCATTCAATAAAATATCTCGAATATGCATACGTCTTTATTTCCACATATACTACCTACAGGAATGTCCCGCCTGGCGGACACTTCATCTTACATACTCAAATGTCCGTGCACTGTATTCTGCACTGGCTTGAGAAAGTTCTTAGTGAAACATAGCCGCAGTAAATGTTTTATTAGTTGTACATGTATGCACTTACCTAACATTTTCAGTAGTCTTATTCCTACCTCGTCTCACACAACGTACTCAACCCCTGTCAGTTTGGATTCAGGACTAACAAAAGCACAAATGATGCTATTATACACATGCTAGAGCTAATATACACCGCACTTGAGAAAAAAGAAGTCCCACTGGGAATATCATTGCAACACAGTGAACATTTTAAATATAAGTTACTTGAACGCCCCTCTCTGCGCTCACAGCCTACTTAAGATTGCCTAGCAGAAAAGGTGTCCCCTAAAACTACTCAACTCTCCTGTTCCACCATCACTTGAAATCATGTTAAGTAAAAGGACACAAATGCAACTAATGTGACATTTTATTGTGGCAACATTTCGCTCTCCAGGAGCTTTTTCATTTCGCTCCTGGAGAGCGAAATATTGCCACAATAAAATGTCACATTAGTTGCATTTGTGTCCTTTTACTTAACATATTGTCGGTGTTTCTACCATTATTATTACACTTGAAATCATCGTACATAAAGATTATCATTACTAATGCTACCTTCAAGAATGCCTCGCCTTCCAGACACCTCACTTTGTTCCCTTTATACACACACTGTACACCGTATCCAGGCATTGTATTATTCGTACTAGCTTGACAAACCTCCTGGTGAGAGAAACGTTACCAGAGTAAATGTCTTATTAGTCACATGTCCTTTTACCTAATACTGAAATCATTATTGAAACACTGTTTCTACTGAAATCATTATTGAAACACTGTTTCTACTGAAATCATTATTGAAACACTGTTTCGTTTGGTGACCAAGTTTTACTCAAGATTTGAAAAAGCTGGGTTTCCCAGCCAAAACGTCGTTTCGGGGAAGGTTTCCATTTTGCTCTCGTGTCGTTTTTTACCAGTTTTTTTCCGTTTTACTTCATTTCCTGTAGTGATTTGCAATATTTTACCAAAAAACGGCACGGCCCTTGGTTGTGGATTTCTACCTCTTCCATACATGCGAAATCCCTTGGAACAGTATTAGTATATTTTAATAATTCTGTTGTTTTGTGTGGAGGCTACACTGGTTTACTGTGAGGTCTTCTCGTTACCTGTACTTTCTGGGTTGTGTTGAATACTCAATATTGATCTACTTATGTGATAACATGAGCGATAAATAGTTACATGGTATCTTTATTGACGACGTTTCGCCCATGAAGTGGGTTTTATCAAGTCATAGAACCCACTCCGTAGGTGAAACGTTGTCAATGAAGGTTCAATTGAACGGCTTATCTCTCTCTACCATTGTGTCGGTACATAGTGAAAGATGATTTGAGGGAATCTACCAGCGTAGGTGAACACGAACCTGTTTAAGTTGTTCACATTAAAATAACATTACTAAGTGAACTTCTCAAAACAAGATACAAACAAAATCCCCTTTAAGAAAGAAGCACTAGTCACATTTTATTTAACACCAAATAATATCCAAGCTTATAAAAGTAATTCGATACACGAAAAATGCAAATCCAATAAACGTATCATTTGTATTATTATTACTATTGAACTTTGTCTAAACTTGTACATAGTTTTGAAAATAAAGTTTGGAGTTGTTTACTCTGCAACAAACTCCGTCCGGGACTCATTATGCACCGCCAATATTGCTTTTCATACCAAACACAACTGAACATATTTTACGTGCATATTAATTAATTATATTCACTTGGCATTATGACCTTTGATGGTTGCACAGCATTCGTGTATTGATCACCAGTTAACATTGTACTCCTAACATCAAACACTCAAAACTTTTTATGAAACATTTTTACGCTCTCTTTACCGGGAAAAAAAATGTTTTCCGCACTTAACTATAAAGAACAAGTGTGCGTGCGTGTGCGTGCGTGCGTGCGTGCGTGTGTGTGTGTGTGTGTGTGTGTGTGTGTGTGTGTGTGTTTAGTAGTAGTTACTAGTTGTTAAAGGCACTTGTCGATAGATACTTGGCCTAGTGTGTTAGTTACCATTTTGTCCTAGGCACATGTCGATTAGACACTAGGCCTGTTGTATGTATGTGTGTGTGTGTGTGTGTAACGAAACACTTCGAAATGTTTCGGCCCCGCCGGGAATTGAACCCGGGCCCTCCGTGCGTGATGCAAGAGTGCTAGCCACCATGCCATCGGGGCGTGTGTGTGTGTATTCACCTATATGTAGCTGCAAGGGTCGATTCACAGTTCCTGGCCCCACTTCTTCGCTGATCGCTACTAGTTCCACTCTCTCCGCTCCAAGAGCCTTATCGTACCTCTTCTTGAAGCTATGTATGGATCCACTACTTCACTCTCCAGATTGTGTGTGTGTGTGTACACTCACCTAGTTGTGGTTGCAGGGGTCGAGTCATAGCTCCTGGTCCCGCCTCTTCACTGGTCGCTACTAGGTCACTCTCTCCCTGCTCCATGAGCTTTATCATACCTCTTCTTAAAGCTATGTATGGATCCTGCCCCTATCATCTGCTTTTAACATCCTATGGAGAGGGTTCATGGACACAGGGGTCGTCCCACAGCTGCTAAAAACAACAGACACAGCCCCACTCAACAAGGGTGGCAGTAAAGCAATAGCAAAGAACTACAGACCGATAGCGCTAACATCCCATATCATAAAAATCTTAGAAAGGGTTCTAAGAAGCAAGATCGCCACTCTAGATACCCATCAGTTACACAACCCAGGGCAACATGGGTTTAGAGCAGGTCGCTCCTGCTGCATATTTTTCTTGAACGTATAATTTTTGAGCTGGGTAGTTGCTTGCTATAACCTTCAACAGTGTTCGAGGGGAGACGGGATAACAACTGAAAATATACCCAGGTTGCTAATACAAGCGAGGGCATGGGTTCGATTCCCAGCGAGGGTGGAAGCATTGGGCATGTTTCTTTACAGCAGTTGTCTATGTTCACCCATCAGTAAAATGGGTACCTGGGTGTTAGTGGACTGGTGTGGGTAGCATCCTGGGACAAAACTGACCTAATTTGCCCGAAATGCTCTGTATAACAAGCGGCTTTCTATATAGTAGTATGTCACCGATGTCAGCTAGGCCTGTATACTACCTTGTACATGTACTTGTACTAAATAAAGATATTATTATTATTATTATTATTATTATTATTATTATTATTATTATTATTATTATTATGATGCCACTGCTACCTGAATTGCATCTGGATGAGAAGATGGGGAGTCAATCAATGGGAGAAATGTATATTTTGTAGGTGGCAACGGAACTCTTGTCAGAGTGAGCTTTTTGGTCATCTTGAAACGCTCCATCTTTTGTCAAGCATTACTGTATGACTGGGCAGTGTGATCCACAAGCAGAGGGAAGCCTTTCTTTGGGTAGTGTGATGCTCTAGTACCACTGGTACTAATTCACCTATTTATGGACCTCTGAATTAACTTATTATGGCAGGATTAGCACTCATCGTTATCACCTGTATCTTGTGAACTGACAATCAAAAATACTCAATGGTATGTATGTCCATTTGGTGGAAATATTGTGTGCGTGCATGTGGGCATGAGTGCGTGCATGTGGGCATGAGTGCGTGTTTTTCACCTCCACTACCACTCAAGGGTTATAGGGACCTTGCTACCACTTACCACTAAACCCACCACTTACTCCAAGAAACCGATGTCCTCGATGGACAATTTTTGCTCAGTCGTAAGAGAGGCAGCAAAAAGCGCGTGTGCTCAACAAGTAGTATATTAAAAAGTACGCTGGGTGAAGGCACTTGGCAGGAAGACATGACACTCAAGGTTGTGATGGAGAACCCATCAATCCATCTTCAACACTTCTTGATATGAGCACCTCTCCCACAGTTTGCGCTCATCCGTACATTTATACCGATTTTTTTGTGAATATAAAAATATAAATTTATGTGTACCTGTGTACCTGAAACAATCACCAGTCCATGTTAAGAGACATGAAGAAAGATAGAGGCAATCTTCCTTAGGAGTTTCAAGAGGCAGTTTAAGGCCTGGAATAAGAAAAGCATAATGATGATGGCTACTTACTCAGTCTCTCTGATGTGAGCGGTGTGTGCCGGGCAGGCTTCTCCTTGTGAGACATCATGGAGAAGGAGAAGCTCTGCTCGTGGTCGTGTCTGGGAGTCTGCACGATGGCTGACACTGGGTGCTTCAACGTCATCTCTGACATGATCTGTTGGATGGTCTTGTCCACGGGAAGGCCCCCGCCGTCTATTTTGATGGGTGGCAGAGGCCCCTTGACCAGGCTGCTACCAGACTTCCTGCCGCCCCCACCATCGCCCGGCCCAGGACCCGGGCCGCCCTTTAGATTGCCCTTCACCTCTCCGTTCTTGGTGTGGGCGTGGTTAGAGGGTGGGTGAGGCGGCTTTATCGAAGAGGGTAGCGTTTTGGGCAGCCGTGTGGTCCCGTTAGGCGACGACTGTGGAGGCGGAAGTTGCCTTTGTGACGACTTAGACGACGAGGAAGAGCCAGGCCCAGGAACCTGGAGTGGTGGCTTAAGATGAGCCTCGGGGTCATGGAGAGGCCTGGGAGTGGGCGGCTGCTGTTCCACGCCCACCATGCCCATCTTGCTACCGCCGCACCTGGCAAAGTTGTCATACTTGCCGAGGATGCGCTCCACGTTGTTGTCCTGGATGCCGGTCATGTTCGGGGAGCGGCGCACCACATCGAAGACGACAGGCTGCGGCTCCCGCTCCTGCAGACCCGACTGCGCTGCTTGGTACTCCCGCATCTCTCGTGCCCGCTGCTTCAGTCTCTCACGGTCCTTCACTGATGCCCGCTCACGCGACGACATGCTGAAACCAGAACCGGTACAGTTAGTCTACACTCACACCAATAAATAATCAAAATTAGAAACATATGCAATATCTGGGTATCTTTAATGTAGATGTTTCGCCATCCAGTGGCTTTATCAATACAAATTCAAGAACATAACCTGAAGACAGTAGAACTATATACAAAAGATGAAGTAATCAGTCCCTTAGCCTTGGAGTTGGTGTGAAGAGCACCGTTGTCGTGAAGAATCTGGAGCACAAGCAAGAAGGCTGGCACTTATATACTGGCGTCAGGTGAAAAGGGAATCTTGGTTCAGAGAACATCTCCACAACTTTCTTTACTTCTACTAACCCGTCCATTGGATATGATCTACTTCCACTGATATCCCGCCTACCAGTGACAATGCCTTCGTCTGCTACCCGCCCGCTTTTCACCGACGCCAGTATATAAGCGCCAGCCTTCCTGCCTGTGCTCCAGAGTCTTCACGACTACGGTGCTCTTCACACCAACTCCAAGGCTGTGGGACTAATTACCTCACCTTTTGTATATAGTTCTACTGTCTTCAAATTATGTCCTAGAATTTGTATTGATAAAGCCACTGGATGGCGAAACGTCTACATGCGTTTAGGACCATTTACACGCGGTCCTGGTATTGTATACCATTCATGTACATTAAATAATCACACAGACTGCACCAATTATAAAATACACCAACACTCACACAATAAACCACACCCAATACACACCCATACGCAATACACAATCATACGCAATAAACAGCCACACGCAATAAACAACCACACACAAAAATAAAAAATAAGACTCACTAGCCACTGGCACAAACAAACCCACGTGAAGACAAAACAAGTTAAAATGAGTACTGTATATTTGTCTCCGGAACTGAAACATACTCATGTTCATTTCAAATTGATTGATTTGTTTCATTTTCAAAGCACTGGAGCTGTTTGGTTATTCAGCGCTATCAACATATATAGTTGCAAACATTATCAATTTGCCGCTATCATTACCATCTTCAATTATATACATTTCGCAAATTATATACATAATTCACTCCGAGTCGTTGGTTACAATTATCTTCACACCAAGACGAAATGGCAAATATCTTTGCCATTTACGTTTCGCTCATGGGGAACGCAGTACAAAGCATGAAATGTACATGAATGGTATTCAATACCGACAAGGTATGAAATGTTTATATTATCTATGAATTAACACAGAAATCAGATGCATGAAGTGTCGAGTCAGTGAGGTCACCTGATCACTATATTTTGCCGGGGTAGCAACAACCTGGCCAGTACATCCGATATACTAAAACTATTGAATTTCTAGACACGTGACCAATGATGATTGAGGGCAGCATCACTTCTGCAGATCGCTCTCCTTGATTAAAAGTCTGGCCTCTGATCACTTCATCAAATTTCTATGTGAACTTCGATAAATTACACATAAGAACATAAAAAGGAGCACTGCAGCAGGCCTACTGGCCCATGCTAGGCAGGTCCAAGTCACACCCGAACATAAATATGGAGGAACATTGCAGCAGGCCTATTGGCTCAAACTAGGCACGCCCTTCTCAAACCCAAACCAACTTAACAAAAACATTTGCCCAACCCATTTTCAATGCTACCAAGGAACAAGCTTTGAAGAACACTGCAACAGGCATACTGGCCTATATTTCGCAGGTCCATGTCAAAACCAACCCATCAACAAAAATATATGCCCAACCCATCCCCAGCGCCACCCAAGCAACAAGCCCTGACAACCCCCCCCCCCCCCCCCGCCCCACCAATGTGAAAGTTCCGCTCAAATCCAACCATTCTCACTCATAAGAACACAGAAAGATGGAACACTGTAGCAAGCCAACCGGCCCACACTAGGCAGGTCCCCCTCAAACCCAGACCCACACACAAAACCACCTCCCCATCCCACCTACTCCATCCATGGAATAAGCTTTGATAACCAGGGTACTATTAAAGAAGGTACTGAAGGAGCTGAAGCACCATGGTACCATGGTACTGAAGGAGCTGAAGCACTGGTTCATCACCAGGGCACCGAGGGAGCTGAAGCACCCGGTTCATCACCAGGGCACCGAGGGAGCTGAAGCACCCGGTTCATCACCAGGGCACCGAGGGAGCTGAAGCACCTGGTTCATCACCAGGGCACCGAGAGAGCTGAAGCACCCGGTTCATCACCAGGGCACCGAGAGAGCTGAAGCACCTGGTTCATCACCAGGGCACCGAGAGAGCTGAAGCACCTGGTTCATCACCAGGGCACCGAGAGAGCTGAAGCACCTGGTTCATCACCAGGGCACCGAGAGAGCTGAAGCACCTGGTCCATCACCAGGGCACCGAGGGAGCTGAAGCACCTGGTTCATCACCAGGGCACCGAGAGAGCTGAAGCACCCGGTTCATCACCAGGGCACCGAGGGAGCTGAAGCACCTGGTTCATCACCAGGGCACCGAGAGAGCTGAAGCACCTGGTCCATCACCAGGGCACCGAGGGAGCTGAAGCACCTGGTCCATCACCAGGGCACCGAGGGAGCTGAAGCACCTGGTCCATCACCAGGGCACCGAGGGAGCTGAAGCCAAAAGCCTGCTCAAATCCAACCCTTCTCGCTCATAAAAGAACAAGAAAGGAGAAATACTGCAGCAGGCCAGGCGGCCCACACTAGGCAGCCACTCTACCCATGGAATAAGCGAGGTCAACGTCACCACTGGAGCGAGGTCAACGTCACCACTGGAGCGAGGTCAACGTCACCACTGGAGCGAGGTCAACGTCACCACTGGAGTGAGGTCATCGTCACCACTGGACCAAGGTCAACGTCACCACTGGACCAAGGTTAACGTCACCACTGGACCAAGGTCAACGTCACCACATAAGTGTCTCATACTTCCATGACCTTAACCCCTCTCACTTATGCATCTACCCAACCTAAATTTGAATGTACCCAAGGTTTTAGCTTCAATAACCCTACTAGGCAGACTGTTTCACTAATCGACAACACTATTTCCAAACCAATACTTTCCTATATTCTTTCTAAATCTAAATTTATCCAATTTGAATCCATTATTTCTAGTTCTTTCTTGGAGGGATATCCTCAGGACCTTATTAACATCTCCATTGTTTCTGCCCATCTTCCACTTATACACTTCAATCATGTCTCCTCTCATTCTTCGTCTTACAACTTAAATATAACCCGTAGATTACCTGAAGATGATTCGAGGATCACTGCCCCCGCGGCCTAGTCCCAGACCAACCCTTCTAGTTAATGGTCTGATTAAGCAGACTGTTGGCGCTGGCCGCACGCAGCACAACCCAAGTGCTTGTGATAACTATAGACGGCGCAGGCACTTGTCCTTTCGAGAGCGATGCGCGCGAAGCACAGCATTATCATGGCAACTACACTGATGATACGTGTCTGACACAACACCACCATGGTATTCTAGTACACGAAGATTTTTCTGCAACCCCATTGCTAAACAACCAACTGATTAGCATAAGTTACTTCCACTAGTGGGCCACGCTCATCTGTGGCGTCAACTCCAGCTGCTATACCATAATTCACCCCTAGTATATAAGGTCTGGCCGCGTGTCTAGTTTACGTTGAGGGACTGAGTACCACTTGAAGAATGAGACACTTATGCGACATATGGAAATCTTTATTGAGGAAACGTTTCGCCACACAGTGGCTTCATCAGTCCAATACAAAGCAGAAAGGTGTAAGGAGAGGAGTTTGAGGTAATCAGTCCCTCAGCCTGGAGTCAAGACTGAGGGACTGACTACCACCTAGATTATTTATTGAGAGAAGTACTATTCTGGGGATCTTTATCAATCCTCTCTCACTAGTGGACTGCTTAAGCTCCTAGGATCAAAATGTCTCAGCAATAAATATCCCAATATTGCACATGCCTTATTTACATACTTTACATTTTTCTTCTCCCTTCTTAACACCCATCTTCCACTTATACACTTCAACCATGTCTGCCCTCATTCTTCGTCTTACAAGATAATGCGATTTAAGGGACTTCAATCTTTCTTAACAAGGAAGGTTTTTTTATGCTATGTATTAATTTTGTCATTCTTCGCTGAATGTTTTCTGACGAATTTATATCAATTCTGCAATATGGAGACAAGAACTGAGCTGTATAATCTAAGTGAGGACTTACTAATGATGGGTAGAGCTGTAGTACAACCTCTGGATTTCTGTTGCTAATATTTCCTGATATAAATCCCGGTAATCTGTTTGCCTTATTACTTACGCTTAGGCATTGCTTTCTTGGTTTCAGGTTGCTGCTTGCCATAACCCCCAAGTCCTTTTCGCATTATGTATGGCCAAATTCTACATTATTTAATTTATAAGCACAAAGGTTATGGACATTCCCGATCTTCAGGACTTTGCATTTATCTACACTGAACTGAGTTTGTCTAAATCCTCCTGAAGTTCAGTGACATCTTCCTCTGAATTAATTATCCTGTCTTTTTTCGTGTCATCAGCGAATTTGCTCATATCGCTAGTTATTCCCTCGTCAAGGTCATTAATGTATATTATGAATAACAATGGGCTTAAAAGTGATCCCTGTGGAACGCCACTTGTTACAGATCCCCATTCAGATTTTACCCCATTTATGCACACTTTTTGCTTTTTGTTGGTGAGCCATGCCTCGATCCACGACAGCCCTTTTTCCCAAATACCGTGAGCTGCCACTTTCTTCAGAGTCTTTTGTGTGGTACTCTATCAAAGGCTTTACTAAAATCCAAATAAATAATATAGAATTCTTTATCGTGATCAACAGCCTCAAAAGCTTTACTGAAGAAAGTTAGTAAGTTAGTTAGGCAGGAACGGCCCCTCGTGAATCCATGCTGAGTATCATAGATCAAATTATCCTTATCAAGAGGGCTTCTTGTAGTATCAGCTATAAATGACTCCAGTAATCTGCCTACAATTGAGGTCAGGTTTACTGGGAGGTAATTTGACGGTAACGACTTGTCCCCTGCTTTAAAAATAGGAATTACATTAGCCATCTACATATCAGAAACTACACCTGTTTGAAGAGATATAATAAAAATGTTAGTTAATGGTTCACAAAGTTCCATTTTGCGCTCCTTACGAAGCCTTGAAAAAAGTTCATCAGGGCCCGGGGATTTATTTTGCTTTAATCGGTCTATCTGTTCTATTATCATATCCCTAAGGACTGTGAATTTATTTTCTTCAGGTCCACTATAAAAATTAATCACTGGGATATTATTAGTGTCTTGTATGAAAACCGAGAGGAAATAATTATTAAAAATTGATCACATTTCACTCTCCTTGTCAGTAAACTGCCCAGTTATTTTTAAGAGGACTTATCCTTTCTCTAATCTTTATTCTAAATACCTGGAAAAAGCCTTTTGAGTTAGCTTGTAAATCATTTGCCACCTTTATTTCACAGTCCCGTTTAGCTTTTCTTATCCCTTTCTTAAGCTCCCTCTTAAAGTGTGTATAATGATCCACGAGATGGTCATCACTTAATACGCCTATAAATTCCTTTCTGCTCTAAAATACGTTTGAGCCTAATGTTCATCCATTTCGGATCATGTCTATTCGATCTCATTTCTCTAAACGGAATAAATGTTCTTTTGGCAGCGCGTATAGTATTTAGAAAACTGTCATCATATTGACAGTTCTCTTCGATATCTCGGTCCATAGATGATATAGATGATAGGTATTCTGTAAGTCCATTGTAATCTGCTAAGCGAAAATCTGGGACTGTCACTAAATTATTCCTATCCTATTTCCAATCGATACTAAAGGTAATTTACTTGTAGTCGCTTACACTAAGTTCCCCTGTAATCTCTAGATTATTAATAAGGGTGTCCTTGTTAACCAGAACCAAATCAAGAATGTTATTTCCCCTCGTTGGTTGTCACACACTGCTCCAGAAACAGTCTTGAACTACCTCCAGGAAGTCGTTTGACTCAAGATTCTCAGTCAATGAATTCCAATCTATTTGACTAAGGTTAAAGTCTCCTAGAATTACTACGTTATCGTGCCTTGTGGCTTTTAAAAATTTTCATGCCCTTCCGAAAATTCTGCCCAAACTAGTGTGTTCTTTCAGTTTTAATAGCCACATTTATGTAGCAATTAAGTGTTCTCCGACATATATCGCCACCCCGCCCCCCTTCCCGTTCCTTATATCAACGTGGAATAACTTGATATCTTGAACGTGACATTCAGCAGAATGTTCACATTCTTCATGTCAAACCACTTGTCAGTTATAGCAATTACGTCACTTTTACCCGCACTTGCAACTAGTCTCAACTCGTCCATCTTGTTTCTAGCACTACGACTATTTGTATAATATATATTTAGAAACCCTCCCTTCTGTTTTCCCTCCTTGCTCAATCCTGCTCCTTCACTGTCTCTTACAACTAGCCTCTCCTCTTACAACTAGCCTCTCCTCTTACAACTAGCCTCTCCTCTTACAACTAGCCTCTCCTCTTACAACTAGCCTCTCCTCTTACAACTACCCTCTCCTCTTACAACTAGCCTCTCCTCTTACAACTAGCCTCTCCTCTTACAACTACCCTCTCCTCTTACAACTAGTTCCTCTCCTCTCTTACAACTAGCCTCTCCTCTTACAACTAGCCTCTCCTCTTACAACTAGCCTCTCCTCTTACAACTAGCCTCTCCTCTTACAACTAGCCTCTCCTCTTACAACTAGCCTCTCCTCTTACAACTAGCCTCTCCTCTTACAACTAGCCTCTCCTCTTACAACTACCCTCTCCTCTTACAACTAGCTTCTCTCCTACCTCCTTTACAACTAGCTCTCCTCTTACAACTAGCTCTCTCTCCTCTTACAACATCTTACCTCTCCTCTTACAATTCTAGCCTCTCCTCTTACAACTACCTCTCCTCTTACAACTAGCCTCTCCTCTTACAACTAGCCTCTCCTCTTACAACTAGCCTCTCCTCTTACAACTAGCCTCTCCTCTTACAACTAGCCTCTCCTCTTACAACTAGCCTCTCTCTTCTAGCCTCTCTTACAACTACTCTCTCTCTCTTTACAACTAGCCTCTCCTCTTACAACTAGCCTCTCCTCTTACAACTACCCATCTCCTCTTACAACTAGCCTCTCCTCTTACAACTACCCATCTCCTCTTACAACTAGCCTCTCCTCTTTACAACTACCTCTCTCTTACAACTAGCTCTCTCTCTCTTACAACTAGTCTCTCTACTCCTCTCTTCAACTAGCTCAATACCCTCTCCTCTTACAACTAGCCTCTCCTCTTCAACTAGCCTCTCCTCTTACAACTAGCCTCTCCTCTTACAACTAGCCTCTCCTCTTACAACTAGCCTCTCCTCTTACAACTACCCCTCTCCTCTTACAACTAGCCATCTCCTCTTACAACTAGCCTCTCCTCTTACAACTAGCCTCTCCTCTTACAACTACCCATCTCCTCTTACAACTAGCCTCTCCTCTTACAACTACCCATCTCCTCTTACAACTAGCCTCTCCTCTTACAACTACCCTCTCCTCTTACAACTACCCTCTCCTCTTACAACTACCCTCTCCTCTTACAACTACCCTCTCCTCTTACAACTACCCTCTCCTCTTACAACTACCCTCTCCTCTTACAACAACCATCTCTTACAACTACCCTCTCCTCTTACAACTACCATCTCTTACAACTACCCTCTCCTCTTACAACTACCCTCTCCTCTTACAACTACCCTCTCCTCTTACAACAACCATCTCTTACAACTACCCTCTCCTCTTACAACTACCCTCTCCTCTTACAACAACCATCTCTTACAACTACCCATCTCCTCTTACAACTACCATCTCTTACAACTACCCTCTCCTCTTACAACTACCCTCTCCTCTTACAACAACCATCTCTTACAACTACCCTCTCCTCTTACAACTACCCTCTCCTCTTACAACAATATCTCCTCTTACAACAATACGCGCCTCTTACAACTTTACTCTCCTCTTACAACCTCCCTCCCTCTCCTTCAACTCGCTATCTCCAGACAATGTTCTATTAATGGGGTGGACCGGTAAGCCAGCGGAAGGCCTCTGTCAGATGACCAAAAGCTCTAACGGCGGGTCATCATCTGACTAAGACCCGCGTCAGGAAACACCTGTCCGGTGTCCTGACGAACCTACCCTACCCTCCAGACAATGTTCTCCACCACTGTACCCTCTTCCACACTTCCTTCTGTCTCTTTTTTCTTAATTCAGCCATTCGCCGTCTCCAATTGTAGAGGGTAAGAGTGAAGTAAAAAAAAAAAGTTAAGAAATGAGAAGGGGAGTAAAGGTGGAGAAAAGAATAAAGGGAAGGGAAAGGGGGAGAGGAGAATAAGGGAAGAGTGAGGGGAAGAAGGAAGAGAGTCGTACGAGAAGAGTGAGGGGTAAAGGGTGGGAGGAGAAAGTTAAAGGCATATCTTGAAGTGACTACGTCCCCCCCTCCCCCGCACCCCTCATCCTTTATCATCTACCTTTCACATTATTTATTAAGTCAATCATACATCTAATTCTCTCTGCCCACCCATAAAACCAGCCACACACCCATAAAACCAGCCACACATCCATCAAGTCAATTACACCCCATCAAGTTAGCTATACATTCCATGAAATTAGCCACACATCCATCTAGTCATAAATCCGTCAAATTAGCCACACATCCGTCAAGCCAGCCACAAAGGCAGCCATTCCAGGAAGTAAGTTTAAAGTAGCACACGAGGGAAGAGGTGATTGTTGTTGTTGTCCAGATGCTGGCCAACCCAACACCTGAGCAGGTGTTTACATGAGCTGGCCTCTCACCCCTACCCCTTCAACTACACCACCACTATCACCACCTCCACTTGCATCACCACCGCCACGATCACCACCGGCGCCCCCCCCCCCCACACACACACACAAGCTTCCATGCTACCAGCCCAGCGTCAGACCTGATGTTTACACAAGTCCCCCCTCCTTCCACTACCATCACTACACGTGCTCTCTCATACACTCACCACCAACTATCTTGGTTTTTCTTCTTTCTTTTCTTTCTTCTCTCGATGGCTACACAAAATGTAAAGTGTTAGACGCTACACCTACTTAATGTCATTGCTAGAGGTGCCTCAAAAGCGCTTATATTTATTTTTTCTTGTTTTGGGGTGTTGGAAGGGACTGTTTCAGTTGTCTTTACGTATAAATACCGTAGTTGTTTTTTTTGCTAGTATGTACGGACTGAGCTTGTGCTTTAGCTATGTTGTTTTGTGGGTGGGAAAATACAGCTCCTTCCAGCATATTTACAATGTTTTGAGTAACACACACACCTGGTCAACTTATGCTCAAGCATTTTTAACAAACTCAAGTTTCATGCACTCATGTTCTTCACACACTCATGTGTTATACACACTCATGTTCTTCACACACTCGTGTGTTATACACACTCATGTTCTTCACACACTCGTGTGTTATACACACTCATGTTCTTCACACACTCGTGTGTTATACACACTCATGTTCTTCACACACTCGTGTGTTATACACACTCATGTTCTTCACACACTCATGTGTTATACACACTCATGTTCTTCACACACTCGTGTGTTATACACACTCATGTTCTTCACACACTCATGTTCTTCACACACTCATGTTCTTCACACACTCGTGTGTTATACACACTCATGTTCTTCACACACTCGTGTTATACACACTCATGTTCTTCACACACTCGTGTGTTATACACACTCATGTTCTTCACACACATGTGTTATACACTCATGTTCTTCACACACATGTGTTATACACTCATGTTCTTCACACACTCAAGTGTTAGATCACAGTACTCACCTGTTACTCAACTACAGCACACACCACACACCTGCCACGCCTTACCTGTAATTAAACAAACAGGAATTAGCCAGAAGCTAAATAATCTTGTCTAGATAAACAAGTGTGTGTCACGTGTACCGCAAATGGGCCAGACAAGCCTGGCCCAGGGTGCGAAAGTGGGAAAACTCTAGAAGCTCATCAGAGGTATATACTCAGGCACTACAAGACCCTTCCGACTCTAGCGAGTCCTCACACCAAAAAAATAGTTAATTACTCTATTGTTAACAGCGGTTTATACGAGTACATAAACGTTAATTTTATTTATGATTAACCAGCCTTACTGGTATAATATTTGATACCACTCAAGTTTCTTGTGTTATATCGCATTTCATCCCCCCCCCATCCTCAAAAAAAAAGTCTGTCAATTTTTCCACCCAATTCATAAAGGTCATGCAGTATAAGTGTCGACTTTTACGGCCAAACTAATGAAGCAACAACAGCAACAACAGTCGTAGTAGGAACATCAACAGCAACAACAGTCGTAGTAGGAACATCAACATCAACAACAGCAGCAACAACAGTCGTAGTAGGAACATCAACATCAACAACAGCAGCAACAAGTCGTAGTAGGAACATCAACAACAACAACAGCAACGCCAGCAGCAGCAGTAACAACAGTCGTAGTAGGAACATCAACATCAACAACAGCAGCAACAACAGTCGTAGTAGGAACATCATCAACAGCAGCAGCAACAACAGTCGTAGTAGGAACATCAGCATCAACAACAGCAGCAACAACAGTCGTAGTAGGAACATCAACAACAGCAGCAACAACAGTCGTAGTAGGAACATCAACAACAGCAGCAACAACAGTCGTAGTAGGAACATCAACATCAACAACAGCAGCAACAACAGTCGTAGTAGGAACATCAACAACAACAACAGCAGCAACAACAGTCGTAGTAGGAACATCATCAACAACAGCAGCAACAACAGTCGTAGTAGGAACATCAACATCAACAACAGCAGCAACAACAGTCGTAGTAGGAACATCAACAACAGCAGCAACAACAGTCGTAGTAGGAACATCAACAACAGCAGCAACAACAGTCGTAGTAGGAACATCATCAACAACAGCAGCAACAACAGTCGTAGTAGGAACATCAACAACAGCAGCAACAACAGTCGTAGTAGGAACATCATCAACAACAGCAGCAACAACAGTCGTAGTAGGAACATCAACAACAGCAGCAACAGCAGTCGTAGTAGGAACATCATCACCAACAACAGCATCAACAACAGTTGTAGTAGGAACATTAACAACAGCAGCAACAACAGTCGTAGTAGCAACATCAACAGCAACGCCAGCATCAGCAGCAACAACATGAGTCAGCAACATTAGTGAAGGTGGCAGTAATAAAAAGAGCAGCAGTAAGAGAGGTAAATATAAAAGGTGGCGGCAACAGTGTGTGTACTGTGGTGGCGGTGTCAGCGGCGGTGGAGGCCTCAACGACAGTGGTAGTAGCGTGGCAAGGAAGGACTGCGGTGGGGGCGGCGGCGGCGCAGCATTCCCCCAGAGAGCAACACGTCGTGTGTAACCTTTTAAAGCTATAGTGCCACCACGCCCGGTTGTCTAGTGGCCACACTACGCAAGGTACCCACCTACCTACGTATATACACAAGGATTTATTCAGGACATTATATACAAGAAGTCCATGTTGGGTACGGTAGGCGGCTCCAGCATGCAGTCCGCACCTCATCATGCATTTCAAGAAACTAGGAACAATCAAATGTTCGTAACCAGACCGGTACCGGAACTGCACTCTATTTCTCGGTACCCGATCAGCCGGGTACTGATCGGGTACGTGCGGCCAGTAGCAACAGCCTGGTTGATCAGGTCCTGATCAACCGGGAAACCTGGTCAAGGACTGGGGCGCGGGGGGCGTTGACCCCCGGAACACCCTCAAGGTAGATAGGCAAGAAGATAGCAGGATCGGGACAGACAGGGTCAAAGAGACTTGCTTACGTCAAAAAACAGATTGATTTACATTACTTGTTTCTTATATGGAAAAGCCCACACTTATGCAAAACATTTTGGGCACTAAAACTAAACGATATACCCTTGATGAGTTTCCAGAGTTTTCCTACTTCCGGAACCCTGCTTTGGACCAAGCTCCGGGAGTAGTAGTAGTAGTAGTAGTAGTAGCATGAGTAGTAGTAGTAGTAGCATTAGAAGTAGTAGTAGTAGCATTAGCAGTAGTAGTAGTAACATTAGCATTAGTAGTAGTAGCAATAGCAGTAGTAACGTAAATCAGTAGATTAAAACAACGTTAATATAAAGGGGAATACAAGGCAGTATGGACAATTTTTCTTTATAAAATTATGGGGTTTAGAAATGTTGTGACGACACGAGGTGCACGTGACGACACAAGGTGCACGTGACGACACAAGGTGCACGTGACGACACGAGGTGCACGTGACGACACAAGGTGCACGTGACGACACGAGGTGCACGTGACGACACGAGGTGCACGTGACGACACAAGGTGCACGTGACGACACGAGGTGCACGTGACGACACGAGGTGCACGTGACGACACAGGTGCACGTGACGACACGAGGTGCACGTGACGACACGAGGTGCAGTGACGACACGAGGTGCACGTGACGACACGAGGTGCAGTGACGACACGAGGTGCACGTGACACGAGGTGCACGTGACGACACGAGGTGCACGTGACGACACGAGGTGCACGTGACGACACGAGGTGCACGTGACGACACAAGGTGCACGTGACGACACGAGGTGAACGTGACGATACGAGGTGCACGTGACGACACAAGGTGCCCGTGACGACACGAGGTGCACGTGACGACACAAGGTGCACGTGACACGAGGTGCACGTGACACGAGGTGCACGTGACACGAGGTGCACGTGACGACACGAGGTGCACGTGACGACACGAGGTGCACGTGATGACACGAGGTGCACGTGACGACACGAGGTGCACGTGACGACACGAGGTGCACGTGACGACACGAAGTGCACGTGACGACACGAGGTGAACGTGACGACACGAGGTGCACGTGACGACACAAGGTGCACGTGACGACACGAGGTGCACGTGACGACACGAGGCGAACGTGACGACACGAGGTGAACGTGACGACACGAGGTGCACGTGACGACACGAGGTGCACGTGACGACACGAGGTGCACGTGACGACACGAGGTGAACGTGACGACACGAGGTGCACGTGACGACACGAGGTGCACGTGACACGAGGTGCACGTGACACGAGGTGCACGTGACACGAGGTGCACGTGACACGAGGTGCACGTGACACGAGGTGCACGTGACACGAGGTGCACTCTATATGCAAGCTGCATCTCATTTGACATTTGTATTCGATCTACGAAAATTTATATCAGGTTCAGGTTTTTAAAACCATCTTTGAAGCGGCTGGCAGATACAGAACCTTTAGTGTCTTCTGGTGGAGACTTCCATATTGAGCCTTCATTTGCATAGAGGTTCCACCCAGCCTGACTCAAACACCTCAGATATAAAAAAAATGTAGTTGTTTTCGTGTTCTGTTTATATATTCTTATAAAGCACTTAAGGAGAGCTTTAGGACTGCGTTTATATTTGTACCAGGTGTCGTGTGTGTGTGTGTGTGTGTACTCACCTAGTTGTGGTTGCAGGGGTCGAGACATAGCTCCTGGCCCCGTGTGTGTGTGTGTGTGTGTGTGTGTATGTGTGTGTGTATGTATGTATGTGTGTGTGTATGTGTGTGTGTATGTGCATGTGTGTATGTGTGTGTATGTGTGTGTGTACATGCAAGACAAGCCACGGGGGAATCTTTAGCTCAAGTACTTTTGCACTTCTCAGTGCGTCATCAGGAGCTGTGCAATGTTGAAGGGCAGCAACAGGAGAAATAGGGTAAGTTTTTCAGAGTAGCGCGGTGGCACCAGCCAATATATGACTGAGGGAGAGAGGCCCAGCGGAATGCCAACCCCACACTGGTCATCCCCACACCCCACCACATGTGGGGTCAGGTGGAGTAGGCCCCACAGTTTGCAGAGAGCATGAGGTAAAATAACTAGATAAATATAAGATAAAGGTTTATTTCTTTGTAAAGGTTACAATGTGTTATTACAATCTTTTACATTCATTATTCAGCTAATGTGAACAATGAAATAGAAGGAATATATCCCTCATTTTGTCAACTGGTGTCGCAGAACGTTCTAGAATATTCAGGAAATACTCTCAATTAATATGCCTGTGTGAATTCTCTTATTCAGGCATTTCTTTCTTATAATAACTAGTCAATTACTGATTTATTTCCCTTTTAACACCATAACTATCATCAGCTACTAACATTATATTACTAACAACCTAATTCAGTAAACCACTAAACTAGTTCAATCACCATGTTGCAATCAACTGTGTGTACCTCGTACCGCTGTACCTAGACGGGTTAAGACCTCAACAGGCCACAATGCCTGTCTTTTGGGCTATCCTGGGATGATCGCCCATGTGGACCCATACCTAAATGGGGGCCCGGTGTGGGGTTGGCATTCCGCTGGGCCTCTCTTCCTCAAGTCAGCATTGGCTGGTGCCACCGCGCTACCATACCATACTTTGAAAAACTTACCTTATTTCTCCTGTTGCTGCCCTTGCAACATTGCACAGCTGATGACGCACTGAGAAGTGTGAAAGTACTCGAGCTAAAGATTTCCACCCCCCGTGGCTTGTCTTGCATTGTTAAGATCGCCTGTAGATGTTTTTGTATATTGGAACCTGATTGAGTGATTCTAAGAGCAGATTTTTGTCGAGTTACAAGGAAGTTTAGGTAATCCCCGGTTGTAGATCCCCTTCCACATATACACTGAATAAGGATAAACCAGAGAGAAGCAAAGAGTAATAATGTCTGAGGTACACAATAAAGCATTTTTTAAAAGATTGCCCATTGTTCTGAACATGTTCTTACATAAAGTGCGTGTTCAACGTGAGCGCTGAATTTTAGTTTTTTATCAAGGTATTATACCTGAGATCACCTTTTCTGTCAATATCTGTATTATTTACCTTCACGTTTATTCGAATATTTTCAGATTTATTCCTGAACACTATGCAATAGGTCGTATCAATGTTGTTTTTTTTAATTGTCATCCAAGTGGAAATTTTTACGAGCACGTCAGTAACAGTTAATGACAACTGAATCTGGTCTGGAGGTGTCATAAGTTGCGTCATCTGAAACAAGAACAGGTTTAACTTCCTGGGAGGAAAAACGGGAAACAATAGACAGGTTAGAGGGGGAAACAATAGACAGGTTAGAGGGGGAAACAATAGACAGGTTAGAGGGGGAAACAATAGACAGGTTAGAGGGGGAAACAATAGACAGGTTAGTGGGGGAAACAATAGACAGGTTAGAGGGGGAAACAATAGACAGGTTAGTGGGGGAAACAATAGACAGGTTAGAGGGGGAAACAATAGACAGGTTAGAGGGGGAAACAATAGACAGGTTAGAGGGGGAAACAATAGACAGGTTAGAGGGGGAAACAACAGACAGGTTAGAGTGGGGAACAATAGACAGGTTAGAGCGGGAAACAACAGACAGGTTAGAGCGCGGCTGTGAGGGACCCCTTGTTGACAGCTGGAGATGATCAAGTACTTGTATTGTTATTATTATTTATAAGTTGTTTAGTGTCTACCGTTAAGTTAGGGCTTTATGTATGTTAGAACATGTCCTCTGACTCCATAATGTTCTAAAACCTTAGGGACTAAGTAATACCCGAGACTGAAGTTAAAGAGACGAGACCACTAGTCGGGTGCATGGTAACAATACCAGCACATACCAGTACTGGAAAGATTATGTAACAGCAATTCACTCAGATCCCTCTAGCCATCAGATTCACCAAGGTGAACATAATTAAACTGATTTATTGTGCCACTTCCTGCCAACTAAGGTTAAAATCTGACAATGATTGACACTGAACTATATACATTTGTCAACTGAGTGTGTAATCTTAAATTCTGTGTCAGTCCTCCAGTAATTCCCTAATTTCCCACTAAATTTATGATGTACCCTGCATAGTATCGCTTACAAATATACTGATATTTACTCCAGTATAAAAGTCAGTATGTTTATAATGAACACTGAAGATCCCAGAACAAAGCCTGGAGATGCACCACTTACAAGTAACACATTATCACTTTGAAGAATCTGCCGTAATTTGGTATTTCTCCTCCATATCTGTGACAGGTTTCGAGGGTTTCCCCTGCAGTCTTACCTCAAGCCAAACTTGCCTGTTGACTAGCAGAGCTCTACAGGCCTCTACATCCATCAATGCTACAACTTTCCTCATCAACCTCGCGAAACATACAAAACTACATGTTTATAAACTACAATATTAATAACTTTTGCCTAATTCTTGGTTCCTCTTCATGGCCTACTCGGGATTGTCTCTAATTCTTCTCTAGTGCTAATTAAGTGACTTGTTGATTAGTGGTAGATTTTTACCGGAGTTTAAAGCCTATCCATTGTACGTGTGTTAAGTCATCGGTAAAGCGTCCACCTTACAGCTGAAAGGATCCAGGTTCGATCTCATGCATGGTCGAGAGGAATGTGCAAGTTTCCTTATACCTGCTGTCTCTGTTCATCTAACAGTAAATAGGTGTATGAGGGTGTTAACAGACTGTTGTGGATGGCATCCTGAGGGGGGGGGGAGAATAACTGAGACAGAGGTTTGCACTTAAAATTAAATAAAGTAGGATAACAGCTCCTGTTTTGTAAATGCATTATTTAAATAAAAGCTAATCTGAATTAGTTTAATGATTTTAATTTCCTTTTTACTAGTAGTAAATTAACAAACTTTATTCCAATGGCCTACTCTGCTCCCAAACCTATATTTGATATACTGGAAAACAGAATTCGACTGTGCTCTTGTAATGTCACAATCGCTCTTATTCTTCCTTTCTTTACATTTATTGGTTACTACAGAATATATTCAGATATTTAGAAGTGGACGTGTCAGCAGATGGGTCTATGAAAGATGAGGTGAAACAGAATTGACGAGGGAAAAAAGGTGAGTGGTGCACTGAGGAGTCTGTGGAGACAAAGAACTTTGTCCATGGAAGCAAAGAGGGGAATGTATGAGAGTATAGTTATACCAACGCTCTTATATGGGTATGAGACATGGGTGGTGAATGTTGCAACAAGGAGAAGGCTGGAGGCAGTGGAGATGTCATGTCTGAGGTCAATGTGTGGTGTGAATATAATGCAGAGAATTCGGAGTTTGGAAATTAGGAGGAGGTGCGGGATTACCAAAACTATTATCCAGAGGGCTGAGGAGTTGTTGAGGTGCTTCGGACATGTAGAGAAGGTGGAACAAAACAGAATGACTTAGAGAGTGTATAAATCTGTAGTAGAGAGAAGACGGGGTAGGGGTTGGCCTAGGAAAGGTTGGAGGGAAGGGGTAAAGGAAGTTTTGTGTGCGAGGGGCTTGGACTTCCAGCAAGCATGCGTGAGTGTGTTAGGAGCTAATGGAGACAAATGGTTTTTAGGACTTGACGTGCTGTTGGAGTATGAGCAAGGTAACATTTATGAAGGGTTTCAGGGAAACCGGGGGCCAGACTTGAGTCCTGGAGATGGGAAGTACACTGCCTGCACTCTAAAGGAGGGGTGTTAATGTTGCAATTTTATAACTGTAGTGTAAGGCGCCTCTGGCAAGACAGTGGAGTGAATGATGAAAGTTTTTCTTTTTTTGGGCCACCCTGCCTTGGTGGGAAATGGCCGATGTGTTAATAAAAAAAAATACAGTACCTTATCAAGAGTGTGAAGAAAACAAGAAGTAGCCTTCACAGCAGTGAGTCCCACCACCAGGCCAGAGGCTGCTCCACCGTGGCCCACCACTCAACAACGGTAACACTCAACTGGTCATCATATGGCAGGTGGTTTTTTCCTGACTGCACAAAACAGGAACAGCAAGTAGGTGTTGTCTGGTGTTGTAGTGTGTCTGGTGTAGGAGTGTGACAGTAGTGTGTCTGGTGTAGGAGTGTGACAGTAGTGTGGTCTGGTGTAGGAGTGTGACAGTAGTGTGTCTGGTGTAGGAGTGTGACAGTAGTGTGTCTGGTGTAGGAGTGTGACAGTAGTGTGTCTGGTGTAGAAGTGTGACAGTAGTGTGGTCTGGTGTAGGAGTGTGACAGCAGTGTGGTCTGGTGTAGGAGTGTGACAGTAGTGTGTCTGGTGTAGGAGTGTGACAGTAGTGTGTCTGGTGTAGGAGTGTGACAGTAGTGTGTCTGGTGTAGGAGTGTGACAGTAGTGTGTCTGGTGTAGGAGTGTGACAGTAGTGTGGTCTGGTGTAGGAGTGTGACAGCAGTGTGGTCTGGTGTAGGAGTGTGACAGTAGTGTGTCTGGTGTAGGAGTGTGACAGTAGTGTCGTGGAGTGACAGAGTGTCTGTGAGGAGTGTGACAGTAGTGTGTCTGGTGTAGGAGTGTGACAGTAGTGTGGTCTGGTGTAGGAGTGTGACAGTAGTGTGTCTGGTGTAGGAGTGTGACAGTAGTGTGGTCTGGTGTAGGAGTGTGACAGTAGTGTGTCTGGTGTAGGAGTGTGACAGTAGTGTGGTCTGGTGTAGGAGTGTGACAGTAGTGTGGTCTGGTGTAGGAGTGTGACAGCAGTGTGGTCTGGTGTAGAAGTGTGACAGCAGTGTGGTCTGGTGTAGGAGTGTGACAGTAGTGTGGTCTGGTGTAGGAGTGTGACAGTAGTGTGGTCTGGTGTAGAAGTGTGACAGAGTGTGGTCTGGTGTAGAAGTGTGACAGTAGTGTGGTCTGGTGTAGAGTGTGACAGCAGTGTGGTCTGGTGTAGGAGTGTGACAGAGTGTGGTCTGGTGTAGAAGTGTGACAGCAGTGTGGTCTGGTGTAGAAGTGTGACAGCAGTGTGGTCTGGTGTAGGAGTGTGACAGTAGTGTGGTCTGGTGTAGAAGTGTGACAGTAGTGTGGTCTGGTGTAGAAGTGTGACAGAGTGTGGTCTGGTGTAGGAGTGTGACAGCAGTGTGGTCTGGTGTAGGAGTGTGACAGCAGTGTGGTCTGGTGTAGAAGTGTGACAGCAGTGTGGTCTGGTGTAGGAGTGTGACAGTAGTGTGGTCTGGTGTAGGAGTGTGACAGTAGTGTGGTCTGGTGTAGAAGTGTGACAGCAGTGTGGTCTGGTGTAGGAGTGTGACAGTAGTGTGGTCTGGTGTAGAAGTGTGACAGCAGTGTGGTCTGGTGTAGAAGTGTGACAGTAGTGTGGTCTGGTGTAGAAGTGTGACAGCAGTGTGGTCTGGTGTAGGAGTGTGACAGTAGTGTGGTCTGGTGTAGAAGTGTGACAGCAGTGTGGTCTGGTGTAGAAGTGTGACAGCAGTGTGGTCTGGTGTAGGAGTGTGACAGCAGTGTGGTCTGGTGTAGGAGTGTGACAGCAGTGTGGTCTGGTGTGAAGTGTGACAGAGTGTGGTCTGGTGTAGAAGTGTGACAGCAGTGTGGTCTGGTGTAGGAGTGTGACAGCAGTGTGGTCTGGTGTAGGAGTGTGACAGCAGTGTGGTCGGTGTAGGTGTAAGAGGTCTGGTGAGAGTGTGACAGCAGTGTGGTCTGGTGTAGGAGTGTGACAGCAGTGTGGTCTGGTGTAGGAGTGTGACAGCAGTGTGGTCTGGTGTAGAAGTGTGACAGTAGTGTGGTCTGGTGTAGGAGTGTGACAGCAGTGTGGTCTGGTGTAGAAGTGTGACAGCAGTGTGGTCTGGTGTAGAAGTGTGACAGCAGTGTGGTCTGGTGTAGAAGTGTGACAGCAGTGTGGTCTGGTGTAGGAGTGTGACAGTAGTGTGGTCTGGTGTAGAAGTGTGACAGTAGTGTGGTCTGGTGTAGAAGTGTGACAGTAGTGTGGTCTGGTGTAGAAGTGTGACAGCAGTGTGGTCTGGTGTAGAGTGTGACAGAGTGTGGTCTGGTGTAGAAGTGTGACAGTAGTGTGGTCTGGTGTAGAAGTGGACAGCAGTGTGGTCTGGTGTAGAAGTGTGACAGCAGTGTGGTCTGGGTGTAGGAGTGTGACAGCAGTGTGGTCTGGTGTAGTGTGACAGCAGTGTGGTCTGGTGTAGAAGTGTGACAGTAGTGTGGTCTGGTGTAGGAGTGTGACAGCAGTGTGGTCTGGTGTAGGAGTGTGACAGCAGTGTGGTCTGGTGTAGAAGTGTGACAGTAGTGTGTCTGGTGTAGGAGTGTGACAGTAGTGTGGTCTGGTGTAGAAGTGTGACAGAAGTGTGGTCTGGTGTAGGAGTGTGACAGAGTGGGGTCTGGTGTAGGAGTGTGACAGCAGTGTGGTCTGGTGTAGGAGTGTGACAGTAGTGTGGTCTGGTGTAGAAGTGTGACAGTAGTGTGGTCTGGTGTAGGAGTGTGACAGTAGTGTGGTCTGGTGTAGGAGTGTGACAGAAGTGTGGTCTGGTGTAGGAGTGTGACAGTAGTGTGGTCTGGTGTAGAAGTGTGACAGTAGTGTGGTCTGGTGTAGAAGTGTGACAAGTGTGGTCTGGTGTAGGAGTGTGACAGTAGTGTGGTCTGGTGTGGGAGTGTGACAGTAGTGTGGTCTGGTGTAGAGTGTGACAGTAGTGTGGTCTGGTGTAGGAGTGTGACAGTAGTGTGGTCTGGTGTAGGAGTGTGACAGTAGTGTGGTCTGGTGTAGAGTGACAGAGTGTCTTGTGAAGTGTGACAGTAGTGTGGTCTGGTGTAGGAGTGTGACAGTAGTGTGGTCTGGTGTAGGAGTGTGACAGTAGTGTGGTCTGGTGTAGGAGTGTGACAGTAGTGTGGTCTGGTGTAGGAGTGTGACAGTAGTGTGGTCTGGTGTAGGAGTGTGACAGCAGTGTGGTCTGGTGTAGGAGTGTGACAGTAGTGTGGTCTGGTGTAGGAGTGTGACAGCAGTGTGGTCTGGTGTAGGAGTGTGACAGTAGTGTGGTCTGGTGTAGGAGTGTGACAGCAGTGTGGTCTGGTGTAGGAGTGTGACAGCAGTGTGGTCTGGTGTAGGAGTGTGACAGTAGTGTGGTCTGGTGTAGGAGTGTGGGGTGTAGGAATGACTGAGGGTCGAGAAGGAAGACCCTGACCCACATCACCAAGTACAAGAGTATGAAGCAAAACTGACGCACCAACACAAGAACAGGTGCCGCTCCTGACCAACCCGTTACTGGTCCGCTACCTTAATGTTCCCCTTACCTTCACCCACCCCTCCTCCTCTTAACCTCCTTCACTCACCCTCCTCCTGTTCACCCACCCCCCACACACCTACCCCTCCTCACCTTCCTCACACAACCATCCTTCTTCACCTACCTCACAACTCTGTTCAAGATCGGAGTTATCAGAGCTGGAAAATGTATGGAGATGGTTTACGGCCCGCATAGTCAGAGCAACCACCGAGGGACACCTGCAAGTGTTTAGAATGTATTCTCTGGACCGAAAGAGAGATACCCTGATAATACACACCTGGAAGATATTGAAGGGCCAGGTCCCAAATCTACACACTAATATAACTTACTGGAGCAAAGGGTATGGAAGAAAGTGTAAAATGAATCAGTGAAAAGCTAAGGCGTCATATGCAGAGTACAACGGTAAGATAACATGAGTGACTCAAGACTGCAATATGCTACTAGCAAATATCAGAAATACTGCTGGAACACGTCTAAAAGTTCCCAAGAGGAAAGTGGATCTCCATCTTCGCCAAGTGCCAGATCAGCCAGGCTATGATGACTATGTGGGCCAGCTGGAAGCTAACAGAGACAGCGTGGTTGAAGGAGCACTCAGGAAGGAAACTTGGTCAAAGGAAAGGCAGGTAGGTAGGAAGTCCACACAATCGGTCACATGTATATCACAAGCATACCAACCCTCCCTTCTCCTCCCCTCCCTCACCACCAAAATCACTCCTTCACTCTCTATTTTTCGGGTGCCCTACCTCAGTGGGAGATGGAACGATACCAAAATATTTGCCGATACCGATACTATCAAAATTAGCCGATATCACTGATAACGATATTTTGGCACATCCCTTATATACCTTTCAAGAGTTTCGAGTTTATCTACTCTCTGAGCCCGGCCATGGCATACACAAGCTCTACATCTCGACCAAAACCCCACCACTCCAACCCTTCCCCACCCCACACCACTACGCCCCACTTGAACTTCCCCTGGGGAAAACTTTCTAGCTATGGGGTGTTTGGCACTCCGTTAATCACCCGAGTCTTCCTGATACTATTTCCCTCTACTTTCTCAATATAATTATTGAGAAGCCTTCAAATGGTTTAAGAGCAAATGGTTCACCAACCTCCACTAAAGTGTCTTACAACTCTCATCATATAACTCTTAACTTTGTGACGCATACATAGTTAACCTTCCCTATATACCTGTTGTGTTGGACTGTGACGAGGTCTATACCTGTGGTGTTGGACTGTGACGAGGTCTATACCTGTGGTGTTGGACTGTGACGAGGTCTGTACCTGTGGTGTTGGACTGTGACGAGGTCTATACCTGTGGTGTTGGACTATGACGAGGTCTATACTTTTCAAGTGAAAGATAAGGACATTAGTGTCATCTTCTTCACATCACAGGTTATACAAGTGAAGAATAACGGCTCGTAGTTTAGGGCGCCCACACTCAACTCTTCTTTTCAAATATTAATCCTAAAGTGACAGTTTACCACCTGTCTGGGATCGCTCTTTGTCCAATGTGGTAGTAAGAGTGGCTTACCTGCTGAGGGTTCCTGAGGTCACCGCCCCGAAGCAGGATTCCTAGTTGCTGGCCTGAGTGCGCAAGTCCAATATAAGCAACTAAGACTGATGAGGAAGTGCATAAAGGAGAGAGGGCACAGGAAGTCACACCTGGCTCTAAATATTCAATATGAACTCTTGTCCAGCCTAATTGCCTTCACTTGTTGTGTCACTACTATGTCGTCTAGTATTCAATGTTGTGGTTCTCTCTCTCTAGTTCTGCCTATTTGTTTGTTCAGAAGCAAACATCTCTATCTTTTACCGAGTTTCTTGCATTTCTCTTATCATTACTTGAAGTTCCTCACAGTGCGACCTGTTTCCTTGTTTTTCTGTCTGTCACTTTTAGAGTGTTGCCGGGTTTTTTTCCTCCCATTTACAAAATATTCATGGTTTAACACATTCTCGCGCCACAAATGCTACTTGTGCAGATTTCAATGTTTCTTTGCCGTTGTTTTATTTTGCCCATCTAAGGTTAAATTTGCTTTTTTGTTGTGTCTGGAAGCTTATAAAAGGCAGCAGCGATACACATTCGTTCGTATTTAGCTCATTTCAGTCACACACTGAGTCTCTCCTGACTGAACTGATTCACTTGGTGACCAGCCCGGCCATGGGCCAGGCTCGTCTGGTGCTTGCCTGGTCAACCAGGCTATTGCTGCTGGAGGCCCGCTGCCCCACACAGTGTAATTACCCCTAAGTGCTGTGTGGTCCATAGTGTCTGACCCTACGTAACGTCTCCCGTCCAGAAAGTTTGTACGATAACTATGTTGTTGTATCTTAAGGGAATTAATAAGGAAAGATAAGAAATAAGAGTATAACTTCACCTTGCCCCACTGTATCAAAATATGGATTATTGTTGTAAACTTACTCCTTAGAAACAGCTGTGTCAAGGTTTGTGTGTGTGCAATGTGTACAGGCGCACAAAATTGTGGTTTGTGTGCGCGCGCGACACACACACACACACACGAAGAGACACGTAAGCGCACGTGGTATTCATGTAGTGTTGGCTACACTACGGTGTAGTGTTGGCTACACTACGGTGTAGCCTGGAAAAATCAGAGAGATATTATTGAGTTGTAAAAAGTGTTAAATTTTGGCTAGTACTGTGAGAGCCGAGGGAGGGAGCGTCTCCAGTACCATTAACACAGTAATTGACTCCTCTCTTACAACTTCATTCAGAAAACACAACACTCACTGGTTCACACACATCTTACTCTCTATCTGCCTTCTTGCCCAGTTCCTGTACATACCTCTACTTATTAACCTTATTTCTTCGTCATGTCTAGTTCATTGTTATGGTGGTCATAGCCTGGTTATTGTTACCTCCTGCTTGGTGCACTCAACTCTTACTTATAAAGTTGCTGCATGAATTAATGCATGACTGGGTTGCTTGGTGGATATCTCAATCTGTTTTCAACATTTCTGGAAATGTTTTGCCATTTTTCCTGGTAGGCCTTCATTGCTACCCATCATGCTCTGCGCCTCTCATCTCGTGCCTTAATTTATAGTTGTCCTATTAAGCCTGCCTTTCATTTATTCCTTTACTCCATTTGTCTCCCCCACACTAATGTTGCGAGCGCCTTTTCATATTTCATTTACTACATTTTCCAGTGTTCCTTCTTTATCATTCCCCTTGCTCTATCTCTTAATTCGTTTGTTCTTTCATTACTTGCACAATTTCTCTCATTATACTTTTCAACAATGAGATTAGATAAGTGTGTGTGTGTGTGTGTGTGTGTGTGTGTGTGTGTGTGTGTATTCACCTAATTGTGGTTGCAGGGGTCGAGACTAGCTCCTGTGTGTGTGTGTGATGAGTGTATGAGTGTGTGTGTATGAGTGTGTGTGTGTACCTTTGATATACCTTTGAAGAGTTTCGAGAGTTTATCTACTCTCTAAGCCCGGCCATGGGCCAGGCTCGTCTGGTGCTTGCCTGGTCAACCAGGCTGTTGCTGCTGGAGGCCCGCTGCCCCACATATCCATCACAGCCTAGTTGATCTGGCACTTGAAGATACTTGTCCAGTTTCCTCTTGAAATCTTCTACACTGGTTCCAATCGTGTTTCGGATATCTTCTGGTAAGATGTTGAATAGTCTGGGACCCCAGATGTTAATACAGTGCTCCCGTATTGTCCCCACCGCACCCCTGCTCCTCACTGGGTTTATTTTACACTTTCTCCCATATCTCTCACTCCAGTATGTTGTTATGGCAGTGTGCAGATTTGGGACCAGGCCCTCAAGTACTTTCCAAGTATATATTATCATGTATCTCTCTCTCCTCCGCTCCAATGAGTACATGTTCAAGACTTGAAGGCGTTCCCAATAATTTAGATGTTTCAATGGCTCAATGTGAGCCGTAAACGATCTCTGAATTTGTTCCAGCTCTGCTATTTCTCCTGCCCGTCAGCACAGAGCAGTATTCTAAGTGAGGGAGCACTAGCGATTTGAAGAGTATCACCATGGGCATTATTTCCCTAGTTTTGAAAGTTCTCAATACCCACCCCGTCATCTTCCTGGCTGTTGTGATCTTTGCCTTGTTATGGTCTTTAAAAGACAGATCAGCAAACAATTATTCCCAAGTCCTTAACGTGTTCCTTTCGTTCTATGTGGTGACCTTCTTGCGTTTTGTATATAGTGTTCCTTTTGAGTTCTTCATTTTTTCCATACCTAAGCAGCTGAAACTTATCACCATTGAACGTCATGTTGTTCTCCACTGCCCATTGGAAGACCCTGCTTATGTCCTCCTGTAATTTTTCAGTGTCTTCTACCGTAGTGACTTTCATGCTTATTTTAGCGTCATCTGCAAATGATGATACAAAAGTGTGCTGGGTGTTTTTATCTATGTCTGCTATGAGGATGAGAAACAGCAGAGGTGCCAGGACAGTGCCTTGGGGCATTGAGCTTTTGACCTCGCTGATGCTGGATCTTGCCCTGTTCACTACTACTTTTTGTGTTCTGCGTGTTAGGAACTCAAATATCCATCTGCCTACCTTCCCAATAATGCCTATGGCCTTCATTTTGTGCGCTATCACTCCATGATCGCATTTGTCAAACGCCTTTGCAAAATCTGTGTAAATCACATCTGCGTGTATGAGTGTGTGTGTGTGTGTGTGTGTGTGTGTGTGTGTGTGTGTGTGTGTGTGTGTGTGTGTGTGTGTGTGTGCGTGTGCGTGTGTGCGTGTGCGTGCGTGTGCGCGTGTGCGCGCGCGTGCATCAATATAAACATACAAAACTTCCCACCAAAGTCTCTTTAGCAGTCCCAGGGAACCCCCACTGCGTCATATATCCTTAAAATACCTCTTCCACTTATGACCATATTAAGATATTCCTTACTGTACAATGCATCACAGACCGTTAGCAATTATCCCTTGCAAGGAGCCTACACTGAGGCTCTACCATTCCTCTTCGTAGGCTGGCGACGACTGACTCACATCTGCCGCCCTACCCCTTCCTTAGTTTGACAGAAGGGACCTTAATTCTGAAGCTTTGCTGTGTAATTGAGGACTGACACTCATACAAACTCTAATATCGTCTTTATGTCCGATATAAGAATGAGAAAATGAATTGGCACGAGTACTGTGCCTCAGAGCGACAAGAAGGTTGTCGCTCCCTCCAAGGTGCTCTCATTTGACATTGTTGATTATTACACTTTGGGTCCGATTTGTTACGAAGCTGAAGATTCATTTACACACGTTTATGGGTATTTATTTTACATGTATTTTGTGAGCTTTTACATCGTGCTTACACTAATCTTAGGCTTTCATAAAGTTTGTATATTGCGTCTTCATTTTGTCTTCCAACGCCCCCAAAAGCATGTGTTAGTGGTTTAGTATTTGCGAGAGACAGGAGGGACCTTCTTTAAACCCACGTTGTCCTGGGTTATGTGAATGTTATTTCATGGGTTTAGTATGTGCTTGCGTGTGGAAATGTGCATGCCTGTTATTTTAATGTTTATTTTAACCTGCCCATCTGCTGACCAAGTGATGCTAGTTGTAAAACAAGTGAAGGAAGCAGTGTGACCAGCATGAGTAGTAACTGCCACTCTTATAAATAAGGGAACAAGAAGCAGAAACACCAAGACGAGACAAGAACTGAAGCGCCTCAGAGACAGGGAAGGAACGACCCTGAGGGAAGTAGAGGGCCGAAGAAGGAAAACTAAGAAGGGGGTGGAAAGGAGTGAGACAGACGAGAGGGGAAGAGGAGGAAGAGTAGTGAGAGAGAATGTGCGTGTCAGAACAAGGGGACTGGTTATTTTGTTTTCTGGTCAATGATTTGGTGGGAGCAGGAGACGAGGAAGACTAAACTGGTAGAGAAGGAAGAAAGTAGAGAAAGAAAAGAGTAGGCGAAGCTGGGTGCAGTAGTGTCACCTGACGCAAGGTGAACAACCAACACGTCACGCAACTTCCTTCACCCCCCTGCACCGTGATTGTCACCCCCCCCCCGGCCACACACACACACACACACGTATACTCCCCATCTCAGAGAAGGAGCAGCATTAAAACATCTGGGTAAGTCAGTGCTAACACAAGCAAGCCTGAGTTTCAGCACTGGTTTGCCAGGGGTGTGAATCCTGCCCGTTCCACAAGCTGATAATCGTGTTACTGAGATTTCGCGACTCAAATACTCCATACAAAGTTTGAAGAGAGGGTACGATGGAGCTCAATAATCAGTAAAAGCTGAGCCTAGACCCCTCATAAATACAACTCGGTGAAAACACAAAGTACACATTTCTGAACTTGAGATCAACGTTTTGACAGTTTCTCAGACACTGATCCACAGGCTACAACAGATTGTGGTGAGAGAGAAAGTTCTCAGGTAGATCAGGCAGAACCTGAAACACAGAAAACAGAGCCACAATATCGATAGAAGAATAAGGATGGGAAAGGAAAAACAAAGTACTAGGTCCAATAATTTTCTTCATATAGACCACGGGAGATTAAATCCCTTAAACCTTTATTCACAAAGGAAGTGAAACACAATGGCAAGACGACGAAAGAGAGAGAGAGAGGGAGAAGAGAGAGAGAGGGGGGAGAGAAACGGCTCCCAGGAAGACTTAAGTAACTGGGGTGACCGTCGAAGTGGTTGCTGACGTTCACTGGAAACAGGTGTAAGGTTGCATGGTTAAACAATTCAAGAACAACGGCGGAAACCCGGGGACGGCGCGAAGACCGGGACGAAACTAAAAAACACAGTGGAATGACATGGATCTAGGAATGAACATTACACTGAATGTGTCGCCGAAGGAGCACGTCAACTGTACAAGTGCGTAGCCCCTTGATGCGGGTTGTGGGCGACCCCCTGCGTGAGGGGTATGCTTATCTAGTAGTCACCTGGTTGTAGTGATCTAGTCATGGATACTCGTGCCCCCTGGGTGAGGAGGGAGGGTGAACTACCTCCTGGGAGAGGGGCCAAGGATGAGCAGGAGGCAGGTCCTCGTGGTAACCATATCCTTCAAGTGACGAAGGTCCCACCTGTGTCTCCCTGATCAATAACACCCCAACACATTCTCCCTCCCACCTTCAGGTCACGCCCCCTTTCTCACTTCTCAAATTTTCCTCGCCCCCCCCCCTTCCCTCTTCCCTCATCTTTTACCTTTACCTCTCCCTTACGTCTTGAAATCAGTCACAAGTATGTCAACATTCCCTCAGTCATGTTAACTATGTCTTCCCCTCTCCTTTCCTTCTTACGTCACCACCTCTTCCTACTCTCTCCCCCTTTCTCATCCATCTACTTCTCATTCTCTCTCGACTTTCACGTCTACTTCCCTCACTCGTCTCTAAATATATTAAGGGGAAGGGGAAATATAAAAAAGATACAAGGGGATGGGATGAAAAGGAGATATAAAGTGAGGGGGATGAGAGAAGATACAAGGGAGGGGGATGAAGAGAAGATACAAGGGAGGGGGATAAAGAGAAGATACAAGGGAGGGGGATGAGAGAAGATACAAAGGAGGGGGATAAAGAGAAGATACAAGGAGGGGGATAAAGAGAAGATACAAGGGAGGGGATAAAGAGAAGATACAAGGGGAGGGGGATAAAGAGAAGATACAAGGGGAGGGGGATAAAGAGAAGATACAAGGGGAGGGGGATAAAGAGAAGACACAAGGGGAGGGGGGATGAGAGAAGATACAAGGGGAGGGGGATAAAGAGAAGACACAAGGGGGGGGATGAGAGAAGACACAAGTTGGACATGGACAAAGGCTTCATCTATAAGTGGAGACAAATACTCGCAGAATTTCACAACGTTCAAAGCTTTCTCAAGAAGGAAAAAAAAAAAAAGAATTATTCATTAAAGGAGTTTCAAAACATCTACTGAACATCGATAAAAAGTTTTTCTACTCAAAATCACAGGTAAAAATAAAAATCTTTAGTGTTAGAGTAAACATTACGAAAGTTGAAATTTACCCTAATAACAGCTAATATGTGAAGGAATTACCGAGTATAACTCGGCTTTCAGTTAGACTCTAAATAAACCGTGGATTTAAAAGTTAGTTGAATCATTCGTGAATGTGCACCACCAAACTTTGCCAACAGTCAATAAAATCACAAACAAACTTGACTTTCAAGAAGTTAGATAGCACTCTGCACTAGCTCACCTCGCACCTGCTCACCTCGAGCACGTGCACCAGCTCACCCTCGTGCACCAGCTCACTCGTGCACAGCTCACACTCGTGCACCAGCTCACACTCGTGCACCAGCCTCACACTGTGCACCGCCTCACACTCGTGCACCAGCCTCACCTCGTGCACCAGCCTCACACTCGTGCACCAGCCTCACACTCGTGCACCAGCTCACCTCGTGCACCAGCCTCACCTCGTGCACCAGCTCACCTCGTGCACCAGTCACCTCGTGCACCAGCTTCCCTCGTGACAGCTCACACTGTGCACCAGCCTCACTGTGCACAGCTCACACCGTGCACCAGCTCACTCGTGCACAGCCTCACCGTGCACCAGCTTCACCTCGTGACCAGCCTCACCTCGTGCACCAGCCTCACCTCGTACCAGCCTCACCGTGCACCAGCTCACCTCGTGCACCAGCCTCACCTCGTGCACCAGCCTCACCCTCGTGCACCAGCCTCACACTCGTGCACCAGCCTCACCCTCGTGCACCAGCTTCACCTCGTGCACCAGCCTCACCGTCACAGCTCACCTCGTGCACCAGCCTCACCTCGTGCACCAGCTTCACCTCGTGCACCAGCCTCACACTGTCACGCTCACTGCACCAGCTCACCTCGTGCACCAGTCTCACACTCGTGCACCAGCTCACACTCGTGCACCAGCCTCACCCTCGTGCACCAGCCTCACCTCGTGCACCAGCCTCACCTCGTGCACCAGCCTCACCTCGTGCACCAGCCTCACCTCGTGCACCAGCCTCACCCTCGTGCACCAGCTCACCTCGTGCACCAGCTCACCCTCGTGCACCAGCCTCACCTCTGCACCAGCTCACCTCGTGCACCAGCCTCACCTCGTCACCAGCCTCACACTCGTGCACCAGCCTCACCTCGTGCACCAGCCTCACCTCGTGCACCAGCCTCACCTCGTGCACCAGCCTCACCCTCGTGCACCAGCCTCACCTCGTGCACCAGCTTCACCCTCGTGCACCAGCCTCACCCTCGTGCACCAGCCTCACCCTCGTGCACCAGCCTCACCTCGTGCACCAGCCTCACCCTCGTGCACCAGCCTCACCCTCGTGCACCAGCTTCACCCTCGTGCACCAGCCTCACCCTCGTGCACCAGCCTCACCCTCGTGCACCAGCCTCACACTCGTGCACCAGCCTCACCCTCGTGCACCAGCCTCACACTCGTGCACCAGCCTCACACTCGTGCACCAGCCTCACCCTCGTGCACCAGCCTCACCCTCGTGCACCAGCCTCACACTCGTGCACCAGCCTCACACTCGTGCACCAGCCTCACCTCGTGCACCAGCCTCACCTCGTGCACCAGCTTCACCTCGTGCACCATCCTTCACACTCGTGCACCAGCCTCACACTCGTGCACCAGCCTCACCTCGTGCACCAGCTTCACCCTCGTGCATTAGCTTCACCCTCGTGCACCAGCCTCACCCTCGTGCACCAGCCTCACCCTCGTGCACCAGCCACCTCGTGCACCAGCTTCACCCTCGTGCACCAGCCTCACACTCGTGCACCAGCCTCACCCTCGTGCACCAGCCTCACCCTCGTGCACCAGCCTCACCCTCGTGCACCAGCCTCACCCTATGATAAGTTGCATTAAACATGAAATGGAAAGAAATTTTAAAGAAAATTATCCAATGAGTTGATAAAAAAAATCGTATACACTGATAAAAATGACGTCACAATTCAATATTTTATAAGGAACAGAGAAGATGGGTCAGCACAGGGAACCACAACATTCAGACAGCCCAGGTCAACGTGCTGTTCAGAATATGACTTTCCTGACTCTCGCAACTCATACATCAAACAAAATGCAGAAGTAATGAACAAAGACCGCGAAAACGTGCAAGAGGAATAATTGGAAAAGTTGGCAAATGGATCTTCAACTTTATAATAAACTGAGCCCAAAGAATAATTGTTAACGAAGCAAAAGCGGAGTGTTTCCACAGTGAAAAAAAAAAAAGAGTACCTGAAAACACAGTTCTGGTCGCAATTGTCAGTCACGCAGCCCACAGCTTCCACACGGGAAGCACATAATAGAAAATGCAGTCTTAAGTTTCCACAGACTGGCGGGAGCAATGCATATAGAATACAAAGTAAATTTTGCCAAGTCTTGTTAAAATACTTGCCAGGAGGCAGGTATGATGGGACTCGTCCCCACACCTGCCTCGCCAGTCAGCAGGCAGGTGTGGTGGGACTCGTCCCCACACCTGCCTCGCCAGTCAGCAGGCAGGTGGTGGACTCGTCCCACACTGCTCGCCAGTCAGCAGGCGGTGGTGGGACTCGTCCCCACACCTGCCTCGCCAGTCAGCAGGCAGGTGTGGTGGACTCGTCCCCACACCTGCCTCGCCAGTCAGCAGGCAGGTGTGGTGGGACTCGTCCCCACACCTGCCTCGCCAGTCAGCAGGCAGGTGTGGTGGGACTCGTCCCCACACCTGCCTCGCCAGCCAGCAGGCAGGTGTGGTAGGACTCGTCCCCACACCCACCTTGTCAGGAGGCAGGTGTGGTGGGACTCGTCCCCACACCCACCTTGTCAGGAGGCAGGTGTGGTGGGACTCGTCCCCACACCCACCTTGTCAGCAGGCAGGTGTGGTGGGACTCCTCCCCACACCCACCTTGTCAGGAGGCAGGTGTGGTGGGACTCCTCCCCACACCCACCTTGTCAGGAGGCAGGTGTGGTGGGACTCCTCCCCACACCCACCTTGTCAGGAGGCAGGTGTGGTGGGACTCCTCCCCACACCCACATTGTCAGGAGGCAGGTGTGGTGGGACTCCTCCCCACACCCACCTTGTCAGGCGGCAGGTGTGGTGGGACTCCTCCCCACACCCACCTTGTCAGGAGGCAGGTGTGGTGGGACTCCTCCCCACACCCACCTTGTCAGGAGGCAGGTGTGGTGGGACCCACCTTGTCAAGAGGCAGAAGTATCAACCTTAATTTTTGGCTCAAAGACGTAATAGGACCGATTTTAATTGGGTTGAATTTTTGTATTAAATTTATCAGATCAGACAAGAAATATATTTCTAAAATCAGCATAAAAAAAGACTTTTAAAACGATGCATTGCAAAAGATGTGAAAAAAGTCACGTCGTAAATTATAACTTCCTAAGACCAGGGACCAGGATTACTTGCTCTGGCTTTTATTGACATCCAATTATAGAAACAAAAACAAATGAAGACTACAGCAAACACGCAATATTTATAATGCAAACAATCAACACTAAGATCCAATATGGCAGGCCGCGTGCAACACGACAGCCTGCAACATCTGATGATACAACACGTACACCCACCCACCCACGAACGTACGCATGCTCGCTAGCACCCACATAAGCACACACGCACACGCACAAACCCCACGCTCACACACACATACTCACAAGACAAGCGGGTTCTCTAGACATGGGCAGCACTGTCTTGCGTCCTACTGGTACTCACCTACAAGAGATAAGAACACATTAGTGACGGTACTTGAACTGACAATAATTTGTTCTAGTAAATAACTGCAATATTTGCTACACAAGAACATAAGAAAGGAGGAACACTGCAGCAGGCCTGTTGGCCCATACTAGGCAGGTCCTTCACATTCCATCCCACTAACAGAACATTTGTTCAACTGGAACCAGTGTAGAAGCCTTCAAGAGGAAACTGGACAAGTATCTTCATCGGGTGCCAGATAAACCAGGCTGTGATGGATATGTGGGCCAGCGGGCCTCCAGCAGCAACAGCCTGGTTGACCAGGCAAGCACCAGACGAGCCTGGCCCATGGCCGGGCTCAGAGAGTAGATACTCTCGAAACTCTTCAAAGGTATATCAATCTTCAATGATACCCAAGAAATAAGCTTTGATAATTCTATTTACTCATGTGTCCTTTTACTTAACATGTTCCACTCATCAACTACCCTATTTCCAAACCAATACTTTCCTATATCCTTTCTAAATCTAAACTTATCTAATTTGAATCCATTATTACGGGTTCTCTCTTGGAGAGATATTCTCAAGACCTTATTTATATCCCCTTTGTTAATACCCATTTTCACATTGTCACTATCACATCTGCGAGGGAAATGATAGGATGGATAATGAGACCTTTCACAACAAGGAATGTCATGCCAATTATCCTTTTTCAAGTTACTTGTCCTCTCTAGACTGGAATACTGCTCTACGCTAACTACCCCATTTAAGGCAGGTGAAAACGCAGATCCAGAGGATGTACATACCTTACCTTTGATACCTTTGAAGAGTTTCGAGAGTTTATCTTCTCTCTGAGCCCGGCCATGGGCCAGGCTCGTCTGGTGCTTGCCTGGTCAACCAGGCTAGAAAACATTTACCGCACACACAAGTTCTGTCAAACACCTTAATTACTGGGAACGGTTGGAGTCTCTTGACTTGTACTGCTGGAAAATCATATTGGGACTAGTCCCTAATCTGCACACAGAAATCACTCCCTCCGAAAACAAAAGACACGGCAGACGGTGCAACATACCCGCAATGTAAAGCAGAGGGCCATGAGTACACTATAGGGGGGCCATGAGTATACTAAGAGAAAACATAATAAGTGTCCGGGGCCTAAGACTGATCAACAGCCACCTACCATACCAACAGCCTCCTACCGGGTATATAATGAGGATGGTTGCTTTCTACTACTCTACCGGGCATATAATGAGAGCTACTTTCTACAACTCTACCTGGCATATAAATTTCTCTAAAAGGGGAGACAGAAGGTTGATGTGTGTTAGATTAAACACTATTTAAGTAACATTGACGAGCCAGCCAGCCAGAGTACACAACTATCACAGTGATGAGGCACAAAACTGGCAGCTTTCTTGTCCCTTCACCAACAGGGCACTTAGTAACCACGTGCGGTGCAGACTGCAACTTGCACCCGAAAGACTGGTTGTATGGTGCCACGAAGAACACAGGCTCAAACAACAGCAGCAGGAGATAAGGAAGAAGAAAGGGGGGATTGCAGAAGATGAAACAGAAGAGGAAACATCAGAATCAGGGTTCAAAGACATTTTTCTATTCAGCAATACAAGAGTGGAATAGACTGCCTGTATATGTCAAAGCCTGTCATAGCACGAGCCAGTTCAAGAAGAGAGCCAAAATGTATCTCATGAAAAGGCTACAGAAAGGAAGAAGAGCGATTTCTTGTATGAAAATAACTAATCTTACCTCTGTGGAAATAAATGGTGCACTAGTACATCTTCTTTTATAACTTCTTTTACATAGTTAAGATACTTACCTGTTTTTAACTTTTAAATATAAATAATTATCACAAGGACCCCAATCGAAATAAGCCACTCTGTCTGATTTTTTGGGTTATCCTGGATTCTCTACACATATGCTGCTATGTATGACATTCTATGTAATTGTGTATACCTGAATAAACTTAATTATTGAGGAGAAAGAATGGAAGCATCAAGTGGCAGTGAGGCGACAACCAGGAGACAGTGGCACTGAATACTGTGATAACCACAAGGGTGATGGAAGGGGAAGCACACGATGGAGGGGAAGAAGCACAAGATGGGAGACAAGAAGCAAATGATAGGAGACAGGACAACATGGGAAGCAAGAAGTACAAGATAGGATGAGGGAGGGGGTAGAAGGAAAGCAAATGAAGAGGAGACTGAAGCTAATGAGGATGAATACATGGAAGAAATACGAAGTAAAGAAGGAAGAGCAGAAAGTCAGGTGTTGTGAGAACAAACCCCCACACGTGACAAAAACCAGGAAGAATGGATGCATATTTCCACCTCCAGCTCAAGTCTTCTTCGGTAGATGCAAAGGAATGAAGAGAAAGACCTGGTATACGTAGGGATAGGGAGAGAGAGGAGTATCATGCTGTGATGATGGACATTCTTACAACAGCAACAACAACCTGTGGCGTTCCACAAGGATCAGTTTTAGGCCCATTGTTGTTCATAATTTACATAAATGACCTTGATGAAGGAATTGCAAGTGACATGAGTAAATTTGCTGATGATACAAAAATAGGCCGTATGATTCATTCTGAGGAGGATACCAGTGAACTCCAGGAGGATTTGGACAAATTAATGTCTTGGTCTGAAAAGTGGCAGATGAAGTTCAATGTGGACAAGTGTAAGGTCCTAGTCGTTGGTAATGAAAATATCCCTCGAATTTATAAACTAGGTGAAGTAGAGCTTGATCATACAGAATGTGAAAAAGACTTGGGAGTCATGGTAAGCAGAAATCTAAAGCCAAGACAACAGTACCTAAGTGTGCGCAATAAGGCTAACAGATTACTAGGATTTATTTCAAGAAGTATAAGCAACAGAAGTCCAAAAGTTATTTTACAGTTCTATACATCACTAGTGAGACCTCATTTGGATTATGCAGCTCAGTTTTGGTCTCCTTACTACAGGATGGATATAGATTCATTGGAGAACATACAGAGAAGAATGACTAAAATAATTTACAGTATAAGAAATCTCCCGTATGAAGATAGACTTAGAGCGTTGAATCTCCACTCTCTGGAGAGACGTAGAATGAGGGGAGATATAATCGAGGTGTACAAGTGGATGATGGGCATAAACAAAGGAGATATTAATAAAATACTGAGGATATCGAACCAAGTAAGAACCAGAAATAACGGATTTAAATTGGATAAATTTAGATTTAGAAAGGACATAGGCAAGTACTGGTTTTCGAACAGAGTTGTAGATGCGTGGAACAATCTTCCGAGTAGGGTGATAGAGGCTAGGACCTTATGTGGCTTTAAAAAGAGATTGGACAAATATATGGCACAGGTGTTTAGATGACCTCTCTAACGTGAGAGGAGGGAAGTGTGAATGAGGGACGGGAGAGACAGAGAGAGGTGTGAGGGAAGGGAGGTGTGAAGTAAATGAGGAGCGAGTGATGGAGAGAGGAGCGTTAGGTCGGAGGAGAGGGAAGGTGAGAGGTGAAGCTAGAGGTAGATAAGGTTCAGTGACTACTGTACACAAGCAGGCTGGCTGGCTGGCTTCCGCCTCGCCTCAAAAAACAAACCAATAACCAACAACAACAAACCACCACAACTACTATCACCCACATCACAACCATCATATGTGGGGCAGCGGGCCTCCAGCAGCAACAGCCTGGTTGACCAGGCAAGCACCAGACGAGCCTGGCCCATGGCCGGGCTCAGAGAGTAGATACTCTCGAAACTCTTCAAAGGTATATCAAAGGTATACCCACCACCACCCAAGTCACAACTACTACTACACCCACCACCACCACCACCCAGGTCATAACTACTACCACACCCACCACCCAGGTCATAACCACTATCACAGCAGCAGCGACGGTGAAACTGTGGTGGTGAGGGTAAGTAAGTAAGTTTATTCAGGTATACACAAATACATTTACATACATTATCATACATAGCAGCAAAAAAGTCAGACAGAGTGACTTATTTCCATTGGGGTCCCTTTTACACTATAATATTTTACATTGTAGGATATATATGTTATTATATTATAAAGGATATATGTATACTAGGAATAAGGTAAAAAGAGTTATTTATATATACATGTGTGTTAGCTAAAGAAATAAAAAATTATTCTCCTCCCTTTCTGTCGCTACATTCATTAGGTACCTTTTGGCTCTCTTCTTGAACTGGCTCATGCTATGACTGGCTTTGACATGTGCAGGCAGTCTGTTCCATTCCTTTATTGCTGTACAATAAAAGGTGTTTGAAGCCTGGCCACTGACTGTGGGAACTACAAAGTTGTGCTCTCTTCCCCTAGTACTGTCTGCTTTGGTTCCCAGCCTTGACAAAATTGGCAGCAAGATATTCTGGACACTGTGAGCAATTTTATAAACTTGATTTAATTTAAGTTGTTTTACTCTGTCTTCAATATTCAGCATATCCAATTGTTGTAATCTCATCCTGGCCTACATGCACTCTTGGTCCCAGGTCCAGGATGAATCTTATCATTTTGTTCTGGGTGATTTGCAGCTTATCTTTCAGTTTTTTTGTCAAGGCAGAGTACCATGAAGAGCAAGCGTAGTCAATATGACATTGTATAAGGGGTAGACATAGGGTCCTGCGAGCCTCAGTAGGTAGACACTGTGCTTGTCTGTAGGGTCTATCTACCTACCTGGGGAAGTAGGGAAAAGGGTGATGGTAAAGGAAGTTTGTGGTGGTAGTGGTTGCAGCAGTGGGCGGTGGTGGTGGTGAGACTATGGTGGGGGTGATAGAAGCGATGGTAGTGACGAGAGGCGATGGTGGTGGTAGTACTGGTTGTGGTGGTGGTGGTGGCAGCAGCTGGATAGTGGCAGTGATGGCATACATGTGTGGCAATATCAGGAGGAGGTTACAAGGTACACAGTCATGCAACCTCTTGCTTTCTCTCTCGGAGAAAAAATTGAGATGTGTATGCATGTTCGCGTGCGTGTGTATGTGTATGTGTATGTATATTTATGTATGTATCTATATCTATAATGAATATATATATATATATATATATATATATATATATATATATATATATATATATATATATATATATACACACACACACACATTGGGACAGCACACTGAAATAGATGGTCCCAGTCCTTCTCGCAATCTGTATGGCTAAGTTCTACGTTATTTAACTTATAAGTGCTTGGGTTATGGACACTCCCGAGCTTCAGAACCTTGCATTTATCTACATTGAACTGCATCTGCCACTTTTCTGACCACGTACCTGGAGGTAGGTAGGTATAAGTTATCAATACAGGTTAATAACCCAGCGATGCACAAATTACTTGAGCACTCCAGTACACACATTCTACAACTGGACCTCCAACCTAGTACACAACGAGCGTGTGGTTCCCATCAGGTTAAAATACTCACCCCAGTTGACTAACCTTACTCTCCCGTTTATGTAATTTGCCTATCAGTGGTTAAATGTGAGTACATCCAAGTTAATTAAATTATAACTGCTAAATGTGGATGTGGTCTCGGCTTAGATCATGCAGAAACTGACGCACTGTAAGATGTTCGGAAATGAAGAAACTATTTGCATGACGGGTAAAAGTAATGTATTTACAGCCATGTCACTAACGTCATCAGACCTTGACGGAAGCTTCCAGTGATCTCTTCATTGCTACGCTACTCACTTTTATTAAGTTGGACTAATCTGCAACAATATAACAAAAAACTACATCATTAAAGTTTGAAATATACTCACGAAGCAAATACAAAATTAAATTTTACACCCACACAGCTAGCTTATTATGAACTGACTCTCCAAGGTGTGGAGAAGACGGCGAGAACATGTAAATGCATCAAGGCTTAGCAACTAAAAGGTTTAGAGGGAGTACAACTGGGTTTATATTATTTAAACTTTTGTCATTTATACAGTATTGCTATACATGTAGATGGTCCCGGTGATCATTAACCCCCCCCCCCTTCCATAATTTATACTGAGAGAGAGATGAGTTTTAAGTGGGGCAAGTAGTGTGTGTTGAGTGGTAACCCTCCCAGAGAAAGAGTTCCTACTACAGATCACTATGGGGAGAGGGGAGGGGGGAGACAGCACACGTGTCTCGTCATTTACAAGATAAACGCACTAGTATATAAACACTATAACTTCCTTTCATTGTAGAGATGAGAGGTTAGGAAGTAATAGGGAAGGGGGGCGAGGAGACAAGAAGGAAGAGCAGGGAGGGAGGAGCAAGGAGGATAGTACTGGAGAGGGGGAAGAGTGAGGAGGGAATAAGAGTAAGGAGGAGGGAGTAAGAGTAAGGGTGATGAGATGGAGAGTAAGGTAAGAGAGAAAGGGAGAGGAGGATAGAGGGGAAGAGATAGTAAGGAAGAGTAGAGAGTGAATTATAGATAGAAAGAGGGAGGGAAGGAAAAAAAAAAGGCTTCAATGAATAAAAGTTGTAAACAAACATGGCGCGGAACGGAAGGGTTCAGCTGACCTTGATAAACAAATAGTTACCAGATAGCACCACAAGAAAGATTATAAGCTATGATCTGCCATATTCACTTTACGTTCACTAAAAAAAATCTAAACCAATTATGTTTGAGGTAATAATGCAGGTGAATATTAGTATACTGTAGCATACTATTATTACTACGTCCATGGGTGTGCGTGTGGGGGGAGGGGAGGCGGGGGAGGGAGGAATTAGATGGAGCTGGCGTCAGTCCTCCTGGGAGAATCATATTAGGATGTACGCCAACACTACGGTACTCTGGCCCACTTATTGAATAGCTTCCAGGCTGTTAGGTAGTACACGCTAGTGGGGAGGAAAGTGGAGGTGTGGGGGGAGAGGGGAAATGGAAGAGAAACAGGGGGAAGCAACACATAAGGGAGAAGAGAAGGAAATGCAGGAGAGGGGAAAACTAAAGACGGAAAATAGGAGGGGAAGGTTGAGAACATCAGTGGTTAAATATAACTTTCAGAAAGTTATTAACTTGGAAGTATGTAGGAGATGAACAGAGAGAGAGATAGGTGGGAGGAGATAAAGAGAAGGAAGAGTAAGAATTAAAATGCGCAGATGGGAAGGCGTGGTGGGTTTCAATGCCTTCCCTCCATCGCCTCACACTTGATTCTCCTGCTTTTTCTGCAACTGACCCAACAGTTCTCCTCACTGACTAAGACACGTTGGTCAAGTACACCCTGCACACAACAACAACTTCTATTCTCCGTAATATCACAGGTCTTGGTGGATTAAGAGCATATTGGTTACCAACTACAAGTCCCCAGTGATCCTTAAACAAGGATGCTGGTTGAGTCCCCAGTGATCCTTAAACAAGGATGCTGGTTGAGTCCCCAGTGATCCTTAAACAAGGATGCTGGTTGAGTCCCCAGTGATCCTAAACAAGGATGCTGGTTGAGTCCCCAGTGATCCTTAAACAAGGATGCTGGTTGAGTCCCCAGTAATCCTTAAACAAGGATGCTGGTTGAGTCCCCAGTGATCCTTAAACAAGGATGCTGGTTGAGTCCCCAGTGATCCTTAAACAAGGATGCTGGTTGAGTCCCCAGTGATCCTTAAACAAGGATGCTGGTTGAGTCCCCAGTGATCCTTAAACAAGGATGCTGGTTGAGTCCCCAGTGATCCTTAAACAAGGATGCTGGTTGAGTCCCCAGTGATCCTTAAACAAGGATGCTGGTTGAGTCCCCAGTGATCCTTAAACAAGGATACTGGTTGAGTCCCCAGTGATCCTTAAACAAGGATGCTGGTTGAGTCTCCAGTGATTCTTAAAAAAGATGCTGGTTGAGTCCCCAGTGATCCTTAAACAAGAACGATGGTTAAATCCCCCAGTGATCCTTACACAAGAACGATAGTTGAGTCCCCAGTGATCCTACACAAGAACGATGGTTGAGTCCCCAGTGATCCTTACACAAGAACGATGGTTGAGTCCCCAGTGATCCTTACACAATATGTTACTTTCACGAAATAGTGAGTTTCACAAATCAATTAAACAGTGTTGTATATGATGGTGGTGGCTGGCAATGATGGTGGTGGCTGGCAATGGTGGTGGCTACAACGTGGTGGCTAGCAATGGTGGTGGCTGGAATGGGGGTCCAGCAATGGTGGTGGTGGTGGCTAGCAATGGTGGTGGTGGGGGCTAGAAATGGTGGGGTGGGGGTCAATGGTGGGGTGGTGGCAGAATGGTGGGGTGGGGGCAAATGGGGGTGGTGGTCAGCAAGGTGGGGGTGGTGGCAGCAAGGGGGTGGTGGCTAGCAAATGAAGTGGGGGGTTTCAGCAACGGGGGGGATAGAATGATGGTGGTTTCAATGATGGGGGGGTTTGCAATGGTGGGGTTAGAAAGGTGGGGGTGTTTGAAATGATGGTGGGGGTTGCAATGATGGTGGTGGCTAGAATGGTGGTGGTGGCTGAATGGTGGGGCTACAAGATAGTGGTGGTCTATCAATGGTGGTGGTGGCTAGCAGGTGGTGGGGCAGCAATGAGGGGGTGGCTAGAATGATAGTGGTGGCTAGAATGATGGTGGTGGCTAGCAATGATAGTGGTAGTGGCTAGCAATGATAGTGGTGGCTAGCAATGATGGTGGCGGTAGCTGGCAATGATGGTGGTGGCTAGCAATGATAGTGGTAGTGATACCTTATACCTTTGATATACCTTTGAAGAGTTTCGAGAGTATCTACTCTCTGAGTCCGGCCATGGGCCAGGCTCGTCTGGTGCTTGCCTGGTCAACCAGGCTGTTGCTGCTGGAGGCCCACTGACCCAAATATCCATCACAGCCTGGTTGATCTGGCACCCGATGAAGATACTTGTCCAGTTTCCTCTTGAAGGCTTCTACACTGGTTCCAGCCGTGTTTCGATATCTTCTGGTAAGATGTTGAATAGTCTGGGACCCCGGATGTTAATACAGTGCTCCCGTATTGTCCCCACCGCACCCCTGCTCCTCACTGGGTTTATTTTACACTTTCTCCCATATCTCTCACTCCAGTATGTTGTTATGGCAGTGTGCAGATAGCAATGATGGTGGTGGTGGCTAGCAATGATGGTGGTGGTGGCTAGCAATGATGGTGGTGGTGGCTAGCAATGATGGTGGTGGTGGCTAGCAATGATGGTGGTGGTGGCTGGCAATGATGGTGGTGGCTAGCAATGATGGTGGTGGTGGCTAGCAATGATGGTGGTGGCTAGCAATGATGGTGGTGGTGGCTAGCAATGATGGTGGTGGTGGCTAGCAATGATGGTGGTGGTGGCTGGCAATGATGGTGGTGGCTAGCAATGATAGTGGTAGTGGATAGCAATGATGGTGGTGGTGGCTAGTAACGGTGGTGGTGGCTAGCAATGATGGTGGTGGTGGCTAGCAATGATGGTGGTGGTGGCTAGCAATGATGGTGGTGGTGGCTAGCAATGATGGTGGTGGTGGCTGGCAATGATGGTGGTGGCTAGCAATGATGGTGAGCAGAAATAAAGCTCTTCACAATTAACCGGTTCTCTCCCTGGGATGCGTCTCACTGTCAATACTCAACACCCCTCTTCCCCCGTCTCTCCCTCCTCCGCCTCTACCCCCTCTCCGTCTTCCCCTACCCACGTCAGACCCCACAAAGGTCACCCGGTCACAGTTGGAGAATATTAATTACTGATGTAATTACTGCCACTATCAGCAGCTAGTTGATCATGTACGTACATCTGATCCTGAACTATCAGACCTCAGTGGGTGAACACTTGCTACTTTGGATTGTATATTATAATTTATAATTTCTTACATGTACGCAGTATGGCCCTTGCTGATTTAGCGCTTCTCCATAAATACATACTAACCTCCTCAGACAGGTATTTCCTCAATGTGATGCAAAACGTAGATACAATAATCTCAAGGTTTGAGGCCTCTTATTAACAACACAGTGATTTACCAAAACTTTCCAATCTTCCCTTTGCGTATTATATATTTTTGTTGCTTGCGCTCCAGGTATAAAATCTGAGGGATTTCAGGCGTTCTCAGAAGGTTAGTTTGACTGATTTTATAATGACTTAAAGATATATGGACAGAGTAAGCCTTTAATCTAACCAAATTTCGCTGTCATGAAAAGCTTTGTCAAGGACAGGTTAGTTAAGGGCTGCTTTGTGCAAGGCAACCATGTGAAGGGCAACTGTGTCGAAGACAACTTCTTCAGATGTGCCTGAGTCACCACAAGTCGGCTTTGCACAAGTACCATGAATCTAACCCATTAAAATTTATTTGTACATTCTCCATATCCACAATGTCGTGTGTTTTAAATGAGGCTATAAACAATAACCCGCACGTAGCAGAAAGAAACTTTAGAAGAGGTTGTTAATACAAAGCAGCACAGCAGTACAAGTGTCTTACAGAATAGCACAGCAGTACAAGTGTCTTACAGAATAGCACAGCAGTACAAGTGTCTTACAGAATATCACAGCAGTACAAGTGTCTTACAGAATAGCACAGCAGTACAAGTGTCTTACAGAATAGCACAGCAGTACAAGTGTCTTACAGAATATCACAGCAGTACAAGTGTCTTACAGAATAGCACAGCAGTACAAGTGTCTTAAAGAATATCACAGCAGTACAAGTGTCTTAAAGAATATCACAGCAGTACAAGTGTCTTAAAGAATATCACAGCAGTACAAGTGCCATAAAGAATATCACAGCAGTACAAGTGTCTTACAGAATAGCACAGCAGTACAAGTGCCTTAAAGAATAACATTATTAGCTTTGTATCTCTTGATTCCAAGGTTCTTGCTATTCATGCTATATATTCCTTGCAGATGTTTACATGTGGATGTTGGTAGTTTTAAAGCAGTACAAGACTGGAGAGAAGATGGATCACCGGTGACAAGTCGCACATAACAATAAAAATAAAGACCTGCGGACTTAAAATCACATCAAATATCGCTGGAGGTACACATCAACCATGCAACTTCAGCAGTATTGGCCACCAGCAGCAACAGCCTGATTAACCAGGCAAGCTACAGACGATCCTGGTCGAAGGCCGGACTCAGGAAGTAGAAAAATTATCAGAACTCATCAAAGGTAAGAAATATGGAAGACAATTACTACGCACAATTTTTTAAAGAGGAATTGATTGGGCAGACAAGAGATAAACTGTTAAGTAAAAGGACACTTAACATAAAGAGATAAATTGATGGCAATGCAGAAAGTAGACAATAGGGCAGTTATAATGAACTGGAGGGAAATTCAACCCAGTTTCAACTGGAACCAGTAGAACTGGTCCAGGTAGCTTTAGGAGCTAATTTGACCCCAGTAGACAGGGAGTGGTGTGTAGGTACATACACACAAACAATAAGATGACTGAGGAAGTTGAGAGGTACACCGCAGGATAGTAGGACAAGTGAGGCGGAGTTACTGCAAGTCATACACGGGGCAGTCAAGGACACACTGACACCACACTTCCAGGATGAGCGTGACACGCACATGGCACCTCAATATTTAAATGACACCACACATACACACACACACACAGCACGGTTTCAGGGAAGGAAAATCCTGTGTCACAAACCTACTGGAGTTTTATGACAAGGTAACAGAAGTAAGACACGAGAGAGGGTGGATAGACTGCATTTTTGGACTGCAAGAAGGCGTTCGACACAGTTCCTCACAAGAGGTTAATGCAAAAGCTAGAGGAACAGGCACACGTAACAGGAAAAGCACTGCAATGGATCAGAGAATATCTGACAGGGAGGCAACAACGAGTCATGGTACGTGACGAGATGTCAGAGTGGGCACCTGTGACGAGTGGAGTTCCACAAGGGTCAGTCCTAGGACCTGTACTGTTTTTGGTATATGTGAATGACATAACGGAAGGGATAGACTCAGAAGTGTCCCTGTTTGCAGATGATGTGAAGTTAATGAGAAGAATCAAATCAGTCGAGGATCAGGCAGGACTACAAAGAGACCTGGACAGGCTGCAAGCCTGGTCCAGTAACTGGCTCCTTGAATTTAACCCTGCCAAATGTAAAGTCATGAATATCGGGGAAGGGCAAAGAAGACCGCAGACAGAGTATAGTCTAGGTGGCCAAAGACTGCAAACCTCACTCAAAGAAAAAAATCTTGGGGTGAGTATAATACCGAGCACATCTCCTGAGGCACACATCAATCAGATAACTGCTGCAGCATACGGGCGGCTGGCAAACCTAAGAATAGCGTTCCAATACCTCACTAAGGAATCATTCAAGACTCTGTATACCATATACGTCAGGCCCATACTGGAGTATGCAGCACCAGTTTGGAACCCACACCTGGTCAAGCACGTCAAGAAATTAGAGAAAGTGCAAAGGTTTGCAACAAGACTAGTCCCAGAGCTAAGGGAATTGTCCTACGAAGAAAGGTTAAGGAAATCAGTCTGACGACACTAGAGGACAGGAGGGTTAGGGGAGACATGATAACGACATATAAAATACTGCGAGGAATAGATAAGGTGGACAGAGACAAGATGTTCCAGAGAGGGACACAGAAACAAGGGGTCACAATTGGAAGTTGAAGACTCCTATGAGTCAAAGGGATGTTAGGAAGTATTTCTTCAGTCATAGAGTTGTCAGGAAGTGGAATAGCCTAGAGAGCGACGTAGTGGAGGCAGGAACCATACATAGTTTTAAGACTAGGTTTGATAAAGCTCATGGAGCAGGGAGAGAGAGGACCTAGTAGCAATCAGTGAAGAGGCGGGGCCAGGAGCTATGACTCGACCCCTGCAACCACAAATAGGTGAGTACAAATAGGTGAGTACAGGTCAGGAAGTGTGGTGGTGGTGTCAGGTGTAAGTAGCAGGCAGGTATTGGTGTCAAGTGTATCAGGCAGGTGTGGTGGTGATGGTGTGAGTAACAAGCAGGTGTGGTGTGTGAGTAACAAGCAGGTGTGGTGTGTGAGTAACAAGCCGGTGTGGTGTCAACGGTGTTCTTCACAAATATCAAAACTCTACCTGCCAGTTCCTCCACCCGCCATAACACTGAATAACCACCCACCAACACTGCCCTCCTCTCCCTAAAACCCTCTCCACTTACTCTCAACTCCCTCACCCACCACCCACCAACACTTACTACCTCCTCCTCTTTACAGAAGTGGTGAAATACGAGAGAAAAGAATGATAAGGAAGAAAGAGTGGGGACGGGGAGAAAAAATATATAAAAGACAAGTCATAGTACTAGTTTGACACCATTTCCTAATAAATAAAACACCACAAACGGTACACAAAGTAGGAGAGAGAGGAAGCAAAAGGAGTAGGAGATTAAGTGGAAGATAAAAGTAGAGAGAAAAATGACAATAAGCAAGAAATAAAACGTCAACATGAATGGAGGGAAAAAGAACAGGACATTATTAACAAGAATGAGAGAGCAACAAGCGAGGAGTCTGTATGTGGTAAGGTCATGGGGTGCCAAGAAGCTCCATGAAGGAGGGGGCCAGGGAGGGAGGGATGGGAAGACGAGAGAGAGAAGAGGGAAGGACGGTGGGACGGAGAGGGGAAGATGATGGTAGTGTAAGAGGGAAGCGACAAAGAACAAAATCGTGAGTTTTAAGAGAAAACGGGGAAGCAGCAGCTTGAGAGAATGTTAGTTACCAAAAATTTTGTCCTAGGTACATGTCGATTAGACACTAGGCCTGTTGTATATGCGTGCGTGTGTGTGTACTCACCTGGTTGTGGTTGCACGGGTCGAGACTCAGCTCCTGGCCCCGCCTCTTGGCTGTGTGTGTGTGTTACTGGTTGACTCCTTCATGCATATTCTCACCGCTACATATACAACCTACCTCCATTACTTTTAAGCCCACTTCACTCCACTTTCCTAGCTCCTGAAACTTAAAAATTACTTCCTAACATTTGTGTGAATCATCCATGTTTAGCTCCTTGTTTCTTTTCCTTGTTTGTTGCTTCTTGGGATTATAGCTCCCGCGGACTACATCAATTCCTTTGAGTATCCTGTACGTCGTGTTCATATCTCTCCCAGTCACCATTTTCTTTTCTATAATCGTCACTTCCTTTAGCTATGTTGTGACGACTGAAGACGCTACATTTGCTGTTGCTGGAAGAGACACCAAAATGCGAGAAGCAACCACAAGTGCATCAGAGGCTGCCACAAAACATCGAGAAACTGTCTTGGAATTATCAACAGGAAAAGGGAAACCACAGTTTTAAATCGTGAAAGAAGCGGCATGACAGAGGTTACAGGAAGTTCTTCACAAATACAGAGTCGACAAGTGGACTGAGGTGCAGGCCGAGTACAACACCTCGTGCACAGTGTAACTATTATTAAGTAATATAAGATGCTGTGAATAAATGATTTACAAAAGCGGCAAGTTGATAAATGAGACACTTTTGCAACATTTGGGTATCTTTATTCTGGAAACGTTTCGCCACACAGTGGCTTCTTCAGTCCAATGAAGGAAAAGATGGAAGATGAGCAGTTTGCTGTAGTGAACACATCAGCTACACGCTGATACCACCACCCTAACACCGTTGCTGTATCTACAAATACGTAAAAAAAATGAAAATATTTTCATATTCGAAATACAAGTTACAAAATGGCTGCCGGAGCTAATTAATGACAGTCACGAGACTTCAGTCATCTTCGTCAGTTATTAACTAGAATGGAGGAGTTACGATATAACTATAAAAGGAGACGAGGAAAGAAACAGATTTATGAGTCCCATCAACAGTGTATGTACATGAAATACCTGTCACACCTGTGTATAACTCTATATATCTGTGTACTCATCTGATTATGTAAGTGTGCATTTACCCGAGTATATTCTATGGATCCCGAGTGTCGTGCTTTGTATGCAGCTATGTGAATTAACATGATGTATACGATTTTTTTTTATTTCTAAACAAGCGTAGCCACCTGACCTCTGTGGTAAGCTAATGTAACGCAGTTTAGTGGTGGGCAGCCTACCTTGTATCAGCAGCTTAGTGGTGGGCAGCCTACCTTGTATCAGCAGCTTAGTGGTGGCCAGCCTACCTTGTATCAGCAGCTTAGTGGTGGCCAGCCTACCTTGTATCAGCAGCTTAGTGGTGGCCAGCCTACCTTGTATCAGCAGCTTAGTAGGTGCCAGCCTACCTTGTATCAGCAGCTTAGTGGTGGGCAGCCTACCTTGTATCAGCAGCTTAGTGGTGGGCAGCCTACCTTGTATCAGCAGCTTAGTGGTGGCCAGCCTACCTTGTATCAGCAGCTTAGTGGTGGCCAGCCTACCTTGTATCAGCAGCTTAGTGGTGGCAGCCTACCTTGTATCAGCAGCTTAGTGGTGGCCAGCCTACCTTGTATCAGCAGCTTAGTGGTGGCCAGCCTACCTTGTATCAGCAGCTTAGTGGTGGCCAGCCTACCTTGTATCAGCAGCTTAGTGGTGGCCAGCCTACCTTGTATCAGCAGCTTAGTGGTGGCCAGCCTACCTTGTATCAGCAGCTTAGTGGTGGCAGCCTACCTTGTATCAGCAGCTTAGTGGTGGCCAGCCTACCTTGTATCAGCAGCTTAGTGGTGGCCAGCCTACCTTGTATCAGCAGCTTAGTGGTGGCCAGCCTACCTTGTATCAGCAGCTTAGTGGTGGCCAGCCTACCTTGTATCAGCAGCTTAGTGGTGGCCAGCCTACCTTGTATCAGCAGCTTAGTGGTGGCCAGCCTGTATCAGCAGCTGTGTGCACGTACAGCAGCTTAGTGGTGGCCAGCCTACCTTGTATCAGCAGCTTAGTGGTGGCCAGCCTACCTTGTATCAGCAGCTAGTGTGGCCAGCTACGTATGCAGCTATGTGCCAGCCACCTTGTATCAGCAGCTTAGTGGTGGCCAGCCTACCTTGTATCAGCAGCTTAGTGGTGGCCAGCCTACCTTGTATCAGCAGCTTAGTGGTGGCCAGCCTACCTTGTATCAGCTTACATTGAGAGTTACTTAGTACAAATGAAGTAAAGTTTTATATTGACCAAGGATGATTGTTGCCAGGCTGGCATATAATGTAGTTTAAAAACATCCAGATGATGTTGCAGCTCTGAATCTCCATTATTTCAATTAGTTTTGTCCGGCTCTGTGGAGTTTACACAAAAAATCCCAAACCTGTACACCAATATCACTCCATAAGAGACTTGTCAGCCGGTGCAAAACCCCTCCCATAAAAGCAGGGTCGCGATGAGTAGTGGTGGTGACGTCTCAAGACTCTCTCTTCAAGAGGGTACTTACTTGATAAGCTCTTCAAATCAGTTCGTGACCAGCTGGATTGTGGTAAATATGTTGGACTCCGGGCGGCCAGCACCAACAACCTGGAGCGCTTTCGTGCAACTACACCGCGGGGGCAATGACCCACGGAATCGTCGTAAAGTAACGTAAGGTAGCATTCTCCTGTGTACTTTTACCTTTGATGAGTTTCGAGAGTCTTTCTACTCCCGGAGCCCGGCCATGGGCCAGGCTCACCTGGTGCTAGCCTGGTCAACCAGGCTGTTGCTGCCGGAAGCCCCCTGCCCCACATATCCTGCTACTTTTGTGTATGGGTTAGGCCATCCTGAGAGATGGCACTTCCCAAGTAATAGTAACTCCAGCTCTGATGGAAAGATAACTTTGAAGTTGTCGTAGGTGATGAACCTATAAGTAAATACTCGAGGACATCGTCACTGCCTTACACAAGTCTCACAGCTCAGCCTCTAATGCAATATGGCACACAAATACCTACACTTTGTTCCACTGTCTAACTTTCCTATAAAATAAGAAAACATCTCATTGTAGATGTATTAAATTTTGTTAAATAAATAAATAAATCATTCATTCATTCACACACACACATACTCACTCACTCACTCACTCTCTCACACTCTCTCACACTTTCACTCTCTCTCTCTCTCTCTCTCTCTCTCTCTCTCTCTCTCTCTCTCTCTCTCTCTCTCTCTCTCTCTCTCTCTCTCTCTCTCTCTCTCTCTCTCTCATACAATAAGCTTGTGGAGTGTGCATCTATTTATAAAAGGCTACAAGGCTAGGGCTGTGTCGCTCCCAGAATATCCTCCTCCCACACCTCTGACGTCACACTCCACACCTAACACCCACCTTGCAGCTGCTGCTGCTGCTGCTGCTGCTGCTGCTATTGCTGCTGCTGCTGCTACTGCTGCTGCTTCTTCTTCTTTTAGTACTATTGATGCTGCTGCTGAGGCCGAAGCAAAGGACACACACGGAAGAAAGATAGGGAGAATGGAAGAGAATGAGAGAAAATGAAGGGGAAGGGAGAGAAAACTAAAGCAAGGAGAGTTAAAAGAGGAGACAAAAAAAGAAACTACTTGACATGTTCCAGCAAACAGTTCGTGATAGCCTGCGAGCAGCCAATCTCAACAGCCTGGCTGACCTGGCCTGGTCAGGGACGAACCGGAGACGGGGAAGTCATCGCACCCAGCACAACCACCACCGCTTTCATCACTCCCACCAACAACAATCACCACCACTCATCATTTTCATGGTCATCACAGGTGCCACCACAGCGACACCACAACAGAAGTGACACACTGACCTGGTTCACACACACCAATGATAAATCTTCTCTTGATAATCTCCCAAAATTCTGTGACAGGGTAAAGGAAATTAAGCAGTTAACACCAGGATATATAAGACGGCTTCTTTGCCTGTAAGACAGCACTTGACCAAGTACCAGAGGCTGGTACACAACGTGGGAGAGCTAGGAAAAGTAACATGGGAGGGGCTCAAATGGACACACAAATTTCCGGAGAAAAGTGCCAGTTATAATCTGGGAGGAAGAGACCGGACATGGAATACAGCCTGGGAAGAGAGGCACTGCAGACCATGTACATGGAGTATAGGCTGGGAAGAGAGGCACTGCAGACCATGTACATGGTCAAATGCTTGTTAGTAAGCGTCACAACAACAGCTGACCACCAACAGCAACAACTTTGGAGGTATTAGGTAGTAAGAGCTGTGGAGGAACTAACAGCAACAGGTCTGGAGGTGTTGGGTGGTGGATGGAGGTGGAGGTGGTCGTGGTAGATTTAGGTGGTGGTGGTTGGTGTGGGGAGTAGTAGCAACAGGTGTGGCACTGGTGGTGATAAACCGAGGAGGATGGCAGTGGTGGTGGTGGTTGTGCAGGCGTGGTGGCTCGTGTCAAGGTCACGTTAAATCCACTCAGTTATCCCCTTCCCCGTCTCTTTTTTTTTCCTTTCTCCCCCACCTCTCTCTAGTCTACTGAAGTATCAGCAAGGCAGCAACTGAATAAAGCGACAGCATATGGGTGGAGTGCATTTTTCTGACTTGCAAGAAATCGACTGACAGTTCCCACCAACAGCCTGATTCACAAACTAGAACAGCAGACAAAAATGTAAGGAAGAGTCCTCCAGTGGATCAAGGAGTACGTGTAAGACAACAGACAATGTGTGACAGCACAGGAGGATGAGTACTGGCACCACCACTGTCAGTGATATAGCTAAATGACCCGTCAGAGGATCGAATGAAGTGTTCTGGTTTGCAGAAGACGTGAGCCTCGTGAGAATATGAATGAGAGAGGTCAGTCTCCAGTTAGACGAGCTGTTAGAATTTAGTTAAAAAAAAAAAAGATGATGGATAGTCGTGCAAATGGGGAAAGGATGGTGAGCTGAATGAGGAGGAGGGTCGGGAGTGGGTTACCTGGGCGTGTAAGGGAGAGGTGGGAGAAGTATGGGATACAGATGAGGCAGAGCCAACAATAACGGAACACGGGCAAATATTTTTGTTAGTGGGTTTGGGTTTAAGAAGGAGCTGCCAAGTACGGGCCAGTAGGCCCATACTTGGCTTATATTCTTAAGAGAGCACCTTGCGAGGCACCCACTATGGCTTGAGTAACATACAGTACATGGATGGAAGGAGAGCATGATAGACGGAGAGAAAACTGATAAGTAAAGGAGAAGAGGATAAGAGAGAGAGGGGGGGGGAGAGAGACAGGGGGTGAGGAGTCGATATGGTAACAAGAAAACATCAGTGACCCGTTAAACCATCAGCAACGCCAAACTACTTCGGCGACATATACAACACTTAGAAATGCTTTCAAGAACCTCAACAAAAATACATACATTTATATTAGAACACTATATACATCTTACGTCAGGAGTATGAGGCGCCAGCATCCTCATAAAGCACAAAGAAATTAGGAGATCCAGATTCGCAAAGATTGGTACTAAACCGAAAGATAGATTATTAGAGATTTAAGGAGTTCAAGCAAACAACACCGTAAGAAAGAACGAAGAGATGTGATCATAACATGTACAATACTCAAGGGGATTAGCAAGAGTGTATAGGGACAGGCTGAGAGGAAGCCAGAGGACACAGACGGCAACTAAACACACACAAAGCCACAGTGACGTTAGAAATAACCTTTTTCAGACTCAGATTAGTAAGGAAAACGCACTAGACGAAGATATGGAGAGAAAACAAGTCACTAACATTGTTCAATTGTTCATGGGGCCAAAAGCTAGGACTTGGCTCCTATAAGGACGAATATACATGAGCGCCAGACTTAAAATACACAAACATACACTTCATCAGGCGGCTTAATCAAACAGCTGAGGAACCATAATTAGTTGCTATTTAGGTTAAATGTTAATTTGTGTCAACAAAGTGAAGTTAACAGCATGGAATGAAGAGTGATGGTGATGATGCTGGCTTGGCTGGCTGGCTGGCTGGCTGGCTGGCTGGCTGGCTGTTTGGCTTGGCTGGCTTGGCTGGCTTGGCTGACTGGCTGTTTGGCTGGCTTGGCTGGCTGGCTGGATGTTTGGCTGGCTTGGCTGGTTGGAGTGCTTGTGCTTGATATTTTTTTACTTGGTTGTTTGGTTGAATGACTGACTGGCCTCCAGTAGTACTAACAAAAAATTCTAACTTCAATATAATTTCCTATCGGATTAATGAAACGATTACTACTACTGCTACTATTACTAATACTACCACTATTACCTCCACCAAAACCAAAACAATAACGACTGTCAACACAATCGCTAATAAGCTACAGTTAGATAAAGATCAGTGCTTCATTTACTGTTAAACCTAATAACAACACTCAAGGGCGCCTTGCAGCTCAGTGTTCTCAAGATCACACTGAACACACGGGGTATACACCCGACATACGCTAACAAAAAATCATACCTCAGATAGTTCTCTATGACTTACTTGTGATTGATTTCCAGAGTTAGACTGGAGAAGGCCGGCCTCAGGCCAGACTCATCTGGCACCTGTTGCAGGAAATGTGGCATCTTAGTACAGACGTATTTAAACTACGACATAAGCCAAGCTACTGGTTACTAGGTCACACTTCATATTATCCACACTAGTGACCCACATCAGCCATACTACAGGCACAGATGACAGATCAACCAGGCTGTGATGGGTATGTGGACCAGTGAGCCGCCAGCAGCAACAGCCTGGTTGACCAGGTATATCAACTAAAAGGACACTACCCACATTAAGTGCAAAGTAACCAAGTACATGATCCTCTTCCTGCCCAGATTCCTAGCAAGATTCTGAAGCTTTAGCTAATACCCACAACCAGCCTATGCTTCATGTGATATACGGAGAGTGAAGCCAAGGCTCTTTTTTTTCTTCCCCAGAGCCTCGCCCTCTACAGTAATTTCTACCTCCAAACTTATGTAATATTTGTACTTTTACTCATACCTATATATACCCTATCCTGGTTGTTTTGATGTATCAGTTCACCATGGTTGATTTTCAAGTTCATGAAGACCAGTGGTATGACCAGTGACTATGGTAGCTATAAGCACTTCAGGAAGCCTCGTTCTCACACCATAAACCTGGTTAAGTTGGTCACATTCTTCTGTGAAAAACTAACGTGAAGGATTTAGAAGTGATGTCAGAGGATCTCACGTTCAAGGATCCCAACAATGTTACAACATTGACAGAATGGACAAAGAATCTTAAAAAAAAATGAGATACCAAGCCAACAATGGTCCTCTTTAAGTCACTTTTACATTCTAGGCTAGAATATTGCTATACATTAACAATGTACAGAGGACCTAAATTACCATGGACTTTTCAAGCCCCTCTCTCTGTATTCCCTGAAATGCAGACGAGAAAGGTACATTATAATTTACACCTGGCAAATCCTAGAGAACTGTTTCCAAATCTGCACAGGTTAATCACTCCCTACGAAATGGAAATAAATGGTATAAAATACCGACACAATGGAAAAATAAACACATAAGCAGTATAATGTGATCCTTTATTGACAACGTTTCGCCCACGCAGTGGACTTTATCGAGTCACAAACAGATCTACCTGGATAAAAGAAACAAGGTTATTTATAGGATTTAGTCAGGTGGAGAATGCTGGGTCAGGTGGAGAATGCTGCATGTGACAGTCTTCAAAGTAGGGTGATAGTTTAAAACCTCGAGTAACTTAAAGGACCTTCAGTGTTCCATTCTTGAGTTCTATGTGGAAAGCTGAACCTATTGCCAAGAAACTTCTTCATCGCTTTCCCACATAGAACTCAAGAATGGAACACTGCAGGTCCTTTAAGTTACCCGAGGTTTTAAACTATCACACTACTTTGAAGACTGTCACATGCAGCATTCTCTACCTGACCCAGCATTCTCCACCTGACTAAATCCTATAAATAACCTTGTTTCTTTTATCCAGGTAGATCTGTTTGTGACTCGATAAAGCCCACTGCGTGGGCGAAACGTTGTCAATAAAGGATCACATTATACTGCTTATGTGTTTATTTTTCCACTCCCTACGGAATCAAGAAGCTTGGCAGACCGTGCACAATATCCCCAATGAAAACCAGAGGTGCTTTTCAACAGCCTCCCATCATACATAAGGAAAAAATATCAGACCTTTTGGTCTCTTCAAGAGAGAACTTGTTAAGTTCAAGTCAATTTCTGATTAGCCAGACTGTAGCTCGTACGTTAGACTAAGTGCGGCCACCAGCAACAGCCTAGTTGATCAAGCTTTGATCCACCCGGAGGCTTAGTGCGAGACCGTGGTGCGGGAGTAGTGTCACAGCAAGCAAGCCGTGTCATATAGGCTGAGCACAAGTGTCACCTCACACCCATGTTGACCCACTTCACATAGAAAACAGTAAAGCAATGGCAGAAAATTATAGACCAATAGCACTGACTTCACACATTAAAATCTTTGAACGAGTATTAAGAAGCAAGACTGCAGTCCCATGAAATCGCAACAATTGAGCAATCCAGTGCAGCATGGGTTTAGAGCATGCTAGACTAGACTATGCTGTAATGCTAGATCATGACATGATCTTGGATGAACTGCAACATAAGCTAAATGCTAATGTAGTGTACATGAATTTTGCAAGTCTTCGACTAGTACCATCATAGTGGGATAGCGCACAAAGTGCGTGCAAAAGGAATAACAGGAAAAACGGGCAGATGGATTTTTTTGCTTCATAACAAATAAAACCCAGAAAGTAGTAGTAATCAGATTGAAGTCAGAGGCTGCCATAGTGAAAAGCCTCAAGGCACGGTACTCGCCCCACTTCTGTTTCTCATTCTTATATACGATATAGACAAGGATATAAATCACTGCACCGTAACATCCTTTGAAGATGACACCAGAATTTCTGAGAGTGGCGGCGGCCTTCGAAGACACAGCGAATCTTCAAGCGGATATAAATGAATTCTTCCGGTGGGCCTCAGACAACAACAGGATGCTCAGTGAATACAGGTTTAAGTTTCACCGTTATGAAACAGTGGAGGAAACAGAGTGAAACAGTCTGGGAGCGGACCGCCGAGGCTCTGATACCTGGAAAGTATTCTTCAGCTGTGTCATACAACAAGAAGGCTATGTCAATACAACACTAGTATCTGAGTTACCACTCAGCCTAGGTGGTGGGAGGTGAAACTCAATCTACCAAGTACCACCCACACAAATATGAATATTCATAAAACATCATCTCACCACTCCAACCACCCGATCCACATATTCCCCCACTCACCCCGCCCAACACAACCCTCACCCCGCCCGCTTGCTTCATATATGCGCCAGCGACAGTCATTCATTATGACGGAGTAATTCAGGCTTACATAACCTAAAAGAAAAAAAAACAGTGAGGGAGAACTAATAAGGAAGTGAGGGGAATAAAGCGTGAGAGGGGAGAAAGCGTGAGGGGAAGAGAAAGTGTGAGGGGGGGGGAGAGAAAGCTTGAGTGGTAGCAGACTGGTAAACAATCAAAGTTTTAGAATAAGTGTGTTCAAGGACGTTCTGAGCCTGAAGGTTACCTGAAGACGACCTGCTTCCAGAAAACACCTCCCAGTTGCTGGCCCGATCAACCAGGCTGTTGGTGTTAGTCACCAGCAGTAAACGTTTGCACCATAGCCCGGTTGATCAAAAACTGAGTCTGGTAAATATTCTGCAATGTGGTTGATCTCTACTTTCTCTCATTAACACATAAGATTAATTATTTTTTACGAAGCTCTTATACTCAGTATATACTTAACTTTGCTCTGATGCTGAGAGAGAGAGACATCGCGCACCCACACACACACCACACACACACACACACACACAACACACACACACACACACACACAGGCATGCACGTCTAAGTGTCTACAGCCACTGACAACTTTCTCCCGGTATAATAAGTTGTATGAGTAAGATAAGACCAGTCGTGGCAAGGTGAGTTTACAAGGGACTTGGTCAAACAAGTTGACTTGTGGGAATGTAGTATAAGGTAAACATGATAGGTTCAAGCGATATGCTTGATGATTCACCACGAGTATCCCCGGTAAGGCTGCCATGGCAGAATGAAGGTACCTTTGCGTTTGATATACCTTTACCTATGATATATCTTTACCTCTGATATATCTTTGATGAGTTTCAAGAGTTTTCCTACTCTCGCAGCCCAGCCCTAAGCCAGGTTTGTCTGATCCTTGCCTAGTCAACGAGGTTGTTGCTGCTGGCTTCCTACTGGCCCACATATCCGTCACAGCTTGGTTAATCCGGCACTGTGATAGGAATTAACCTTAAGACAGGTACTTTGCAGAGGAAATTGCCGAGTTTCCTCTTAAGGACTTCCACACTTGTTCCAGCAGTGTTTTTTATCTTCAGGCAAGATGATAAAATAGTCTGGCACCACAGATATTGATACAATGTCCTCCTATCGTCCTGTTTTTCACGGGGTAAATTTTACACTTTCTTCCATATCTCTCACTCCAGCATGTTATGTCAGTGTGAACATATGGGATTAGGCCCTCAAGTACCTTCCACGAACATAGTATCATGTATCTCTATCTCCTTCGCTCCAGTGAGTACATATTTAGAACCTTGAGGCGTTTCCAGTAATTTAAATATTTTACCGGCTCTATGAGGAGAGTAAATGATCTTTTAATATGTTCCAGCTGTGATCTCTCCTGCCCTGAATGGAGTAGTCAACAACGGACAGTACTCCAAAGGAGAAAGCACAAGCTATTTGGAAAGTGTCACCTGGTCACAGACAGGGCCGCGGGGGCGTTGACCCCCGGAGCCCTCTCCAGGTATACTAACATTATTTCCCTTGTCCTGAAAGTCCTCTTTATCCACTAGTCATATTTCTGGCCGTCGAGACATTTGCCTTATTATCTTCTTTGAAAGAAAGATTAGCTGACATTACACCCACATCCTTCACGTGTTTCCTTCCTTCTATTTAACACTCCTCAAGTTTTTTTTATAGTGTTCCTTCAGAGTTTTCATTTTTTTTCAGACCTAAGCAGCTGGAACTTGTCACAGCTGAAAGTCGTGTTATTTTTCACTTTCCACTGAAATCCTTTGCTGACAACTTGTTGCAATTTATCCGCGCCTTCTACCGAGGTGATTTTTATGCTTATTTTGGGGTCATCTGCAAATGATAAGAAACTGTGGAGAGAGTTCTTATCTATGTTCGCTAAGTAGATACGAAAGCATTAAGAGGTAACCAATAAGAAGTTTGTATTGTACAGCAGTCACCCACTCCTTGGGCAGGGCAGGGCAAGGCAGGGCAAGACAGGGCAAGGCAGGGCAGGGCAGGGCAGGGCAGGGCAGGGCAGGGCAGGGCAGGGCAGGGTAGGGTAGGGTAGGGCAGGGCACGGCACGGCAGGGCAGGGCCTTGTAGATGGTGGGTTGATAACTAGGAAGATTGTGGAAATAAACACTGACAGGATGACTACCATGGGAATACGTAGTTCCTAGTCAGTTGATAGGGAGAACGTATTGACTACACCCATGGTAGTAAAGCGTGACCACGCTCACCAAGGTAGTAAAGCGTGACCACGCTCACCAAGGTAGTAAAGCGTGACCACGCTCACCTTGGTAGTAAAGCGTGACCACGCTCACCTTGGTAGTAAAGCGTGACCACGCTCACCTTGGTAGTAAAGCGTGACCACGCTCACCAAGGTAGTAAAGCGTGACCACGCTCACCTTGGTAGTAAAGCGTGACCACGCTCACCAAGGTAGTAAAGCGTGACCACGCTCACCTGGTAGTAAAGCGTGACCACGCTCACCAGGTAGTAAAGCGTGACCACGCTCACCATGGTAGTAAAGCGTGACCACGCTCACCAAGGTAGTAAAGCGTGACCACGCTCACCAGGTAGTAAAGCGTGACCACGCTCACCAAGGTAGTAAAGCGTGACCACGCTCACCAAGGTAGTAAAGCGTGACCACGCTCACCAAGGTAGTAAAGCGTGACCACGCTCACCAAGGTAGTAAAGCGTGACCACGCTCACCAAGGTAGTAAAGCGTGACCACGCTCACCAAGGTAGTAAAGGCTGACCACGCTCACCAAGGTAGTAAAGAGTGACCACGCTCACCAAGGTAGTAAAGGGTGACCACGCTCACCAAGGTAGTAACGCGTGACCACGCTCACCAAGGTAGTAAAGGCTGACCACGCTCACCAAGGTAGTAAAGGAGAACCACGCTCACAAAGGTAGTAAAGGCTGACCACGCTCACCAAGGTAGTAAAGGATAACCACGCTCACCAAGGTAGTAAAGAGTAACCACGCTCGCCAAGGTAGTAAAGGGTGACCACGCTCACCAAGGTAGTAAAGGGTGACCACGCTCACCAAGGTAGTAAAGGCTGACCACGCCAGGTAATACACGCTCACAGGTAGTAAAGGTGACCACGCTCACCAAGGTAGTAAAGGCTGACCACGCTCACCAAGGTAGTAAAGGCTGACCACGCTCACCAAGGTAGTAAAGGGTGACCACGCTCACCAAGGTAGTAAAGGGTGACCACGCTCACCAAGGTAGTAAAGGGTGACCACGCTCACCAAGGTAGTAAAGGGTGACCACGCTCACCAAGGTAGTAAAGGCTGACCACGCTCACCAAGGTAGTAAAGGCTGACCACGCTCACCAAGGTAGTAAAGGCTGACCACGCTCACCAAGGTAGTAAAGGGTGACCACGCTCACAAAGGTAGTAAAGGTGACCACGCTCACCAAGGTAGTAAGGTGACCACGCTCACCAAGGTAGTAAAGGGTGACCACGCTCACCAAGGTAGTAAAGAGTGACCACGCTCACCATGGTAGTAAAGGTGACCACGCTCACCAAGGTAGTAAAGGGTAGCAAAGCTCACCAAGGTAGTAAAGGGTAACAACGCTCTCACCAAGGTAGTAAAAGGTGACCACGCTCACCAAGGTAGTAAAGGTGACCACGCTCACCAAGGTAGTAAAGGTGACCACGCTCACCAAGGTAGTAAAGGGTGACCACGCTCACCAAGGTAGTAAAGGGTGACCACGCTCACCAAGGTAGTAAAGGGTGACCACGCTCACCAAGGTAGTAAAGGGTGACCACGCTCACCAAGGTAGTAAAGGGTGACCACGCTCACCAAGGTAGTAAAGGGTGACCACGCTCACTAAGGTAGTAAAGGGTGACCACGCTCACCAAGGTAGTAAAGAGTGACCACGCTCACCAAGGTAGTAAAGGGTGACCACGCTCACCAAGGTAGTAAAGGTGACCACGCTCACCAAGGTAGTAAAGGTGACCACGCTCACCAAGGTAGTAAGGTGACCACGCTCACAAGGTAGTAAGGTGACCACGCTCACCAAGGTAGTAAAGGGTGACCACGCTCACAAGGTAGTAAAGGTGACCACGCTCACAAGGTAGTAAAGGTGACCACGCTCACCAAGGTAGTAAAGGTGACCACGCTCACAAGGTAGTAAAGGTGACCACGCTCACAAGGTAGTAAAGAGTGACCACGCTCACCAAGGTAGTAAAGAGTGACCACGCTCACAAGGTAGTAAAGAGTGACCACGCTCACAAGGTAGTAAAGAGTGACCACGCTCACAAGGTAGTAAAGAGTGACCACGCTCAACAAGGTAGTAAAGGTGACCACGCTCACAAGGTAGTAAAGGTGACCACGCTCACCAAGGTAGTAAAGGTGACCACGCTCAACAAGGTAGTAAAGGGTGACCACGCTCACCAAGGTAGTAAAGAGTGACCACGCTCAACAAGGTAGTAAAGAGTGACCACGCTCAACAAGGTAGTAAAGAGTGACCACGCTCACCAAGGTAGTAAAGGTGACCACGCTCACCAAGGTGTAAAGGTGACCACGCTCACAAGGTAAGGTGACCACGCTCACCAAGGTAGTAAAGAGTGACCACGCTCAACAAGGTAGTAAAGGTGACCACGCTCACCAAGGTAGTAAAGGTGACCACGCTCAACAAGGTAGTAAAGAGTGACCACGCTCAACAAGGTAGTAAAGAGTGACCACGCTCACCAAGGTAGTAAAGAGTGACCACGCTCAACAAGGTAGTAAAGAGTGACCACGCTCAACAAGGTAGTAAAGAGTGACCACGCTCACCAAGGTAGTAAAGAGTGACCACGCTCAACAAGGTAGTAAAGAGTGACCACGCTCACCAAGGTAGTAAAGAGTGACCACGCTCACCAAGGTAGTAAAGAGTGACCACGCTCACCAAGGTAGTAAAGAGTGACCACGCTCAACAAGGTAGTAAAGAGTGACCACGCTCAACAAGGTAGTAAAGAGTGACCACGCTCACAAGGTAGTAAAGAGTGACCACGCTCAACAAGGTAGTAAAGAGTGACCACGCTCACCAAGGTAGTAAAGAGTGACCACGCTCAACAAGGTAGTAAAGAGTGACCACGCTCAACAAGGTAGTAAAGAGTGACCACGCTCAACAAGGTAGTAAAGAGTGACCACGCTCAACAAGGTAGTAAAGAGTGACCACGCTCAACAAGGTAGTAAAGAGTGACCACGCTCACCAAGGTAGTAAAGAGTGACCACGCTCAACAAGGTAGTAAAGAGTGACCACGCTCACAAGGTAGTAAAGAGTGACCACGCTCAACAAGGTAGTAAAGAGTGACCACGCTCACCAAGGTAGTAAAGAGTGACCACGCTCACAAGGTAGTAAAGAGTGACCACGCTCACAAGGTAGTAAAGAGTGACCACGCTCAACAAGGTAGTAAAGAGGGACCCGCTCCAACAGGTCGCTCAGCTGTGGTCCAAACAATAATAAAGTCAGTCACCAAGGTAGTTAAAGCGTCCTACTCCCTGACAGGTCCACGCTCCACAGTCTCCCACGGGACTCCCTCCCGATCACACTCCTCCCTCCACAGCTGTCTCCCCTCACATCACCTCCCTTCTCTCTTCTCTTCTCCTCTCTCCTCTCTCTCTCTCTCCCTGTACACCTCCTCTCTCTCTCCCACAGCTCCTCTCTCCCCTCACACCCTCCTCTCCCTCACACCTCCTCCTCCTCTCTCCCTCACACCTCCCTCCCTCCTCACACCTCCTCTCTCTCCCTCACACCTCCTCTCTCTCCCTCCACCTCTCCTCTCTCTCCCTCACACCTCCTCCCTCCCTCTCTCCCTCCACACCTCCTCTCTCTCCTCACACCTCCCCTCTCTCTCCTCCACCTCCCTCTCTCTCCCTCCACCTCCCTCTCTCCTCACACCTCCTCTCCTCACTCTCTCTCCTCCCACACCTCCCTCCTCCTCTCTCCCTCACACCTCCCTCCCTCCCTCTCTCCTCTCCTCTCCTCTCTCTCTCTCTCACACCTCCCTCTCTCTCCTCACACCTCCTCTCCCTCCCTCACACCTCCCTCTCTCTCCCTCACACCTCCCTCTCTCTCCCTCACACCTCCCTCTCTCTCCCTCCACCTCCCTCCTCACACCTCCCTCTCTCTCCCTCACACCTCCTCTCTCTCTCCCCTCACACCTCCCTCTCTCTCCCTCCACCTCCCTCTCTCTCCCTCACACCTCCTCTCTCTTCCTCACACCTCCCTCTCTCTCCCTCACACCTCTCTCTCTCTCTCCTCACACCTCCCTCCTCTCTCCCTCACACCTCCCTCCCTTCCCACTCTCTCTCTCCCTCACACCTCCCTCCCTTCTCTCTCTCTCTCTCTCTCTCGCTCTCTCTCTCCACACCTCCCTCTCTCTCCCTCACACCTCCCTCTCTCCCTCACACCTCCCTCTCTCCCTTACACCTCCCTCTCTCTCCCTCACACCTCCCTCTCTCTCCCTCACACTTCCCTCTCTCTTCTCTCTCCCTCACACCTCCCTCCCTCCTCTCTATCTCTCTCTCCCTCACACCTCCCTCCCTCCTCTCTATCTCTCCCTCACACCTCCCTCCCTTCACTCTCTCTCTCCCTCACACCTCCCTCCCTTCACTCTCTCCCTCACACCTCCCACCCTTCTCTCTCTCTCTCTCTTCTCTCTCTCTCTCTCTCTCCCACATCTTCCCCTCCTTCACACCTCAGAAATTACCTGCGAGAACGTGACCTCAAGACGCTGTAAAAACGGAGAATAAGGAGAGACATGGTCACGACATACTTATTACCGTGGGACAGTGACACAGTTGTGACAAGATAGACTCGTTACTCATGGAATAACCAGAACGTGGACACGCACGGAAACTGGACACCAGATGAATCAGAACAAACATCTTTATAAGGTAAGAGGAGTCACAATAAACCATACCACGGGCGGGGATAGAACTCGCGATCAGAGAGTCATAAACATCTTTATAAAGTAAAAGGAATCACAATAAACATCTAGTGTCTAGTGACACTATGTGGTAAATTTCACACGGCATACCATTACACCTAAGTGATAAATAATCAAGGACACCACTGGAAAAAAAATCCTACTGCTTGATTGTGTTGGATCAGTGTAGCTTAAATGTACACAAGTTACCACTATAACTGTCAACTGGTACCACTGTACGACGATATTACCGCCTGTAAAATGCCATGTAGAAGAGCTGAATAATATTCTCAGTAAAGAATCAGACACAAGTGCAACATCTGGGTATTTGTAGACGTTTCGCCCTCCAGTGGCTTTATCAATACAAGGACATAATGTGAAGGATGTAAAATTATACAAAAGATAAGGTAATGAGTCCCTCAGCCTTGGAGCGGGTGAAGAGCACCGTAGTCTTCAAGAATACGGTGATCAAGGACTAATTACCTTATCTTTCGTACATAGTTCCACAGTCTTCACATTATGTCCTTGTATTGATAAAACCACTGGAGGGCGAAACGTCTACAAATAAAGATACCCAGATGTTGCATGAGTCTGATTCTTCCTCTTGTCGGTATTATGTACCATTTATATACAACAATATTCTTGGTGGTGGTGTGAATATAATGCAGAGAATTCGGAGTTTGGAAATTAGGAGGAGGTGCGGGGTTACCAAAACTATTGTCCAGAGAGCTGAGGAGGGGTTGCTGAGGTGGTTTGGACATGTAGAGAGAATGGAACGAGACAGAGTGACTTCGAGAGTGTATAAATCTGTAGTGGAGGGAAGGCGGGGTAGGGGTCGGCCTAGGAAAGGTTGGAGGGAGGGGGTAAAGAAAGTTTTGTGTGCGAGGGGCTTGGACTTCCAGCAAGCATGTGTGAGCGTATTTGATAGGAGTGAATGGAGGCATATGGTTTTTAATACTTGACGTGCTGTTGGAGTGTGAGCAAAGTAACATTTATGAAGGGATTCAGGGAAACCGGCAGGCCGGACTTGAGTTCTGGAGATGGGAAGTACAGTGCCGGCACTCTGAAGGAGGGGTGTTAATGTTGCAGTTTTATAACTGTAGTGTAAAGCACCCTTCTGGCAAGACAGTGATGGAGTGAATGATGATGAAAGTTTTTCTTTTTCGGGCCACCCTGCCTTGGTGGGAATCGGCCGATGTGTTAATAAATAAAAAAAAAATATTCTTGTATAACGACAGGTTCCCCGTCTACGTCTCAGGTGTCAGCACATACTACGTCTCAGGTGTCAGCACATACTACGTCTCAGGTGTCAGCACATACTACGTCTCAGGTGTCAGCACATACTGTATATACTACACTAGCACCTCAACGCTTGCAATCCAACTTGCCACTCACCTAAGTAACTTATCCATAACTTCAAACAATTATTCCCCCAGGCAACTTAGAATAGTCAACAACGTAACCAAAGTTGATTCACTAAGTATCCCACTTAAAGGACGAGTTTCCTTCAAACGGCACCTAACCTGGCGAGCTGGCTACACGAAGCAACAGTCTGGCTGATCAAGTTAATTTCAGTTTCCCAGACATCAACGGCAGGGAATCGAAACGTAAACTAGTACAACAGTTACTAAATATGGGAGGAGATGAGGGGAAGAAAGGAAGATAAGAGCGAGGGAGATTAGGGGCAACGAGAAGAGAGGGAAGGAAATAAGGGAAATGAACATAACTGAAAGATGCATTAAAATAAGGGAAAGAGAGAGATGAATAAATGTGTAATAAGAGGATAAGGAAGATAAGGGCGGCTGACACAAACAGCCTGGTCAATCAAATCCAACAAAAACAATGCCGGAAGCGCCCTTCAACTGTATAACTTCGCCAGCGCATGCGAGGCTGGCGAACCTTTGGGCAGGCTCCAGGAACTTTAATAAAGAAGCCTCTAGGATGTTATATACGACGTATGTCAAACCAGTTATAGAGTATACACCGCCGACATAACAGTTCCCGCCTGATAAAACATATTCCAGCTACTGAAAAACTCCACATGTTTGCAACAACAGCTGTGAGGGAATACGAAGGGAATTGTACTTAACTACCATAAAAAAAGCGAAGGATCGTGGGACACATGATTACGACTTTTTTTTCAGATGCTAAGAGGAATGACCAAGACTGAGAGGGACAGACTGAAATGCGAAAACCATGGACAAAGAAACACGTGATTAAATGAAAAGGAAATAGGGGAAAAGCTAGATGAGTAAGTGAACTAAAAACTATACGAACTTGCAAGAGTAGATATGACAAGTAGTAGTGAAATTAAATATAACTGAAGGGGCGAGGCCAAGAGCTATAAATTGACTGTAGTGACTACACGTGCACCACTACGACGCCCAAACCTTGTAAGAAGGATTCATAAGGTATATAGTAAAAGACTTGTAAAGACCAGGAGGACAAAGGGACACAGATGGAAGCTAAAGATAATGATGAAACTTACGGATGTTAGTGGTTAGTGGCATATTTTGCTGCCTAGAAAGATGGCATTCCATGAACTGGGCGCCTCGCCGAGTGAACCACCATGATACTAATTTCCTTTTCTAGCTTTGTAATGTTTCTGTTTATATCTGATATGTAATTTATAATTCTAACCTGGCTTGTGAAAAACTGTCTTGGCATTTACATTTATGTCTATTAGAATGGTAATAATGTATTCATTGTATTCTTACAGGATTTCACTCATTTCTTTGATATCAGTTTACCTTTGAAGAGTTTCGAGTCTCCCTACTCTCGGAGCCCGGCCATGGGCCAGGCTCGTCTGGTGCTTGACTGGTCAACCAGGTTGTTGCTGCTGGAGGCCCGCTGCCCCACATGTTGACCAGGCAAGCACCAGATGAGCCTGACCCATGGCCGGGCTCAGAGAGTAGAGAAACTCTTCAAAGGTATATCAAAGGTATACCAGGCAAGCACCCGCAGCGCTGGGCTGCGGCAGTAGGAAAACACTCGAAACCCATCAAAGGTATATCGAAAATAAAGGTAGGCCAGTAACCGGGAAGCCTGGTCTGGGACTAGGCCGTGACGGCAGTGATCTCAGGCACAGTTTGCACTACAAGAAGTGTGTACTAAGGTACACCGTCAACCAACATCACCAACACAGGGTGAGGGAGGCAGCAACACAGGGTGAGGGAGGCAGCAACACAGGGTGAGGGAGGCAGCAACATAGGGTGAGGGAGAAAGCAACACAGGGTGAGGGAGAAAGCAACACAGGCAGTGTCTCTGGGAAAGCAATTAGTGGAGCTGCACTCACAACCCCTCCTGGCTTCTCACAACCCCTGCTGGTCCCTCAACTCCTCTCATAACCCATACCCCTTCGTCTCTCTCTCATACAAGCACTCCCTCCCCTCACAACACGTACCCAGGAAGACAACACCTCTCTCAAGCTACTCTGTCACTACGACCACTATACAAAGGCACATAGTTACAGTATCAGTTTAAAGACAAGTGCAAGAATATGACACCTGGCGTGATTAGTCTGACATGACTGCTATGAATGAAAAAATGAGCGAATGTCAGGTGGGCAACTCAGTAATATTTACTTATTCATCCATATTCATTCATTCACACACACACACACACACACACACACACACACACACTCACACTCACACTCACACTCACACTCACACTCACACTCACACTCACTCTCTCTCTCTCTCTCTCTCTCTCGACTGGTGAAGCCATACATAGCACTCCTGTCCTCTCACTTCCTTGCCTTCCTTCACTCATTACCCTCCTAACACCTTTGATATACCTTATACCTTTGAAGAGTTTCGAGAGTATCTACTCTCTGAGCCCGGCCATGGGCCAGGCTCGTCTGGTGCTTGCCTGGTCAACCAGGCTGTTGCTGCTGGAGGCCCGCTGCCCCACATATCCATCACAGCCTGGTTGATCTGGCACCTGGTGAAGATATTTGTCCAGTTTCCTCTTGAAGGCTTCTACACTGGTTCCAGCCGTGTTTCGGATATCTTCTGGTAAGATGTTGAATAGTCTGGGACCCCGGATGTTAATACAGTGCTCCCGTATTGTCCCCACCGCACCCCTGCTCCTCACTGGATTTATTTTACACTTTCTCCCATATCTCTCACTCCAGTATGTTGTTATGGCAGTGTGCAGATTTGGGACCAGGCCCTCAAGTACTTTCCATGTATATATTATCATGTATCTCTCTCTCCTCCGCTCCAATGAGTACATGTTCAAGACTTGAAGGCGTTCCCAATAATTTAGATGTTTCAATGGCTCAATGTGAGCCGTAAACGATCTCTGGATTTGTTCCAGCTCTGCTATTTCTCCTGCCCTGAACGGGGCCGTCAGCACTGAGCAGTATTCTAAGTGAGGGAGCACTAGCGATTTGAATAGTGTCACCATCGGCATTATTTCCCTTGTTTTGAAAGTTCTCAATACCCACCCCGTCATCTTCCTGGCTGTTGTGATCTTTGTCTTGTTATGGTCTTTAAACGACAGATCAGCAGACATAATTATTCCCAAGTCCTTTACGTGTTCCTTTCGTTCTATGTGGTGACCCTCTTGCGTTTTGGAAATAAATGGTATAAAATACCGACACAATGGAAAAATAAACACATAAGCAGTATAATGTGATCCTTTATTGACAACGTTTCGCCCACGCAGTGGGCTTTATCGAGTCACAGACAGATCTACCTGGAAAATGAGCAACATGGAGATATATATAGGGTACAGTCAGGTGGAGAATGCTGGGTCAGGTGGAGAAAGCTGCATATGAGTCTTAAAAGTAGTGTGATAGTTAAAAACATAGTGTGACTTAAAGGACCTGCAGTGTACCATTCTTGAGTTCTAGGTGGGATAGCGTTGAAGACGTTTCTTGGCAATAGGTTCAGCTATGTTGTAGAAGCCGTTGTTCTGGTTGAAGTTGTTGGATATACAGATGAATGATGATTCTAGGATTCTTCGGTATTGCGTGTTGTCTTCTCTGGCGATGAGTCTTGCGTTTCTGTAGTTGATTAAATGGTTGTGTAAATTTCGGTGTTGAACACAGGCATTTCTTGAGTCGTCAGATCTGCCTGCGTACTGGTGTTCTGAAATGCGTGTTGCTCATTTTCCAGGTAGATCTGTCTGTGACTCGATAAAGCCCACTGCGTGGGCGAAACGTTGTCAATAAAGGATCACATTATACTGCTTATGTGTTTATTTCTCTTGCGTTTTGTATATAGTGTTCCTTTTGAGTTCTTCATTTTTCCATACATAAG
>WNWK01001584.1:260000-265929 GCA_009830355.1 Cherax destructor | reverse complement strand
AGCATAGCACTGCAGTGAGGCAACTGGCCCATGCTAGGCAAGCCATACTGTTCTTACCTTTTCCCCATTTTGCTGAGGCAGCCCCAATTCTAAGTCCCTACGGGGTTTTTGTTGGCTGAAACCCTGGCAGGGAGTGACTGAGGGCTCACCCAATTGTACTCCCCCAAATTTGGGTTGCAGGGGTCGAGACTCGCCCTGGCCCCGCCCCCGCTGTCCGCTACTGGGTCTCTGCTCCCCTGCTCCATGAGCTTTATCATCCCCGTCTTAAAACTATGTATGGTTCCCCCCTTCCACTATATCTTTTTTAACTATTCCACTTCCTGACTACTCTGTGGCTGAAGAAATGCTTCCTAACATCCCTTTGACTCATCTGAGTCTTCAGCTTCCAGTTGTCTCCCTTGTTTCTGTGTTCCCTCTCTGGAACATCCTGTCACTGTCTACCTTGTCGATTCCCGCAGTATTTTGTATGTCGTTATCATGTCTCCTCTGACCCTCTTTCCTCCAGTGTTGTTAGTCCTATTTCCCTCAACCTTTCTTCATAGGACAGACCCCTGAGTTGTGGAACTAGCCTTGTCGCAAACATTTGCACTTTCTCTAGTTTCTTTACGTGCTTGACCAGGTGTGGGTTCCAGACTGGTGCTGCATATTCTAGTATGGGTCTGACGTACACGGTGTACAGTGTCTTGAACGATTCCTTGTTAAGGTAACGGAACGCTAATCTTAGGTTTGCCAGTCGCCCATATGCTGCCGCAGTTATCTTGTTGATGTGTGCCTCCGGAGACGTGCTTGGCGTTATACTCACCCCAAGGTCTTTCTCCTTTGCCGAGGTTTGTAGCCTTTGTCCGCCTAGCCTGTACTCTGTCAGCGGTCTTCCTTGCCCTTCTCCGATCTTCATGACTTTGCATTTGGTGGGATTGAATTCGAGAAGCCAGTTGCTAGACCAGATGTCAAGCTTGTCCAGGTCTGTTTGAAGTCCTGCTTGGTCCTCTTCCGATGTGATTCTCCTCATTAATTTCACATCATCTGCGAACAGCGACACTTCTGAGTCTATCCCATCCGTCATGTCGTTTACATATACCAAGAATAACACTGGTCCTAGGACTGACCCCTGCGGTACGCTGCTCGTCACAGGCGCCCACTGTGATACTCATCACGCACCATGAACCGTTGTTGCCTCCTGTGAGGTATTCCCTGATCCATTCCAGTGCCCTTCCTGTTATACATGCTTGTTCTTCCAACTTCTTTACTAATCTCATGTGAGGAACTGTGTTGAAGGCCTTCCTGCAGTCCAGGAAAATGCAATCAACCCACCCTTCTCTCTCTTGCCTTACCTCTGTTACTTTATCATAGAACTCTAGGAGGTTTGTTACACATGATTTGCCTTCCCGGAATCCGTGCTGTCTGGTGTTTATTATCCTGTTCAGCTCGAGGTGCTCCACCATTCTTTTCCTGATGATTTTCTCCAGGACTTTGCACACTATACATGTAAGTGACACCGGTCTATAGTTTAGTGCCTCTTTTCTGTCTCCTTTTTAAAGATGGGGACTACATTGGCCTTCTTCCATACCTCAGGTATCTGCCCATTTTCAAGGGATGTGTTGAATATTATGGTAAGTGGCACACTCAGTACCTCAGCTCCTTCCCGAAGAACCCACGGGAGATATTGTCCGGACCCATCGCCTTTGAGGTATCAAGGTCACTGAGTAACTGCTTCACCTCCTCCTCAGTTGTGTGTATGCCCTCTAGCACTTGATACATCCCTTGTTGGTGACGCACCCATCCTGTCTATCCAGCTGCCTTCCTTCCTCCATTGTGAATACTTCCTAAACCTCAAGTTGAGCTCCTCACATACCTCTTGATCATTGCTTGTGAGTTCCCCATCTTCTCTCCTCAGCCTTATCATCTGGTCTTTAACTGTTGTCTTCCTTCTGATGTGACCGTACATCAGCTTCGGGTCGGACTTAACTTTCGATGCTATGTCGTTTTCGTACTGTTTCTGGGCCTCCCTCCGTACCTGTGCATACTCGTTTCTAGCTCTTCTACTACTCTCTTTGTTTACTTGGGTTCTTTGCCTTCTGTACCTTTTCCATTCTCTGACACTCTGAGTCTTTGCCTCCCTGCACCTTTGGGTAAACCAGGGGCTCTTTCTGGCCTTCCCGTTTAATCTTTTTCTGTTTTACAAACTACTGTTTTACAAACTACTGTTTTACAAACTACTGTTTTACAAACTACTGTTTTACAAACTACTGTTTTACAAACTACTGTTTTACAAACTACTGTTTTACAAACTACTGTTTTACAAACCACTGTTTTACAAACTACTGTTTTACAAACTACTGTTTTACAAACTACTGTTTTACAAACTACTATTTTACAAACTACTGTTTTACAAACCACTGTTTTACAAACTTCTGTTTTACAAACTACTGTTTTACAAACTACTGTTTTACAAACTACTGTTTTACAAACCACTGTTTTACAAACTACTATTTTACAAACTACTGTTTTACAAACTACTGTTTTACAAACCACTGTTTTACAAACCACTGTTTTACAAACTACTGTTTTACAAACTACTGTTTTACAAACTACTGTTTTACAAACTACTGTTTTACAAACTACTGTTTTACAAACTACTGTTTTACAAACTACTGTTTTACAAACCACTGTTTTACAAACTACTATTTTACAAACTACTGTTTTACAAACTACTGTTTTACAAACCACTGTTTTACAAACTACTGTTTTACAAACTACTGTTTTACAAACTACTGTTTCAATCGTGTTTAATCGTAGAGGAACTACGCAAGAGAGTTTACTGTACACGGTATGAAAATAAGATACGCTCCAAGCGCTTGGGAGCCAACAATCCCACGCGACTGTAAATTTAGAAGCGGAACCAGGAGCTGAGACTCAACTTCCTCGAACATGACTCGGTGAGTACAAACACAAAATGGCAACTCGCCAGTTAATATGCAAAATAAACTGAAAATTAAATTGTCTAGTTATACAAACACTACAATAACTGCTTCCTGCCCTCACAACTGACTATCTCCTGCCCTCACAACTGACTATCTCCTGCCCTCACAACTGACTATCTCCTGCCCTCACAACTGACAATCTCCTGCCCTCACAACTGACTATCTCCTGCCCTAACAACTGACTATCTCCTGCCCTCACAACTGTTTCCTGCCCTCACAACTGTTTCCGGCCCTCACAACTGTTTCCTGCCCTCACAACTGTTTTCTGCCCTCACAACTGTTTCCTGCCCTCACAACTGTTTCCTGCCCTCACAACTGACTATCTCCTGCCCTCACACTGTTTCCTGACTCACTGTTTCAGCCCTCAAACTGATATTCCTGCCCTACAACTGACTATTCCTGCCCTCACAACTGACTATCTCCTGCCCTCACAACTGACTATTCCTGCCCTCTACACTGACTATCTCCTGTCTACACTGACTATCTCACTGCTCCTACAACTGACTATCTCTCCTCACATGACTATCTCTCCTCACAACTGATATCTCCTCCCTCACACTGTTTCCTGCCCTCAACTGACTATCTCCTGCCCTCACAACTGACTATCTCCTGCCCTCACAACGACTATCTCCTGCCCTCACAACTGACTATCTCCTGCCCTCACAACTGACTATCTCCTGCCTCAACTGTTTCCTGCCCTCCGACTGACTATCTCCTGCCTCCTGACAATCTCCTGCCTCACAACTGACTATCTCCTGCCCTCACACTGTTTCCTGAACTCAAACTGACTATCTCCTGCCCTCATTGACTATCTCAGCCCTCACAATGACTGTTCCTGCCCTCACAACTGACTATCTCCTGCCCTCTGACTATCTCCTGCCTCACAACTGACTATTCCTGCCCTCACAATGTTTCCTGCCCTCACAACTGTTTCCTGCCCTCACACTGACTATTCCTGCCCTCCACTGCTATTCCTGCCCTCTGACTGTTTCCTGCCCTCTCACTGCTTCTCCTGCCCTCACAACTGTTTCCTGCCCTCACAACTGTTTCCTGCCCTACAACTGTTTCCTGCCCTCAAACTGACTATTCTGCCCTCGAACTGTTTCCTGCCCTCACAACTGTTTCCTGCCCTCACAACTGACTATCTCCTGCCCTCACAACTGACTATCTCCTGCCCTCACAACTGTTTCCTGCCCTCACAACTGACTATCTCCTGCCCTCACAACTGTTTCCTGCCCTCACAACTGTTTCCTGCCCTCACAACTGACTATCTCCTGCCCTCACAACTGACTATCTCCTGCCCTCACAACTGTTTCCTGCCCTCACAACTGTTTCCTGCCCTCACAACTGACTATCTCCTGCCCTCACAACTGTTTCCTGCCCTCACAACTGACTATCTCCTGCCCTCACAACTGACCATCTCCTGCCCTCACAGACTTCCTGCCCTCACAACTGTCTTCCTGCCCTCACAACTGACTATCTCCTGCCCTCACAACTGATATTCCTGCCCTCACTGACTATCTCCTGCCCTCACAACTGTTTCCTGCCCTCACAACTGTCTCTCTGCCCTCACAACTGACTATCTCCTGCTCCTCACAACTTTTCTGCCCTCACAACTGTTCCTGCCCTCACAACTGTATTCCTGCCTCCTTTTCTGCCCTCACAACTGACTATCTCCTGCCCTCACAACTGTTTCCTGCCCTCACATGTTTCCTGCCCTCACTGACATCTCCTGCCCTCCTGATTTCCTGCCCTCACAATGTTCCCTGCCCTACTGTTCTCCTGCCCTCACAACTGACTGTTTCCTGCCCTCACAACTGACTATCTCCTGCCCTCACAACTGACTATCTCCTGCCCTCACAACTGACTATCTCCTGCCCTCACAACCGATTGTGTCCTGCCCTCACAACTGACTGTTTCCTGCCCTCACAACTGACTGTCTCCTGCCCTCACAACTGACTGTTTCCTGCCCTCACAACTGACTATCTCCTGCCCTCACAACTGACTATCTCCTGCCCTCACAACTGACTATCTCCTGCCCTCACAACCGATTGTGTCCTGCCCTCACAACTGACTGTCTCCTGCCTTCACAACTGACTGTTTCCTGCCCTCACAACTATCTCCTGCCCTCACAACTGATTGCTTCCTACCCTCACAACTGATTGTTTCCTGTCCTCACAATTGTTTCCTGTCCTCACAATTGTTTCCTGCCCTGACAACTTTCCTGGCTTGAGCAATTAGCAACGCGGAAGCTTGACAGTTGTTCTCTTTATAGTTTCTTCTAAACTGCCCCTGGTCTTCCTAGCTAATATTGTCTTCTTCCTCCTTCATTTAGTTTCGACTCTAAGTCCTATTTCTCAACCTTTCCTTCTTCCTCCTTCTTCTTCAAGTATAATTTGGTAGCAGAATACACAAACACACACACACACACTCTGCCACTCACATACACACACACACAAACAGGGCAACTACCTGAGGTATGGAAGACAGCAAATGTAGTTCCAATTTTTTAAAAAAGAGACAGGAACGTAGCACTAAACTACAGACCAGTGTCACTGACATGTATAGTATGCAAGGTCATGGAGAAGATAGTCAGGAGAAGAGTGGTGGAGCACCTAGAAAGGAATGAGCTTATCAATGACGGCCAACACGGTTTCAGGGACGGGAAATCCTGTGTCACAAACCTACTGGAGTTCTACGACAGGGTGACATCAGTAAGACAAGAGAGAGAGGGGTGGGTAGATTGCATATTCTTGGATTGCAAGAAGACGTTTGACACAGTTCCACACAAGAGATTAGTGCAGAAGCTGGAGGACCATGCAGGGGTAACAGGGAAGGCACTACAATGGATCAGGGAATACCTGTCAGGAAGACAGCAGCGAGTCATGGTACGTGGCGAGGTGTCAGAGTGGGCGCCGGTGACGAGTGGGGTTCCACAGGGGTCAGTC
>WNWK01001584.1:192500-247500 GCA_009830355.1 Cherax destructor | reverse complement strand
AATACATAGTTTTTCACTCTGTGGCATCTTAAAAAAAAATGGGGTCCCAGAGAGCAGGACGGAAAACTAGGGGACTGGAGGATGAGTCTGCAAAGGAAGATTGGGCAGCAGAGCTCATGAAAAGGGAACATGAGTGGGGAAGGAAGCTAGAGGAGCTTAGCATGAAAATGGATGAGAGGATAGCTGCAGAAAGCAAGATAATGGAGGAGAGGATAGCTGCAGAAAGCAGGAAGTGGGAGAAGCAAGTCACAACAGCAAAGGCTAAGATACAGAGATTAGAAGAGGAACTGAAAAATTTGAAACAGCCTAAAGAACTAAAAAGCAATGTGGACATTGTATCAGAAACTGCTACCTCAGTCACAAAGAAGAGGACTGTAGAGAACGGAGTGAAACTGTATGCAGAGGCTATATCAGACCATCGTGGAGCCCGAGAAAAAGAGAGGATCACATCAGGAACAATCGAGGGGAGTGTAGTAAAAGGGAGAGCTAAGCTATACGTAGAAGCCCTAACAGACCACAGCAGTGCACAGGGAAAGTTAAGAAGGGAAAGCAACAGGCCACTGGGCCAAGGGATAACAGACAGTGAAGAGATTGAAGAAAGGAAAGCTGCAATGGAGGCAACTAAATCGAATCAGGGGTTACATAGGGATAGGCAGTGGGAGAATGAAAGAGAGAGATCAGTCTTTGTTTATGGGCTCCAGGAAGCTGAAGGGGAAACTTACGAAGCAAGAAGACAAGGGAGAAAAATGCGATTGAAAACATCGTGAAAGCAATAGAAGATGACATAACCCAGCTGGCAAATTTTCTGAGAATAGGGGGGTTTGCAAGAGGAAGAATCCGGCCAGTCAAAGTGATTTTCAAAGCAGAATTGACTCGAAACAGGATCCTGCAGGAGAAAGCAAGACTAAGGGATATGTCAGAGTACCGGAGGGTGTATCTCGACCGCGACAGAACACGAGAAGAAAGACAGAAACTGAAAGAGAGGGTACAGAGACAAAAGGAGGAAAGAGAGATGGACAGGAGAACCCAGACTCAGGAGGAAGCTCTAATACAGCCACCTTCAGATGTCCCCCAACCTGGACAACCCCAATGCAACCAAACAATCTAACCCAAAACACACATGCTATACCCAATGATTCCACCCACCTCATTACAAACTCCACCTTCACACCAACCACCCATAGTTCCCCATCAGATCTCCCACTTTCCCAACCCCAACGTACCCCCCAGACTACGGTTTTAGAAAAGAAGTTGAAGGTTTGGTATACAAATGCAGATGGTATAACAAATAAATGTGAGGAGTGGCATGAAAGAATAAAGGAGACATCCCCAGACATAATAGCACTCACAGAAACGAAACTCACCAGGATGATAACAGATGCAATCTTTCCACACGGATATCAAATCCTCAGGAAAGATAGAGGGAGCAGAGGGGAAGGAGGAGTTGCACTGCTCATTAAGAACAGGTGGGGATTTGAGGAAGTGGAAGGAATGGATGGAATGGGCGAAAGGGACTACATAATAGGAACAATTCAGTCTGAGGGCCATAAGGTGGTAATTGCTGTAATGTACAACCCGCCACAGAACTGCAGGAGGCCAAGAGAAGAATACGACGAGAGCAACAGAGCAATGGTAGACACACTGGCCGAGGTAGCCAGAAGAGCCCTCATGGGGAGAGCAAAGTTACTAGTTATGGGTAATTTCAATCACAAGGAGATTGATTGGGAAATCCTGGAGCCCCACGGGGGTCCTGAATCATGGAGAGCCAAGATGATGGATGTGGTACTGGAAAACCTCATGCATCAACATGTTAGAGACACTACCAGAGAGAGGTGGGGATGATCCAGCAAGACTGGACCTAGTATTCACCTTGAGTAGTTCGGACATCGAGGATATCACGTATGAAAGGCCCTTGGAGCTAGTGATCATTTGGTTCTGTGTTTTGATTATATAGTTGAGCTACAAGTGGAGAGGGAGCAGGAATAGGAAGGGAGAAACGAAACTACAAAAGGGGGACTACACAGGCATGAGGAACTTCCTACAAGACGTTCAGTGGGAGAGAGAATTGGCAGGAAAACCAGTAAAAGAAATGATGGAATATGTGACAACCAAATGCAAAGAGGCAGAGGAGAGGTTTGTCCCCAAGGAAACAGAAGTAATGGGAAGACCAGAACGAGTCCTTGGTTCACCCAAGGTGTAGGGAGGCAAAAACTAAGTGTAATAGAAAATGGAAAAAGTACAGAAGACAAAGGACCCAGGAAAATAAAGAGATTAGCTGAAGAGCCAGAAACGAATATGCACAGGTAAGAAGGGAGGCTCAACGACAATATGAAAATGATATAGCATCAAAAGTCAAGTCTGACCCGAAGATGTTGTATAGCCACATCAGGAGGAAAACAACAGTCAAGGACCAGGTAATCAGGCTGAGGAAGGAAGGTGGAGAGTTCACAAGAAACGACCAAGAGGTATGTGAGGAGCTCAACATGAGATTTAAAGAAGTATTTACACAGGAGACAGGAAGGACTCCAATAATTCAGAATAGGGAGGTATACCAACAAGTGCTGGATGAAATACACACAACCGAGGAGGAGGTGAAGTATAATACCGAGCACATTTGAGGCACACATCAATCAGATAACTGCTGCAGCATACGGGCGGCTGCAAACCTAAGAATAGCGTTCCAATACCTCACTAAGGAATCGTTCAAGACTCTGTACACCATATACGTCAGGCCCATACTGGAGTATGCAGCACCAGTTTGGAACCCACACCTGGTCAAGCACGTCAAGAAATTAGAGAAAGTGCAAAGGTTTGCAACAAGACTAGTCCCAGAGCTAAGGGGATTGTCCTACGAAGAAAGGTTAAGGGAAATCGGCCTGACGACACTAGAGGACAGGAGGGTTAGGGGAGACATGATAACGACATATAAAATACTGCGAGGAATAGATAAGGTGGACAGAGACAAGATGTTCCAGAGAGGGGACACAGAAACAAGGGGTCACAATTGGAAGTTGAAGACTCCTATGAGTCAAAGGGATGTTAGGAAGTATTTCTTCAGTCATAGAGTTGTCAGGAAGTGGAATAGCCTAGAAAGCGACGTAGTGGAGGCAGGAACCATACATAGTTTTAAGACGAGGTTTGATAAAGCTCATGGAGCAGGGAGAGAGAGGACCTAGTAGCACTCAGTGAAGAGGCGGGGCCAGGAGCTATGAATCGACCCCTACAACCACAAATAGGTGAGTACACACACACACACACAAACACACACACTAAAACTCACTCACACACACACACACACACACACACACACAATCGGAAGAGGACCAGGCAGAACTACAAAGGGATCTGGACAGGCTGCAAGCCTGGTCCAGCAATTGGTTCCTGGAGTTCAACCCAACCAAGTGCAAAGTCATGAAGATTGGGGAAGGGCAAAGAAGACTGCAGACGGAGTACAGTCTAGGGGGCCAGAGACTACAAACTTCAATCAAGGAAAAAGATCTTGGGGTGAGTATAACACCAGGCACATCTCCTGAGACACACATCAACCAAATAACTGCTGCAGCATACGGGCGCCTAGCAAACCTAAGAACAGCATTCCGACATCTTAATAAAGAATCGTTCAGGACCCTGTACACTGTGTACGTTAGGCCCATACTGGAGTATGCAGCACCAGGTTGGAACCCACATTTATCCAAGCACGTAAAGAAACTAGAGAAAGTGCAAAGGTTTGCAACAAGACTAGTCCCGGAGCTAAGGGGTATGTCCTACGAGGAGAGGTTAAGGGAAATCGACCTGACGACACTGGAGGACAGGAGAGATAGGGAGGACATGATAACGACATATAAGATACTGAGAGGAATTGACAAGGTGGACAGAGACAGAATGTTCCAGAGATGGGACACAGCAACAAGGGGACACAGTTGGAAGCTGAAGACTCAGATGAATCACAGGGATGTTAGGAAGTATTTCTTCAGTCACAGAGTGGTCGGGAAGTGGAATAGCTTGGGAAGCGATGTAGTGGAGGCAGGTTCCATACACAGCTTTAAGAAGAGGTATGATAAAGCTCATGGAGCAGGGAGCGACCCAATAGCGGCCAGTGAAGAGGCGGGGCCAGGAGCTATGTCTCGACCCCTGCAACCACAACTAGGTGAGTACACACACACACACACACACACACACAGAAATCCAATTTACATTAGCCTCAGCTTTCCGTTTCACACTTCCCACTTAAGCAGATTTTTTCCCAATAAATATTCTTCATTATAATGGAACCTGAATACACATGAACTTCAAATATATATATATATATATATATATATATATATATATATATATATATATATATATATATCTTTTCTTTCAACACGTCGGCCGTTTCCCACCGAAGTGGGGTGGCCCAAAATGAAAAACGAAAGTTTCCCATTTTACATTTAGTAATATATACAGAAGAAGGGGTTACTAGCCCCTTGCTCCCAGCATGTTAGTCGCCTCTTACGACACGCATGGCTTACGGAGGAAGAATTCTATTCCACTTCCCCATGGAGATAAGAGGAAATAAGAACAAGAACTAGCAAGAAAATAGAAGAAAACCCAGAGGGTGTGTATATACATATGCTTGTACATGAATGTGTAGTGTGACCTAAGTGTAAGTAGAAGTAACAAGACATACCTGAAATCTTGCATGTTTATGAGACAGAAAAAAGACACCAGCAATCCTACCATCATGTAAAACAAATACACAAATATATATATATATATATATATATATATATATATATATATATATATATATATATATATATTATTGTACCCACGAACAAGTGGTATTGATCAATAACAACACTGCGACTAGCCAAGGAGTCGAACCCATGCTGCTTTTGCCCGCCTTATGGTGAGCGAAAACTCATGACGCTTTAGTTCACTAGACCACACTATAATAGTATACTGCTCATTGGGCTAGTACACCAAACAGGGAGTAGAATGAAATTAGCTTAAAGGCGTCCACACCACCATATGTCCTTGGATGGCGGGTCTAACATCTATCTTGGCTGGATGTGGTCTAGTGGACTAAAGCGTCATCAGTTTTCTCTCACCATAAGGCGGGCCAAAGCAGCATGGGTTCGACTCCTTGGCTAGTCGCAGTGTTGTTATATATATATCTACTAACAATTTTGGTCGAGGTTTCTAACGTGATGTTATGAAATTCTCTTGTTATATCGCTGCTGACCATCACAACACTGGGTCACTTCTCTTGTTATATCGCTGCTGACCATCACAACACTGGGTCACTTCTCTTGTTATATCGCTGCTGACCATCACAACACTGGGTCACTTCTCTTGTTATATCGCTGCTGACCATCACAACACTGGGTCACTTCTCTTGTTATATCGCTGCTGACCATCACAACACTGGGTCACTTCTCTTGTTATATCGTTGCTGACCATCACAACACTGGGTCACTTCTCTTGTATATCGCTGCTGACCATCACAACACTGGGTCACTTCTCTTGTTATATCGCTGCTGAACATCACAACACTGGGTCACTTCTCTTGTTATATCGTTGCTGACCATCACAACACTGGGTAAATGTCACTTTGAAATTTCTTTATCAAACTCCAAATTTTAATGGTAATTCATAAGAGGAGCGAGTTAATTAGATTTGATTTAAAGGAAAGAAGGAGAGAAGTTTCAGTTTGTTGCATCAAGAGTCTTACACCAGCATCAAGAAGAGTCCTCTGACATCTGTCTTGCCCAGGTACGTCAATAGTAGTAAAGTAAAGTAAAGTAAATTTTATTTCATTGCAGATTGCAGATTACATAGGTATTGGTAGTTACAATGTAAATTGAGTGCAAGGAGAGCCACTGACATGCCATGGCATTAGGGGCAGCTTAATCTAATAACTTAAAGACTATGTACTTAATATTAGAGAAATTTATTGAGTTTATTCTAGTTAAAAATTGTTTTCAAAATTACAATATGATGAAATTTTACTGTTTAAATTATTATATGATGATATTAGATTGTTACAGGTGTTTAGATTCTCGAATGGTAATATGGAATTGAGATTATCTTAAGGAAAATAACAGTATACACACACACACACACACACACATATATAGACTTTTAATTAACGTAATTACTTACTCGGTTACCTTTCACCCAACACCTGTATACTTCCAGCAGGTACTGGAGTTTCTTACACACGACTGTAATATTGTCTTACACACGACTGTATGTAAGACTGTAGTATTGTCTTACATACGATTGTAGTGCAATACTGTAGTATTGTTTTACACGCGACTGTAGTGTTGCCTAAAGTGCTCTTGATCCGAAGAACTAAGTCTACTCTCCCTTTCCTTGTCAAACCTGATTACCTCCCATACCTAAGCCACAGTATAATAATAATAATAATAATAATAATAATAATAATAATAATAATAATAATAATAATAACCATCACACCCCTCGTTTGTCTTCATTATTCCCTTCTGTTCCCTTTCGCCGGGCATCAATTATCTCTGGTGGCTTCTGAACACTGGCCTTTCCCCTCTCTCACTTCCCTCGTCTGACCCCTCTAACTCAGTTATTACACCTGTGTTACACTCACACACTTACACCTGAAGCTGTAATTAAGAAAACACATGAATTAACAGAAGCAAAATTGACTAACTTTATTCCTTCCCCGAGCCTTTAATTAATTAGGAGACCGAAATATTCATGAGTGTAATTAGCAAAGTGGTTTTCATAGAGGGTACAAAGGTGTACAAAGGTGTACTGTTGAGAGCAATTAAGAATAAAACATAGGAACAAGCGACAGGATATATATATATATATATATATATATATATATATATATATATATATATATATATATATATATATATATATATATATAAATAACCTGAGGACTCCTTTTATTTATAGTTCTTGATATAAAACCAAGAATCCTATTACCTTTATTACGGACACTTGTGTACTGTTGTCATGGATTTTAAATTTCTGCTAACCAGAACTCTTATATCTTTTTTTCTCATTCACTTTGATTAAGATAAGTAAGTTTATTCATGTATACACAAATACAATTACATAGATTATCATACATAGCAGCATATGTGTAGAGAACCCAGGATAACCCAAAAAAGTCAGACAGAGCGACTTATTTCCAGTGGGATCCTTTCTATATTATTTTTATAGTATATTATTATATTATTTAGCTCATAAATGCCACAGTTCTTTTCTGTTCCTAGGATTAGCATCTTCAGTTTGTCCGCATTGAACTGCATCTGCCACATCGTCCTGGCCAGAGCATCCTGTGGCCTACTAGTATCCTCATCATTAATTATCTAACGGCCTATTTTAGTGCCATTGGCAAGCTTACTTATATCGCTATTTATTCCGTCATCTATGTCGTTTATGTGGATTGTAAACGACAGGGGTGCCAGCACTGACCTCTGTGGCACACCACTTGTAACGGGTTCCCAGTCTGATTTATCCCCATTTGTGCAAACACTGTTGCTAATCCTCGACCCGGGAGATAATTTCTCCTCATATACCATGTGCCGCTACTTTCTGTCCAAACCTAGTTCTCGGTGGCTGGTTGCTCAGTGGTAGCAGGTTTGGTTTACAATAGAAAGACCCGGGTTTAGTCTCAGGAAAATCGAGATATATATATATAGACAAGTTCTTTACAGCTGCTGCCCGTACCTGTTCACTTGGATTCGATCTAAGGAAGGGGAGGATAATTCCAGTTTCTTGAATCGAGAGCCTCCCTTACCATCATCATAGGGGTATCTGGCTGTTGGCTGTTACTGTCGAGGTCTGTGCTCTGAGCTCCTCCTGTTACCCGTCCAGATACTGGTCAGACCCATCACTCTTACCATCATTGATTTATTCATTGTCGCTAATTTTTATATATATTCTAAGAAAATAATACTCATTGTCACCTTTAACGAACGACTTGTTAAAACATATTAGTTCTCCTGAAAATAATTTAAGTTTTCTTTGAATGTAATACGTTTTCTCTTTTCAAGTGTGACGTAAACTATATAATAATAATAATAATAATAATAATAATAATAATAATAATAATAATAATAATAATAATAATAATAATTAATAATAATAATAATCGATTTCTACAAGTACAGTACATGTACAAGGTATGCAGGTCTAGCTGACATCAATAACACTACTATATAGAAAGCCGCTTGTTAAGCACAGCATTTCAGGCAAATTAGGTCAGTTTTGTCCCAGGATGCCAATAATAATAACAATTCCTAAATGGTTATAACTATAACCATAATTTTTAAAGAGGTGGACCAAAAGCTTCAACGGTGGGTCATCATCTAAGACCCGCGTCAGGAAAATGTTTCCTGACGAACCTTACCTAACCTAACCTCCCAGGATGCCACCCACACCAGTCGACTAACACCCAGGTACCCATTTTACTGATGGGTGAACATAGACAACCGGGGTAAAGAAGTACACCCAATGTTTCTACCCTCGTTGGGAATCGAACCCGGACCCTCGCCGTGTAAAGCGAGAGCTTCAGCGACCAGGCATTTTTTTCACGATTAAAGATTTTTTTTCCTTTCGGATTACTAACCTAGAGGATTATTAACCCTGAATAATCAATATCATCGGACTATCTGGCTTATTTCCAATGGGGTCCTTAATTAAATCCCCTCCACCAGGATGCGACCCACACCAGTCGACTAACACCCAGGCACCTACTTACGGCTAGGTGAACAGAGGCAGCAGGTGTAAGGAAACATGCCAACATTTCCACTCGTCCTGGGTCTGAACCTCCGCTCCCTCAGTTGCCAGCTAAGGGAGCTACCAATTGAGCCACGAACTAATACAGAAGATATGAAATGAATCTTAAGGGAGATGCAGTGGTGATCTTCCACCTGGTAAACACTGAAAAAAACAAAAGGCACAGTGCCGTGACTGGAACAATACACATATAACCCACACATATTTCGGTCCGACGTGGACTATTGACTAGTCACACTAACACACGAAGGTGAGGGACTAGGTGAGGGACTGGATAAAGAGAGGAAGTAAGTTTATTCAGGTATAAACAAATACAGTTACATAGATTATCATACATAGCAGCATATGTGTAGAGAACCATCCAGAATAACACAAAAACGTCAAAGTGACAGTAGTGGTAGAGGAAATGTGGTAGTGGAAGTAGTAGTAATAGGAGTAGTAGTAGGGTGGTAGTAGATAGGGACAGTAGTCGTAGTGGCACGAAAAGGAAAGCGAAGCAATACTTGAATTAACTGATGGATGACTGTAGGTCTTGAGAACACACGTGTAATAAACACACAGAACACACGTGTAATAAACACACAGAACACACGTGTAATAAACACACAGAACACACGTGTAATAAACACACAGAACACACGTGTAATAAACACAGAACACACGTGTAATAAACACAGAACACACGTGTAATAAACACAGAACACACGTGTAATAAACACAGAACACACGTGTAATAAACACACAGAACACACGTGTAATAAACACACAGAACACACGTGTAATAAACACACACACAGAACACACGTGTAATAAACACACAGAACACACGTGTAATAAACACACAGAACACACGTGTAATAAACACACACACAGAACACACGTGCAATAAACACACAGAACACACGTGCAATAAACACACAGAACACACGTGTAATAAACACAGAACACACGTGTAATAAACACACAGAACACACGTGTAATAAACACACACAGAACACACGTGCAATAAACACACAGAACACACGTGCAATAAACACACAGAACACGCGTGTAATAAACACAGAACACACGTGTAATAAACACAGAACACACGTGTAACAAACACACAGAACACACGTGTAATAAACACACAGAACACACGTGCAATAAACACACAGAACACACGTGCAATAAACACACAGAACACACGTGTAATAAACACACAGAACACACACGTGTAATAAACACACAGAACACACGTGTAATAAACACAGAACACACGTGTAATAAACACACAGAACACACGTGTAATAAACACACAGAACACACGTGTAATAAACACACAGAACACATGTGTAATAAACACACAGAACACACGTGTAATAAACACACAGAACACACGTGTAATAAACACAAAGAACACACGTGTAATAAACACACAGAACACACGTGTAATAAACACACAGAACACACGTGTAATAAACACACAGAACACACGTGTAATAAACACAGAACACACGTGCAATAAACACACAGAACACACGTACAATAAACACAGAACACACACGTGTAATAAACACACAGAACACACGTGCAATAAACACACAGAACACACGTACAATAAACACACAGAACACACACGTGCAATAAACACACAGAACACACGTGTAATAAACACACAGAACACACGTACAATAAACACACAGAACACACATGTGCAATAAACACACAGAACACACGTGCAATAAACACACAGAACACACGTACAATAAACACACAGAACGCACGTGTAATAAACACACAGAACACACGTGTAATAAACACACAGAACACACACGTGTAATAAACACACAGAACACACGTGTAATAAACACACAGAATACACACGTGTAATAAACACACAGAACACACGTGTAATAAACACACAGAACACACACGTGTAATAAACACACAGAACACACACGTGTAATAAACACACAGAACACACACGTGTAATAAACACACAGAACACACGTGCAATAAACACACAGAACACACGTGCAATAAACACACAGAACACACATAGTTAAGATACTTACCTGTTTTTCGACTTTCAAATATAATCAAAGTTTACCAGCAGGACCCCGGTGGAAATAAGTCACTCTGACTTTCTTGGGTTATCTTGGGTAATCTACACATATGCTGCTATCTATGATAATTTATGTACCGTATTTGTGTGTACCTGTACCTAAATAAAAACGTACATGCACCGTGAGGTTTATTTCTCTCAGCATTTATATGCAGGAAGTTTATTTTGATCCTTATTTTAGGGATTAAACTACTATTCTTTTCCGGTGTTGCCGAGGTTGCTAGTGTAGTTGATAGGTCTCATTAACCAAACATGGGGACGTAAAAAGAATTTGATGTAGCTTTACCTTAGGATAAACCAATAAAGGCAAACAATGTGGCTTTATTTCCATTAGGGTCCCTGAAAGTTATAGTATAAGTCAGTAGCAACTGGTGTTCCCTGGCAGTCACTTATCCTAGTAATAAACAAGAAAAACGATGGGAAATAGATACTTAATGCAGTGAAATCATTATTAGTACAACGTTTCGCCCATGAGGTAGCGTTTTCGATATATTTAAACGTTATGTTACTTCGCTGAGTGTCCGGGGTCGATTCCCTGCGAGGGTGCAAGTATTAAGAAGTTTTTCATTATATTAATATTAATGTTCATCCATCAGTAAAATAGGTACCTGGGTGTTAGTCGACTGGTGTGGGTCGCATCCTGGTACAAAATTGACCCAATTTGCCCGAAATGCTCTGCATAACAAGCGGCTTTCTATATAGTAGTATGTCATTGATGTCAGGTAGGCCTGTAGGCCTTGTACATGTACTTGTAGAAATAAAGATTATTAATATTAATATAAATTATTATACATAGCAGCATATGTGTAGAGATTACCTAGCTGACCACTGTTGTGAGTTGCATCCTGGGGACGAGAGCCAAAAAGTTCCATTGGGCTACTAACTCTAGGGGGATAATATCCTGAAAAAAAATCTTTTTTTTTACGTCGCCCGTACAGTAATAATTTACATGAGCTACCCATCCAGCAAAGCTCGCTTTCTATGGCCCTTTCCAGGAGTTAGAAAATGAGTCCTAAAACACAATACTACTACCTTGCTGATTGTGTTCTGTTGGTACCTTGCTGGTTGTGTTCTGTTGGTACCTTGCTGGTTGTGTTCTGTTGGTACCTTGCTGGTTGTGTTCTGTTAGTACCTTGTTGGTTGTGTTCTGTTAGTACATTGCTGGTTGTGTTCTGTTAGTACATTGCTGGTTGTGTTCTGTTAATACCTTGCTGGTTGTGTTCTGTTAATACCTTGCTGGTTGTGTTCTGTTAATACCTTGCTGGTTGTGTTCTGTTAATACCTTGCTGGTTGTGTTCTGTTAGTACATTACTGGTTGTGTTCTGTTAATACCTTGCTGGTTGTGTTCTGTTAGTACCTTGCTGGTTGTGTTCTGTTAGTACCTTGCTGGTTGTGTTCTGTTAATACCTTGCTGGTTGTGTTCTGTTAATACCTTGCTGGTTGTGTTCTGTTAGTACATTGCTGGTTGTGTTCTGTTAGTACCTTGCTGGTTGTGTTCTGTTAATACCTTGCTGGTTGTGTTCTGTTAGTACCTTGCTGGTTGTGTTCTGTTAGTACATTGCTGGTTGTGTTCTGTTAATACCTTGCTGGTTGTGTTCTGTTAGTACATTGCTGGCTGTGTTCTGTTAGTACCTTGCTAGCTGTGTTCTGTTAATACCTTGCTGGTTGTGTTCTGTTAGTACCTTGCTGTTTGTGTTCTGTTAGTACCTTGCTGGTTGTGTTCTGTTAGTACCTTGCTGGTTGTGTTCTGTTAGTACATTACTGGTTGTGTTCTGTTAATACCTTGTTTATTGTGTTCTGTTAGTACCTTGCTGGTTGTGTTCTGTTAGTACCTTGCTGGCTGTGTTCTGTTAGTACCTTGCTGGTTGTGTTCTGTTAATACCTTGCTGGCTGTGTTCTGTTAATACCTTGCTGGTTGTGTTCTGTTAATACCTTGCTGGTTGTGTTCTGTTAATACCTTGCTGGCTGTGTTCTGTTAGTACCTTGCTGGTTGTGTTCTGTTAATACCTTGCTGGTTGTGTTCTGTTAGTACCTTGCTGGTTGTGTTCTGTTAATACCTTGCTGGCTGTGTTCTGTTAGTACCTTGCTGGTTGTGTTCTGTTAATACCTTGCTGGCTGTGTTCTGTTAGTACCTTGCTGGTTGTGTTCTGTTAGTACCTTGCTGGTTGTGTTCTGTTAATACCTTGCTGGTTGTGTTCTGTTATACCTTGCTGTTGTTTCTGTTATACACTTGCTGGTTTGTTCTGTTAGTACTTGCTGGTTGTGTTCTGTTATACCTTGTGGTGTGTTCTGTTAAGTACCTTGCCTGGGTGTTCTGTAGTACTTGTGTGTGTTCTGTTACTACCTTGGGTGTGTTCTGTTAGTACCTTGCTGGTGTGTTCTGTTATACACTTGCTGGTGTGTTCTGTTAAGTACCTTGCTGGTGTTCTTTAATACCTGTGGTTGTGTTCTGTTAGACTTGCTGGTGTGTTCTGTTAGTACACTTGCTGGTTGTGTTCTGTTAGATACCTTGCTGGTGTGTTCTGTTAACACTTGCTGGTTGTGTTCCTGTTAGATACTGTTGATGTGTTCTGTTAGTACCTTGGGTTGTGTTCTTATACACTTGCTGGTGTGTTCTGTTAGTACCTTGCTGGTTGTGTTCTGTATAGGTCTACGGACATGTTCGTAACCTGGTGAGTTCTGTTAGTCCTCACACTGTGTGTGTTCCTGTAGAAGCGTGGTGTGTCTTACACACTGTGGTGTGTCTGTACCTTTGAGGAAGTGTTCTGTAGTTACACTTGTGGTGTGTTCCTGTAGGATACGTTGATGGTGGTTACTGTTGGTACCTGGGAAGCTGTTATGATCCTCACATGTGGTGGTACCTTGGGAGGTCTGTATGGGTCCTACACTGTGGTACTCTGTAGGTTGATGGGTCCTACACACTGTGGGTGGTACCTGAGGAAGGTTGATGGGTCCTACACACTGTGGGTGGTACCTGAGGAAGGTTGATGGGTCCTACACACTGGTGTTGTTGCTGCAGCTGCTGTTTCTGAGGCCGTTAGCTACTACACTCTGCCCTGGTGGTACTCTGAAGTGTTCGATGTCCTCACACTGGTGGTTACCTAGGAAGGTTGTGGTCCTACACACTGTGGTGGACCTGAGGAAGGTTGTGGTCCCTACACATGTGGGTGGTACCTGAGAGGTTGACGTGGTATCTACTACACTTGCTAGTCCCCTGCACGTGGTATCTACTACACTTGCTAGCCCCTGCACGTGGTATCTACTACACTTGCTAGCCCTGCACGTGGTATCTACTACACTTGCTAGTCCCCTGCACGTGGTATCTACTACACTTGCTAGCCCCCGACGGTATCTACTACACTTGCTAGTCCCTGCACGTGGTATCTACTACACTTGCTAGTCCCCTGCACGTGGTATCTACTACACTTGCTAGCCCCTGCACGTGGGTATCTACTACACTTGCTAGCCCCCTGCACGTGGTATCTACTACACTTGCTAGCCCCCTGCACGTGGTATCTACTACACTTGCTAGTCCCTGCACGTGGTATCTACTACACTTGCCAGCCCCCTGCACGGGTATCTACTACACTTGCTAGCCCCCTGCACGTGGTATCTACTACACTTGCTAGTCCCGCACGTGGTATCTACTACACTTGCTAGTCCCTGCACGTGGTATCTACTACCTTGCTAGTCCCCTGCACGTGGTATCTACTACACTTGCTAGCCCCTGCACGTGGTATCTACTACACTTGCTAGTCCCCCTGGCCCCGTGGTATCTACTACACTGGCTAGCCCCTGCACGTGGTATCTACTACACCTTGCTAGCCCCCTGCACGTGGTATCTACTACACTTGCTAGTCCCCTGCACGTGGTATCTACTACACTTGCTAGTCCCCTGCACGTGGTATCTACTACACTTGCTAGCCCCCCTCCCCCGCACGTGGTATCTACTACACTTGCTAGCCCCTGCACGTGGTATCTACTACACTTGCTAGTCCCCTGCACGTGGTATCTACTACACTTGCTAGTCCCCTGCACGTGGTATCTACTACACTTGCTAGCCCCTGCACGTGGTATCTACTACACTTGCTGAGCCCTGCACGTGGTATCTACTACACTTGCTAGTCCCCGCACTGGTATCTACTACACTTGCTAGTCCCCTGCACGTGGTATCTACTACACTTGCTAGCCCCTGCACGTGGTATCTACTACACTTGCTGGGAGCTCCCTGCACGTGGTATCTACTACACTTCAGTTTCCCCTGCACGTGGTATCTACTACACTTGCTAGTCCCCTGCACGTGGTATCTACTACACTTGCTAGTCCCCTGCACGTGGTATCTACTACACTTGCTAGCCCCTGCACGTGGTATCTACTACACTTGCTAGCCCCCTGCACGTGGTATCTACTACACTTGCTAGCCCCTGCACGTGGTATCTACTACACTTGCTAGTCCCTGCACGTGGTATCTACTACACTTGCTAGTCCCCTGCACGTGGTATCTACTACACTTGCTAGCCCCCTGCACGTGGTATCTAATACACTTGCTAGTCCCCTGCACGTGGTATCTACTACACTTGCTAGCCCCTGCACGTGGTATCTACTACACTTGCTAGCCCCCTGCACGTGGTATCTACTACACTTGCTAGCCCCTGCACGTGGTATCTACTACACTTGCTAGCCCCTGCACGTGGTATCTACTACACTTGCTAGCCCCCTGCACGTGGTATCTACTACACTTGCTAGTCCCCTGCACGTGGTATCTACTACACTTGCTAGTCCCCTGCACTGTATCTACTACACTTGCTAGCCCCCTGCACGTGGTATCTACTACACTTGCTAGCCCCTGCACGTGGTATCTACTACACTTGCTAGTCCCCTGCACGTGGTATCTACTACACTTGCTAGCCCCTGCACGTGGTATCTACTACACTTGCTAGCCCCCTGCACGTGGTATCTACTACACTTGCTAGCCCCCTGCACGTGGTATCTACTACACTTGCTAGCCCCCTGCACGTGGTATCTACTACACTTGCTAGTCCCCTGCACGTGGTATCTACTACACTTGCTAGCCCCCTGCACGTGGTATCTACTACACTTGCTAGCCCCCTGCACGTGGTATCTACTACACTTGCTAGTCCCCTGCACGTGGTATCTACTACTTGCTAGCCCCCTGCGTGGTACTACTCCTTGCTAGCCCGCACGTGGTATCTACTACCTGTACCCGGTGTATCTACTACACTTGCTAGTCCCCTGCCGTGGTATCTACTACACTTGCTAGCCCCTGCACGTGGTATCTACTACACTTGCTAGCCCCCTGCACGTGGTATCTACTACACTTGCTAGCCCCCTGCACGTGGTATCTACTACACTTGCTAGTCCCCTGCACGTGGTATCTACTACACTTGCTAGTCCCCTGCACGTGGTATCTACTACACTTGCTAGTCCCCTGCACGTGGTATCTACTACACTTGCTAGCCCCTGCACGTGGTATCTACTACACTTGCTAGCCCCTGCACGTGGTATCTACTACACTTGCTAGCCCCTGCACGTGGTATCTACTACACTTGCTAGCCCCTGCACGTGGTATCTACTACACTTGCTCAGTATCCCCCTGCACGTGGTATCTACTACACTTGCTAGCGCCCCTCGCACGTGGTATCTACTACACTTGCTAGCCCCTGCACGTGGTATCTACTACACTTGCTAGTCCCCTGCACGTGGTATCTACTACACTTGCTAGCCACCTGCACGTGGTATCTACTACACTTGCTAGCCACCTGCACGTGGTATCTACTACACTTGCTAGCCCCCTGCACGTGGTATCTACTACACTTGCTAGCCCCCTGCACGTGGTATCTACTACACTTGCTAGCCCCCTGCACGTGGTATCTACTACACTTGCTAGCCACCTGCACGTGGTATCTACTACACTTGCTAGCCCCCTGCACGTGGTATCTACTACACAACACATTACGCTCTGGTATTGTCACCAGACTTCATTGTCTCTTGTTGACGTGTACAACAACACTTTTGGAAAAGTTGTTCATTGTTTTATTTGTACGAACAATTAAGACACATGAAGGAAAATAAGAGGAGGAGGAAGAGGAATCGTTCCTTCGTTCTTGTGCTTCGTTCCGTGTTCATTGTTCCATGTGCATCGTTCCGTGTTCATTGTTCCATGTGCATTGTTCCACGTCATTTCACGTACCCTATTTCACGTGCCTTGTTCTGTGTTTTAGGTTCCATGTTCCTTGCTTCACGTGCCTTAATTCACGTACCCTACTTCATGTATCTTGTTTCTGTGTTCCTTGTTTTCACGTGCCTTGTTCCCTGTTCCTTGCTTCACGTGCCTTGTTCCCTGTTCCTTGCTTCACGTGCCTTGTTTCATGTACCCTATTTCCCGTACCTTGTTTCACGTACCTTGGTCTGTTTTTTTTTGTTTCACGTGTCTTATTTCATGTCCCTTATTTCATGTTCCTTATTTCACGTGCCTTGATTCACGTACCTTATTTAACTTACCTTGTTTCACATTTCACGTTCCTTTTTTCACGTGCCTTGTTCCATGTTCCTTACTTCACGTACTTTGTTTCACGTATAATTCACGTGCCGTTTTTCACGTGTTTTGTTCCACGTACCTCCTTCGACGTGCCCTGTTTCACGTGCCACATTCCCAGTTCCATTTTACAATTTTCTTCTATTTCTTTGTTCCATTTCCTTAGCTCCATGTTCCATTGTTTGGCTCCCTGTTCCACATACCAGTTTTTATACCGTGTTCCAGTGTCTGAAGAACAGTTCGTGTGTTATTGTTCACGTTGTACTTTTTTTTAATTATCCCGAAGACTGTCACTGGTTTTGATTGTGTCTGTTGTCTTTGCTTGTCTTTCTTCTTGTGTTCTTGCTTGCTTCTTCTTCTTCTTCTTTTCGTCTTTTGAGTTGATTAGACAAAGTAAATAATTAATTGAGGGGGCTTATGTTTAGTCTTTCTCTCTCTCTCTCTCTTTCCTTTATTTTCAAACACACTTTTTTATTGACATATCGGGAGTCTCCCGCCAAGCCAGGGTTACCCAAAAAGAAGAATCATTTTCACCATCATTCACTCCATCACTGTCTTGCCAGAGGTGCGCCGATACTACAGTTCAGAAGATCCTCCAAACTGGAATATCTCCACCCCTCCTTCAGAGAGCAGACACTGTAATAACCGGTTTCCCTGAATCCCTTCATAAATGTTACTTTGCTCACACTCCAACAGCACAATTACTTAGAATTTACATAGAGTCGCTTCCAGAGGTCACTGCCTCTATGGCCCAGGCCCGGATCTGGCCTCCTGGTTGTTGGCCTGATCGATAAGTTAAGACATCCTCAAATAATTGATCTGATTCCAGTGATGCCCAGTTTTTTTTTTTTAAATATTTCAGTAAAATTTTAAATTTGTACCTACTCGTATTAAACTTATAGGGCATCATCCTTCTTATGAAATGCATTTATAAAAACCACTTGCTTCTACTCCTGTCAGATGTCCAAGCCCCTGGCACACAAAACCTCCTTTACCCTCCCCTCTCCCTCCAACCTTTCCTAGGACGACCCCTACCCCGTCTTCCTCCCACTACAGATTTATACGCCCTCCAAGTCATCCTATTTTGTTCCATCCTCTCTAAATGTCCGAACCACCTCGACAACCCCTCCTCAGCCCTCTGTGTAACACTTTAATAACCCCACACTTCCTGATCTGCGACCCGGGTGAGGTGGTGCTGGTCTGCGACCCCGGGTGAGGTGGTGCTGGTCTGCGACCCCGGGTGAGGTGGTGCTGGTTTGCGACCCCGGGTGAGGTGGAGCTGGTCTGCGACCCCGGGTGAGGTGGTGCTGATCTGCGACCCCGGGTGAGGTGGTGCTGGTTTGCGACCCCGGGTGAGGTGGTGCTGGTCTGCGACCCCGGGTGAGGTGGTGCTGGTATGCGACCCCGGGTGAGGTGCTGCTGGTCTGCGACCCCGGGTGAGGTGCTGCTGGTCTGCGACCCCGGGTGAGGTGCTGCTGGTCTGCGACCCCGGGTGAGGTGGTGCTGGTCTGCGACCCCGGGTGAGGTGGTGCTGGTCTGCGACCCCGGGTGAGGTGGTGCTGGTCTGCGACCCCGGGTGAGGTGGTGCTGGTCTGCGACCCCGGGTGAGGTGGTGCTGGTCTGCGACCCCGGGTGAGGTGGTGCTGGTCTGCGACCCCGGGTGAGGTGGTGCTGGTCTGCGACCCCGGGTGAGGTGGTGCTGGTCTGCGACCCCGGGTGAGGTGCTGCTGGTCTGTGACCCCGGGTGAGGTGGTGCTGGTCTGCGACCCCGGGTGAGGTGCTGCTGGTCTGCGACCCCGGGTGAGGTGGTGCTGGTCTGCGACCCCGGGTGAGGTGGTGCTGGTTTGCGACCCCGGGTGAGGTGGAGCTGGTCTGCGACCATGGGTGAGGTGGTGCTGGTCTGCGACCCCGGGTGAGGTGCTGCTGGTCTGCGACCCCGGGTGAGGTGCTGCTGGTCTGCGACCCCGGGTGAGGTGCTGCTGGTCTGCTACCCCGGGTGAGGTGGTGCTGGTCTGCGACCCCGGGTGAGGTGGTGCTGGTCTGCGACCCCGGGAGAGGTGGTGCTGGTCTGCGACCCCGGGTGAGGTGGTGCTGGTCTGCAACCCCGGGTGAGGTGGAGCTGGTCTGCGACACCGGGTGAAGTGGTGCTGGACTGCGACCCCGGGTGAGGTGGTGCTGGTCTGCGACCCCGGGTGAGGTGGTGTTGGACTGCGACTCCGGGTGAGGTGGAGCTGGTCTGCGACCCCGGGTGAGGTGGTGCTGGTGTGCGACCCCGGGTGAGGTGGTGCTGGTCTGCGACCCCGGGTGAAGTGGAGCTGGTCTGCGACCCCGGGTGAGGTGGTGCTGGTCTGCGACCCCGGGTGAGGTGGAGCTGGTCTGCGACCATGGGTGAGGTGGTGCTGGTCTGCGACCCCGGGTGAGGTGGTGCTGGTCTGCGACCCCGGGTGAGGTGCTGCTGGTCTGCGACCCCGGGTGAGGTGGTGCTGGTCTGCGACCATGGGTGAGGTGGTGCTGGTCTGCGACCCCGGGAGAGGTGGAGCTGGTCTGCGACCCCGGGTGAGGTGGTGCTGGTCTGCGACCCAGGGTGAGGTGGTGCTGGTCTGCGACCCCGGGTGAGGTGCTGCTGGTCTGTGACCCCGGGTGAGGTGCTGCTGGTCTGTGACCTCATTCTGAAGCTTTATGAGGTCGTTTTAAAGCTTAACTATGTCGTTCTGAAGCTTAACGAGGTCGTTCTGAAGCTTAACGGGGTCGTTCTGAATCTTAACGAGGTCGTTCTCAAGCTTTATGACGTCGTTCTGAAACTTTATGAGGTTCAGAAGTTTAATGAAGTCGTTCTGAAGCTTAACGAGGTCGTTCTGAAGCATAACGAGGTCGTTCTGAAGCTTAACGAGGTCGTTCTCAAGCTTTACGTGGTCGTTCTCAAGCTTTCTGACGTAATTCTGAAACTTTATGAGGTTCAGAAGTTTAATGAGGTCGTTCTGAAGCTTAACGAGGTCGTTCTGAAGCTTAATGAGGTCGTTCTGAAGCTTAACGAGGTCGTTCTGAAGCTTAACGAGGTCGTTCTGAAACTTTATGAGGTTCAGAAGTTTAATGAGGTCGTTCTGAAGCTTTATGAGGTTCAGAAGTTTAATGAGGTCGTTCTGAAGCTTAATGAGGTTCTGAAGCTTTATGAGGTTCTGACGCTTAAAGAGGTCGTTCTGAAGTTTAACGAGGTCGTTCTGAAGCTTAATGAGGTCGTTCTGAAGCTTAATGAGGTCGTTCTGAAGCTTAATGAGGTCGTTCTGAAACTTTGAGGTCGTTCTGAAGCGAGAATACAGTAGTCACCACACTGACACCTGCCACGCAAACTTTCCCACAGTCGTACTTGCAGCAGTAATTCATTCTGTGTAGGCTCTGGCGTCCACCTTGTGTAGGTTCTGGCGTCCACCTTGTGTAGGTTCTGGCGTCCACCTTGTGTAAGTTCTGGTGTCCACCTTGTGTAGGTTCTGGCGTCCACCTTGTGTAGGTTGTGGCGTTCACCTTGAGATTCTGGCGTCCACCTTGTGTAGGTTGTGGCGTCCACCTTGTGTGAGTCTTGGCGTCCACCTTGTGTAGGTTATGGCGTCAACCTTGTGTGAGTCTTGGCGTCCACCTTATGTGAGTCTTGGCATCCACCTTGTGTGTCTTGGCGTCCACCTTGTGTAGGTTATGGCGTCCACCTTGTGTGTGTCTTGGTGTCCACCTTGTGTAGGTCCTGACGTCCCTTGTGTGAGTCTTGGCGTCCACTTTGTGTACGTTCTGGCATCCACCTTGTGTGAGTCTTGGCGTCCACCTTGTGTGAGTCTTGGCGTCCACCTTGTGTAAGTTATGGCGTCCATCTTGTGTGAGTCTTGGCGTTCACCTTGTGTAGGTTATGGCGTCCACCTTGTGTGAGTCTTGGCGTCCACCTTGTGTACGTTATGGTGTCCACCTTGTGTAGGTCTTGACGTCCACCTTGCGTAGGTTCTGGCGTCCACCTTGTGTAGGTTCTGGTCTCCACCTTGTGTGAGTCTTGGCGTCCACCTTGTGTAGGGTCTGGCGTCCACCTTGTGTAGGTTCTGGCGTCCACCTTGTGTAGGGTCTGGCGTCCACCTTGTGTAGGTTCTGGCGTCCACCTTGTGTAGGTTCTGGCGTCCACCTTGTGTAGGTTCTGGCGTCCACCTTGTGTAGGTTCTGGCGTCCACCTTGTGCAGGTTCTGGCGTCCACCTTGTGTAGGTTCTGGCGTCCACCTTGTGTAGGTTCTGGCGTCCACCTTGTGTAGGTTCTGGCGCCCACCTTGTGTAGGTTCTGGTGTCCACCTTGTATTTTGCAGGGGATTTTTGTTTTGGTGAGGCATAGGCTTCAGACACGGATACCAATACCTGGGATAATGAGTCTGTGTCTTTCTTTTGCCTTTGTGTCCTCATTGCTGCAGCTGCGGCGTGTGTTGCTACGTGTGTCTCGTTATATTTACTACCACCATGGAGAGGCCAGGACGCACATCTTCACCATATGTTGTCCTGTGTTGCCGGCCGGCAGTGCTGCCCTAATCGCACCAGCCAATCAACGCCCGCGAGGCTGCCTATCACCCAATCACATTTCGAGTTACTTTAACCACGCCTTCAAGACCGAGAAATATCACATGCTGAATCTTATTTCACAGCTTTAATCTCATTTCTCTTTAACTACGCTATAGTTTTGTCCAGTACGCAAGGAGTTAAACAACTGATGTAATATGTAATTTGGTGTGTTATGCAGAAATTGTCTATGTGGTTGTTTTGCGTTAAAAAAGCTGTGGTTATATTGGAGGTTGTGGCGGTGTTGGGCATGCGATCCACAGGTGCAGTCCGTCACCTACCTGGCTGGTTAGTGGTCGAGGCGCTACGGTGTTGGGAGGGTTGCACTCTCTATTTTTATCTATTAATTTTTCTCTGGTGATCGGTTTCGGGTTGTGGGATATATACTGAGGGGTGGGAGAGGACTCGGTAAGGTGTATCTATAACCCGGCTTGTGTGAAACTCACTGCTGTGTTGTGGCTCTAGTGTACTCAATATGGCGACCCATTTTGTAGTAACGTATACAGCCACGGCAGGGGCGAATGGTGCCTTGCTGGGCACAGACGAAGAAGATATCGTCTTAATGCAGTTCTTGGTGTGGGACGCCGTCTGTAGAAAGGTAGTGCATCTTCTGATAAAGCCTTGAGTGTGTGCATGTACCGAGCTAGTAAGAGTCCGTAGGTACAGTAAGTAGCAGTATTGCCCCTAGCTGGTAGAGTATCACAGGTGTGTGGCGACGGAGGTACACCTGTGGAGCTTCACTGACACGTGTGCCTCTCAGTCCTCTCACGCACGTGCTACTGCCTCATTCTTGCTTGCTATCTTCCTTATCTTATCTCTTGTCACCTGTGCTACTTTACTCTCGTGAAGTTAACATCCTGGGCAGTGTCTTGCGCCTTGACTGTTCCTTAAAGAAGGCGCCTTGATGCTGATCGAGGCACCTTCATCCAAGAGTCCTTCAAGGGGAGTCCCTTGATGCTCCTCGTCCTCGTCTCAAATCTGACTGTCTCCCACTCTGTCTGCTTTGTTTTTTACCCCCTATGGGTTTAACGTTCCCCCTACAATATAACATGCTTTCCGTGGTTGCTGTAGTTGATTGAACAAGATGCATGCGTAGCTAGTCAGCCTTGACCGTCTTGAAACTAGATTAAATCTAAACCACCTGCTTCTAACTCCTCTATTTCTCTAGATTAGGCCTTCTGGCTGTAGGCCTAAGTCCACTCCACTAACCCAGCCTCAGTGTCCACCCACATGCATGGAAATAAAGACTGTTGAAATCCACTTCAAAAAAATGCATCCTTCCTGTTAAGTGTTCAAGTCTCCGTTTTGTTTTGTCTTGGAGTGACGAAGTTCTGGGTGATCGCTAATAATTTATTTTTATACTGCTGGAATTACGAAACGTGAAGAAAGGAAGGTGTTGAAATTGTGTGCGTGTGTGTATTGTGTGTGTGTAGAGAGAGATGAAAATAGTGAGTGTAGTGTAGCAGGGCAGCCAACATGGCTGCCACCTGGGCCACTCCAACAGGTGGCCAGGAGGAGGGTGGTGGGGGGGGGGGCGCTGCCACAAGTGTGCTCGCCCACGCTCGTACCGCACCGTGTACAACATCACAGCACGTTTCGTAAAACGTTTCGTGTCACGGCTGTGGCAAAGTTAAGCTCAGGTGAGCTCGAGGCTATGTTGGGGGTTGCGGGTTGAGAACAAGCGTAGCTCCCAGCACCCCCAGCATCACCTGCCGCGCGAGGTACATAACCCCCCCCCTCCCCACTTACTCCCATTATCACCCCTCCCTTCAAGAATGGGAGTAAGGGTGTGCTTTGATACTGATGAAAGGCTCTTGATCAGAAGAATTGGAGCTGCTTTCCTCAAATAAAACCTATAACAAGTGGAGCTAATTGAGCACCAAAGGGTTTAGCGCTTCCCTGGGAGTGTAATTATTACCCCCCACCTCCACCTGGGGGACACCAACCGGGGCAGGAAACATTAGCAGTGTTCTTTGATATTCAAACTTACTCTTAAAATGCCACGCACGGATTTGACACGATGAAAGAGCGTGGTATTCAGTGCCTTCCTCTAATGTAAATCCTGACTCGAGTTTCTCAAACTATTGTAAGGAATTAAGACAAGAATGTGTGTGGTAATTTTATACCCTCCAGGACTACAGGCATTTCTATAGCTTCCTCCAGAGAGGGTGAGGGACCGCTAGACATTTTTCCCAAACAGTTCAACCCACGGGTTGCCCGCTAGTTACCCACACCCTGCCAACTCTTGCATGCACTCTTGATAGAAAGATTTTTTTTTTTTCGTAGCGCCCTTTTCCCTTGGATCGAATCTCATTATTAGTAGCTTAGGCCGGTAGGTGACTTGGACCTGCCTAGCATGGGCCAGTAGGCCTGCTGCAGTGCTCCTTATGGTCTCAAGTGCTGTATGACCCCTAAGTGTAAGAATAATCAGGCTCATGCCAGCCAATATTGACTTTAGTTGCTCGACGGAGTTTGATAGTAATACTTTACCTGGATTTTTCAATACGCTTTTTTTGCTAAGCAAATTAATTTGCTTTGTAGGGGAGGAGAGAGGATTTTATATTTACCTTAGCTGCTAGAGGTTTTTATTATGCAAATTCTACAATATTAAATGCATCATGCAATGCAGACAGTTGTGTTTTAGTCCTGGGGGGTTGTATGACAATCGAAAAAATCTAACCCAGCCTAACTATGAAATGGTATGGTGATATTAACAAGGCGAGGAAAAAAATATGTACAGTTCAGGACATTTATTAAAGGAAACGTTTCGCCCTGAGTGGCTTCTTCAGTCATGGCGAAACGTATCATTTAATAAATAAAAACAAGAATGGAGGAACACTGTAGAAGGCCTACTGGCCCATACAAGCAGGTCCTTATCAAAACCACCCCCACCCAAAACTACCCAAGAATTTACTCCCGTACCCACGACACAAATCAAACCCAGCCCCTCCCACAATGTACTTTTCCACACCAACCTAACTAACCCAGCATTCAACTCAGAATATAAGTTGCAGTTACATTTAGGTTGGATTCTGTTGTGTAGCACTGCCCCTACCCCCCTCCCCCCCAAAAAAAAAAAACGTTAACCCAATCACAATATATAAACATCTTAAGTAAGAATCTTCAGGAATCAGGACAAGTGTTTTCTGACGCGGGTCTTAGTCACACGATGACCCGCCACTGGAGCTTTGGGTCATCTGACCGTGGCCTTCCACTGGCTTCCCCCCTCCACCCCTTTTAACCCTTTATCAGGCCAGGTGTGCCTCATATTTGATTCTGCCATAGAGGGTATTTTAGAGGCGCCTAAAATAAACAAACTTGACAAATGAACACAAATAAATATTCTTAAGAAATCTTATATTATCAGAATATAGGTTGCAAATTTGCAGTGTCTCAAATTTGATGCGTGGCCTGGTAAAGGGTTAAAAGTGCCTTGTGCTATATAAATATCTCCATTGTATTAATATTGGTAGAATTACCGACAATATGTTAAGTAAAAAGACACAAATGCAACTAATGTGACATTTTATTGTGGCAACGTTTCGCTCTCCTGGTAACGGCTTGACAAAGCTCCTGGAGAGCGAAACGTTGCCACAATAAAATGTCACATTAGTTGCATTTGTGTCCTTTTACTTAAAATATCTCCATTGCATAGTCCGCTTATTGACGGAAGATTTATATAATAACCCATGTTTTCTGAGCAATTAAAGTCAATATTGACTTACTCCTCCCTCCCCCCCCCAGCCCGTCTATCAAAATAAACTGGAACCAAAACATGATCTCAATTTATAAGGCTAAAAAGGACCCATGTGCAAATAAAACATTTCACTGCGGCAACGTTTCGCTCTCCAGGAACTTCACATGAGTTGCACATACGTCCTATTTACCAAACATTGTCGGTACGTAATTTATTTTTTTTGGCTATTTGCCTATTTAACTTGGCTACTTAATTTTGCCTATTTAACTTCCTTAACATATTTCGACATATATTGGATGCTGGTGAGGGACTCGATCCCAAGAACTGGGCTTCACTTCACATTGCCCCCCTTTCCACAGGCGCTGTAGGATCCATATGGGTTTAGCGCTTCCCTCTCATTAAATAATGAATAGGATGCTCGATATATATTGTTTTCCCAGTCGAACTGGTTGACCAAAATGGCAAAGCTGAACACCTTGATATTAGGCGATGATTATAATAATAATAATTGATATTAGGCGATGATTATAATAATAATAATTGATATTAGGCGATGATTATAATAATAATTGATATTAGGCGATGATTATAATAATAATTGATATTAGGTGAAACTACAACAGCTTCCAGTGGTAACTCGGAAGCTAAGTACTGCTCGTGTGCTTAGTGTGAGGCCACTGAGTAGGTCTTAAAGGATATCGGTACCCCGTACTGCAGAGTTTAGCTACAGCCTAGTACCTGGCACTAGTCGGCGCCTAGTTCCTAACACCAACCAGCAGGTGCCACGACTCGTACATAAATGGTATACAATACCGACAAGATGAGGTGTTAGACACGTGTGAAACATCTGGGTATCTTTATTTGTAGACGTTTCGCCAACCAGTGACTTTATCAATACAAGGCTATAATGTAAAAAAAATATATATACTGAGGTAATCAGTCTCTCAGTCAAGACTGAGAGAATGATTACCTCATCTGTTGTATATATTTCTTCACATTGTGACCTTGTATTGATAGTCACTGGAGGGCGAAACGTCTACAAATAAAGATACCCAGATGTTTCACATGTGTCTAGATGCTCACGACTGAGAGCCTAGTTCTTAATACTAACCAGTACCTGGTACAGCGGCAAGCTTCGCTACACCATAACCTTAGTAATATTAATAACTCCAGGAAAACTAAACCCGTAGGACATGCAGCTCCTGGGGAAATGAGTGACCATTAGGTTTGAGCCATGGCAGGGGAAGTCTTGTCCAAATCCTTGGATCAAGAGCTACAACATATATACATATATATATTTTACGTAGATTTTTCACGTACTGTTTTCAGCAAATTTCTTGATTTACGATCTTCAGATTTGGCCAGTTTAGTGTGTTGATAAAAATTAGCCAATTATAACATACCACAACGTTAATAAATATTACTTAAGAAGGGATAAAAAGCATGAAGAGCGAACACACTATACCTACCGAGCGTACCCTGTGCACAGTCGGATAATCACTGTTTAAGGCTCGTGAAAATTAACCTATCTCACTGTTTTAGCTACGGTGAAATACTGACATTTGAAGATGGGATGAGAATGGAGGAGCACTGCAGTAGACCTACTAGCCCGTGCTAGGCATGTCCCACTCTCACACCCACTCGTGTACCTGTCCAAACCATTTATCACATCTTTCCAATCTAGTTTTCAACTTACTCAAATTTCTCACTATAGTGACGCCACCGGCTACTTATTCAATTCATACACGACTCTGAAAAGTGTTCAGATCCATAGACCAGAAATGAGCAGCCTAATGTAAATAAGAATTAACCAACGAGACATGAAGGTGAATACTGTCAGGGAGCATACGCCTTCATGAACCATACGCCTTCATGAACCATACGCCTTCATGAACCATACGCCTTCATGAACCATACGCCTTCATGAACCATACGCCTTCATGAACCATACGCCTTCATGAACCATACGCCTTCATGAACCATACGGATATTCAGAGACATTCCATAAAAGATCTAGTACATCCCTTCCCTCCACATTATCGTGAGAGCACATCCCTCCCACCTCCGTCCCTGTGAGCACATCCCTCCCACCCCCGTCCCTGTGAGCACATCTCTCTCACCCCCGTCCCTGTGAGCACATCTCTCCCACCCCCGTCCCTGTGAGAACATCTCTCCCGCCCCCGCCCCAGTGAGAACATCTCTCCCGCCCCCGCCCCCGTGAGAACATCTCTCCCACCCCCGCCCCTGTGAGAACATCTCTCCCACCCCCGTCCGTATAGATACCTCCTTTCCCTATCCGAAGAGATATCTCCACTATCTCGTACGTCTGTGCTTGGATGTGCTTACCACTAGAGGGCCGCTGAAACACCCTTTCTGATGTGCTTACCACTAGAGGGCCGCTGAAACGACATTCTTGGCTGTGCTTACCACCAGTGGGCCATGGAATAAGTCATGGTTCAACAAGTCAAATTGTAAAGGCTTGGCTGTGGTGGCGGCGGCGGCGGCCTGGCCTCTCGGGATCCATGACCTTTGGGGGTAATCCTTGTGTTAAACAGCTCGTGTCGAACAACAAATGTCGGGGTCATCATGAAGTGTTTGGCTTTTGAGTATTTGTTATTGATGGTATATATAATAATGACTAGTTGATGACTAAAGACATATGTGCAAGACTTGGGTATTTTTATCGCCGAAACTTTCGGCTGTTTAGCAGGCTTCTTCAGTCGAATATAATACTGTAGAGAGAACAGAAGACCGAGTGTCGGTTTTGCTTCTGTCCCCATCCTGTGGTGAGACACATGTCAAACAGTTGGGTATCTTTATTCCGAAAGTTTCGTATACACAGTAGGCTTCTTCAGTCGAGTGTGATAAATGGTTTTGAAAATCGACAAGTTGAAGATTGAGACACTTATGCAACATATGGGAATCTTTATTAAGGAAACGTTTCGCCACACAGCGGCTTCATCAGTCCAATACAAAACAGAGAAGGGTAAGGAGAGGAGGAGTTTGAGGTAATCAGTCCCTCAGCCTGGAATCAATGTGTTCAGTCCATCACTCTTGTAGAAAGTACAGCATATGGCCGGAGAAGTGGCTTATATACTGTAGTCAGGTGAGTGGAAGCAGGAGGCGGCGGGATCACAGTGGAACCATCCACTAGTGTAAGTAGGTCTTCGTTCAAACGTTGGACAATGTTGAAAAAATTCTTGTATCAAGATCCCATGATGTTAGTGTCTGACACATACGATAAATAGTTTTGACTCACCTGACTACAGTATGTAATAATAATGGTAGAATTACCGACAATATATTAAGTAAAAGGACACAAATGCAACCAATGTGACATTTTATTGTGGCAACGTTTCGCTCTCCAGGAGCTTGAGAAAGCTCCTGGAGAGCGAAACGTTGCCACAATAAAATGTCACATTAGTTGCATTTGTGTCCTTTTACTTGACTACAGTATATAAGTCACTTCTCCTGTCATATGCTGTACTTTCTACAAGAGTGATGTACTGAACACATCGATTCCAGGCAGACGGACTGATTACCTCAAACTCCTTCTCTCCTTACACCTCTGCTTTGTATTGGACTGATGAAGCCACTGTGTGGCGAAACGTTTCCTTAATAAAGATTCCCATATGTTGTACTTCAGTCGAGTACAGAGGAGACAGCAGAAGCAGTAGAAATATAAAGACGATGTAATCAGACGTAGTATTGAGGTGGTCAGTTTTGACTGACCACCTCAAAACTGCGTCATCAAGGGTGATGGACTGATTACATCGTCTTCACATCTCTACTGTTTCTGCTGTCTCCTCTGTACTCGACTGAAGAAGCCTACTGTGTGGGCGAAACGTTTCATTAATGAAGATAACCAACTGCTGCACATGTTCAACTAGTCGGTATTTTATACCATTGTCAACAAAACTGTGTTTATATTTGTTGTTACTGCCTCTGCTCCGCTGTCTGCTTGTGTTAAGAGGGAGTGAGAGTGTTGCTGTCTGCTTGTGTTAAGAGGGAGTGAGTGTGTTGCTGTCTGCTTGTGTTAAGAGGGAGTGAGAGTGTTGGTGAATGTATATTTGTATTGACCAAGAGCTCTGAATAGTCTCGTGTGTCCTTGCTCTAACTCTTCAACTCTCTGAATTCCATCTACGCCTCTGTTTCTCGCTTTCCTTTCACTCGCGTCTGCGTTTTCTTTTATCTCCTCTCATTATTATTCACTCTCCTTTTTAATATGTCTCTCTGACTACATGTCTTCTTCGGTTCTCTCTGTTTCCAGTTTATTTCTTTTAAAGCTTCCAGTTGAATATGGTAAACTGGAAGGTTAGGTTAGGTAAGGGTTGTCAGGAAACAGGTCGAGTGTCTCCTGACGCGGGTCTAAGTCACACGATGACCCGCAGCTACAACAACACGAGAGCTCAAAGTGGTTAATCATTTTAGGGAATCTGTGGAAAATGTGCGAGAAATGGCATGAATGTGTGAAAATCTTAAGGTCGGTGAGGGTTGATGTGATGTTTGGAGCAGCTCTCATCAACCCCCCTTCCCTCCATCGGGGAGGATTACTCCCGCCCCTCCCCACCTCCATCTTGTTGCATACCCCCCCCCTTTCTCATAAGCACACTCCCCTTCGACTCGTTTAGAGCTTCTCATTTCCACCCCATCTGGAAGTAAACACCCCTCTGTTATCCATGAGCGACCCATCCATCCATCCCCATCTAGGAGGAGGACGTCTCCTCCCTCCCTGTACTAACTCCTTCCTTCTGCTAATCCCTCTTCCATTCAGGAGAGTTGAAGTCACTAGCCCTACTCCCAACATGCTCTCCATCCCTTCCCTGTACCCCTAACCTCTCTTCTTTCCCCTCCCCACCGGTCTACCTCCCCTACCCTTAATACGAACGCTCTAATTTAACCCTTACCTTCCCTCCCCTTAAAGCAACCATTACCTCTACTCCCCCACCTTCATTCCCACCCGCCACACGATCAGCCACTCCCCCCCACCGTATATCCTGCTTCCCCCTTCCCCTTGCTCTCCCCTTCCCCCTACTTCTGATTCAACCCTCCCCCGACACACTTTCAAGAGGTCAAGAGAGACGATTTGACCTCGCTTGACTAGAGCAGTGAGGCGGTCGTATTATTATTGAAGAATTGGACACTTTTGTAACATTTGGAAACCTTAATTGTGGGAACGTTTCGCCAGCAAGTGGCTTCCTCAGTCCGGTACAGAGATGAATAGTGGAAGATGAGGAGAACATAAGAACATAAGAATGGAGGAACACTGCAGAAGGCCTACTGGCCCATACAAGGCAGGTCCTTATCAAAACCACCACTACCTAAGAATTTACTCCTGTACTCACGACACTAATCAAACCCAGCCCCTCCCACTATATTTGTCCAATCTCTTTTAAAGCCACCCAAGGTCCTAGCCTCTATCACCCTACTCGGAAGATTGTTCCACGCATCTACAACTCTGTTCGAAAACCAGTACTTGCCTATGTCCTTTCTAAATCTAAATTTATCCAATTTAAATCCGTTATTTCTGGTTCTTACTTGGTTCGATATCCTCAGTATTTTATTAATATCTCCTTTGTTTATGCCCATCATCCACTTGTACACCTCGATGATATCTCCCCTCATTCTACGTCTCTCCAGAGAGTGGAGATTCAATGCTCTAAGTCTATCTTCATACGGGAGATTTCTTATACTGTAAATCATTTTAGTCATTCTTCTTTGTATGTTCTCCAATGAATCTATATCCATCCTGTAGTAAGGAGACCAAAACTGAGCTGCATAATCCAAATGAGGTCTCACTAGTGATGTATAGAGTTGTAAAATAACTTTTGGACTTCTGTTGCTTATACTTCTTGAAATATATCCTAGTAATCTGTTAGCCTTATTGCGCACACTTAGGCACTGTTGTCTTGGCTTTAGATTTCTGCTTACCATGACTCCCAAGTCTTTTTCACATTCTGTATGATCAAGCTCAACTTCACCTAGTTTATAAATTCGAGGGATATTTTCATTACCAACGACTAGCACCTTACACTTGTCCACATTGAACTTCATCTGCCACTTTTCAGACCAAGACATTAATTTATCCAAATCCTCCTGGAGTTCATTGGTATCCTCCTCAGAATGAATTATACGGCCTATTTTTGTATCATCAGCAAATTTACTCATGTCACTTGCAATTCCTTCATCAAGGTCATTTATGTAAATTATGAACAACAATGGGCCCAAAACTGATCCTTGTGGAACGCCACTGGTGACAAATCCCCATTCAGATTTGACCCCATTAATGGAAAAACTCTGCTTTCTATTGGTAAGCCATGCCTCTATCCATGCTAGAACTTTACCTCCTATACCATGAGCTGCCACCTTTCTTAAGAGTCTCTTGTGAGGTACTCTATCGAAGGCCTTACTGAAATCCAAGTAAACTATATCATATTCTTTATCACTGTCTACTGCCTCAAATGTTTTATTGAAAACGTCAGTAAATTTGTCAGGCAGGAACGACCTCTCGTAAACCCATGCTGAGATTCATTAATCAAATTATGTTCTTCAAGGTGACTTCTGATAATATCAGCTATAATTGATTCTAATAATTTGCCTACTATAGACGTGAGGCTTATTGGACGGTAATTTGATGGACTGGACTTATCCCTGATTTGAATATAGGAACTACATTAGCTATCTTCCACATCTCTGGCACAACACCAGTTAGGATGGACGTGTTAAACACATTCGTTAATGGCTGACTAAGTTCCATCTTGCATTCTTTAAGTACCCTGGAAAACAACTCGTCGGGTCCTGGGGACTTATTTTGCTTCAGTTTATCTATCTGTTTGATAACCATATCCCTCGTGACAGTAATATTAGTTAATTTGAATTCTTCAGGAACTGAATAATAGTTAATTTCTGGAATCTCATTTACGTCTTCTTGTGTAAAGACTGACAAAAAATAGTCATTAAATAGAGAACACATTTCCAGTTCGTTATCCGTCAGCTGTCCATTCCCAATTTTCAGAGGTCCTACCTTTTCCCTCACCTTCGTCCTGTACACTTGAAAGAACCCTTTTGGATTAGTCTTTGATTCATTAGCAACCTTAATCTCATAGTCACGTTTAGCCTTTCTAATCCCCTTTTTTACTTCTCTTTTCAACTGAACATATTGGTCAATAAGGTTAACATCTCCTCTTTTGATGCGCCTATAAATTCCTCTTTTCTCCCCTGAGGTAATCAGTCCCTCAGCCTCCATGGAGTCGATGTGTACTGAACACACTCCAGGTTTGAGCAGTGACGTGCTAGGTGACCCAGCGTGACCTGGGATGGCTGGGTCATACACAATTTTTTTTTTTACTGTCGATTACATTTACGCATTGCGTGTGTGTGAGATACAGGTGTAACTATTCCCTTTTCTTCCGTAGCGTTGATTTTCCCATACAGGTTTAGTGGTTATTTTGTGAATATAATAAGGCTTATGAACACCCTGGTGGTAGTAGTACTATTTTCGATCCTGTACTCTTGGTACTATTTTTGAATACCCTGTACTATTACCACTACAGCGTGTTAAAAAAACACAGCCAATGAAGAATATGTGTTCAGTAAATTGGAGAAATTCTTGAATATGTTGGTCGTTAAGGTGTTTACGTATGTGTACATGACAATGTTGCTGAACACTTGTGTAAATGTCTCTCTTGTTATGCTGTCTGTGTTGACCTGTAGCCTTCCAGTGTATGGTGCTCACTTGAATACAGTGTTCATTACAAAAAGAAATCCTGTAATTTGAACACCTTTCCTGTACTTGATGATCACTGAAATACAAAGAACTGTGGGTTACACAAATAACCCGCTTATAGCAGAGAGGATCTTACCACGACGTTTCGGTCCAACTTGGACCATTTACAAAGTCACACTTTGTAAATGGTCAAAGTCGGACCAAACGTCGTGGTAAGCTCCTCTCTGCTATGTGCGGGTTATTTGTATATTGTTCCAGTCACGGTACTGCCTTTTTTTGTTAACTCTGGGTTGTAATGCATGCAGATTTTAGAGGTTGCCGTCGGCCTGGCTAGTTTATTGCTCACCCCTTTATTCATTCTATGGACGGTAGCGCAAAGATCATATGGATATATAACAGGCTGAGGAATTAATCCCACGAAGGGTTAACGAGAGAACATCTGGATATATATATATTTCATTCATCTATTGAAAGCAAATTTAAGATATTTACTTACATTGTCTACATATTCATTCTTCACGAGCTGCGTTTTTTTGGTTTTGGACCGACTGTAGTAGCAGTAAAGAAAGGTTTCCTGGTTTGGCGGGTCTAGTGAGGCAGGATTCGTGTCAGAATCAGCGGTAATAAAGCTGCCTTTATTCTGTGTGACATTATTTAACAGACATAAATGCTGCCTCCATGCACTTGCTCCTTCATACGTCTGGTTCTGGGAATTACTAGACGGGCATCCATTGATCCCATCAGGGGTTAGTGGTGCTCCAGTGGTGCATCCAGGCATTATTCAGGTTGTGGCATAAATGTGTTCGTACAGACGTGTTTGCATAAACACCTTAGTGAACTATTTCTGGATGCGGGATTATAGTTTTGGTGAGGTTCTTGATGGAGATGATAGTGGTGGCAGCGACTCTGTTGTTTTCTTGGCTGAGTGTGGAGACGCATTTTGGACCCTCAACCACGGCAGCACCAGCGTCCCCCCCCCCCTCACACTAAATTCGTTGTCAGGCGGCACAATGATATTTTTTTACGCTGATTCATATCATATAAACATTATTAATGTTCGTCAGTCTTTACGAATTTATATTAATATTCGACAGTACCTACCAGTTTACATTAATCTATAATGCTTTAGTGGATTTTAATCTTTTGGTGATGTACTTTTAACGGTCCCCAAGTGCGTCCTGGAGTGCGGACTTATTGATGGCTTACTGGCTGGACGAAAGGGATAAAAGGGTGATGTTGCCACGAATAATCGCCAGGTACTGGCTAGGAGTAATATAAATGTCTCTACCATAAACACATCTATCAAAAACTTCACCACGAAGCGCAGCTCCGCAACTCTTACTTCCACAGCAGCGTCTACACCATCCCGCTGTGGATACTGTCCCAAGAAATATGTAGGGGAAACAGTCAGAAACTTTCGGTCCGCCTGAGTGAACATCGAAACGCCAGCAGAAATTATTTAAGGGACGCCTGTGTCTTCCACAGGGACGCCTGTGTCTTCCGCAGGGACTCCACGGGACGTTTGATGAATTGGGATGAGCCACAGATCGTCCTCACCGAAAAAAGACGTTAAACGCGGACGATGTCTGGAAGTCTCGTTAATCGCCGTCACCGACACCATAGCACATTATACTAGAAACTACAATATTTCTAAAACATACATGATACTCAAACAGGCAAAACACCGCCAACCTAACAACCAGGAGTCACGTGATCACATTGTCCACCTGTCCTCATCTCAATATGTCATTCTCCAGTCTTTTCAACCTCTGTGTGTTAGAAGTGATTAAGGTCCCAGGACCGAAACGTTTTCTAATAAATATGTCCTAGCGTTTACTTACGTGTTTTTCTAAATTAAAAAAAAAAGCACAGATGCCATATAAATAAACCATACCACGGGTGGGGTTCGAACCCGCGGTCACAGTCTCAAAACTCCAGACCGTCGCGTAAGCCACTGGGCCAGCTAGCTTCGATAAGATTCATCCAACTAGGAGTTTTGAGAGACTCTGACCGCTGGTTCGAACCCCACCCGTGGTATGGTTTGTTTGCAATCGTGTCATTACGATTTCGCGATTCATGCCATATAAATGATTTAAAAACCCGACAAAAGCTGATAAATGAGAGACTCGTGCAATCATAAAAGAACATAAGGAAGGAACACTGCAGAAGGTCTACTGGCTCATACGAGACAAGTCTTTCTCAAACCCAGAAATTTCAATCTTCGTTGGAAGACTGCACTGAAGAAGCCATTGGCTGGCGAAACGTTCCGGGAATAAAGACACCCAAATGTTGAACAAGTGTCTCATTTATCAGGACAGATGTCGTTTCCCCGTGTGCAGGAGACGGAGGTGAGCAGGTGTGCGTAATCTTGAGTGTGGGGAGGGGTGGGAAGACGAGGATGGTAAGTCAGGTGTGAGAAAGATGCCTGGTCCTTCCCCAGGCTGGCTGCCACCGTGCTGATAAGACGACCCAGGGGCGCTGGGAGAGGTGGCACCCGCTTGTACTACTGTAAGTACCTGGTGCTTCATATCTGTGCTCTCTCTCCCTCCATCCCTTTCTCTTTTACAAGGTTAGCTTAAGGATTCCTAACTTTATTTACAAGCTAAGATCTGCTACCTACATCAGCTCATTTGAAAGCCTTTATAATATTACTGATAATTAGATATATGTACCAATATGCAACTTAATGAGACATTAAGCCATCGTTTCGCCCACCAGGGACTTTGTCAAGACAACTCAGGCATTGAAATATAGTTTGGTGATATACCGATAAGATGTGGAAAAAGATGCTTCATGTACAGTTCAGGACATTTATTAAAAGAAACCTTTCGCCACAAGTGACTTCTTCAAGTCCTAATATAGAGATAACTAAGAAACAAGTATGTATGTACAGTGGCAAGAGACAGGCTGCGAGAGTAGTAGTAGTAGTAATAGCAGCAGTAGTAAGAGTAATAGTAGCAACAACAGCAGTAGTAGTTGTATTAGTAGTAGCATAGGTGATAGTAGTAGTATTAATGTCAAGTGTCAGAAATGGTGTGTTTAGAGTAGATTTCGCGTGGGAATCCTGGAAATAACTTACCATTATTCTGTTCTACGGTGTTGGACACAGATGTAAAGGTTGACTCCGTGTGTGTCACAAGGTTGTTAACGGTGTTGCACGCAGCAGGTGTTGTTCAGGTTGACTCAGGTGTTGTTCGGGTTGTACCATCTGCTGGCATGTGTTCTTTCACATGTGTTTCAGGTTTCAGTATACGCATGTTCATCTCAACACATGCATTACACTTTGGAAGGGTGGGGGAGAGAGGTTGTGGGAGAGGTAATTGGGTGGGGAACGTGATTGGGAATGACGGGAGCATGACTTGGGTTGGGAGTCTTAACGAGACGTGATTGGGGTGGGAGAGGCAATGAGATGTGATAGTTGAATGAGGTTGGGGGGGCTTGATAGGGGTATGCGAAGTGATGGATGGGGGTTTATATGAAGGGGGTGTGGGGGTTTGGTCGGGAAGGGAAATGTCTTACGTTTATTATAGGAGTTCCGGTTGAGATTTCTTCTACACTACTTGCTGTTGACCGAGGGGTAATTTGCGCACCTTGGTAATGCTTTTTATACGTGACAGTTGCGCAGCGCAGAAAATCCGGGTTCGATTCCCAGCGAGGGTAGAAACATTGGGCGTGTTTCTTTACACTGGTTGTCAATGTTCACCCATCAGTAAAATGGGTACATGGGTGTTAGTGGACTGATGTGGGTCGCATCCTGGGACAAAACTGTTTTATTATCGTCTTGTGAGATGTGTACGTAGGTGTGCGTGACAGACTGATGGATTAGCTATGACAGTGGTAGGTCGGAGCGCACACCAAGTGTACACTTGGTATGAACAACCTGTATGACTGACAGTGTGCGTGTACGTATTTGTAGTTACAGGCGCAGAGTTGTGTACGTATTTGACAGAGTTATGCTAGTGGTGTTTTACCTTCAGTGTTTAGCGTGTGTTTTAAGCTTCCAGTAGAGGTACCATTCACTACCACCAGGACACCATCACAACAGTCCAGTGGTGGTAACATTCGCTACCACCACCAGGACACCATCACAACAGTCCAGTGGTGGTAACATTCGCTACCACCACCAGGACACCATCACAACAGTCCAGTGGTGGTAACATTCGCTACCACCACCAGGACACCATCACAACAGTCCAGTGGTGGTAACATTCTCTACCACCACCAGGACACCATCACAACAGTCCAGTGGTGGTAACATTCGCTACCACCACCAGGACACCATCACAACAGTCCAGTGGTGGTAACATTCGCTACCACCACCAGGACACCATCACAACAGTCCAGTGGTGGTAACATTCGCTACCACCACCAGGACACCATCACAACAGTCCAGTGGTGGTAACATTCGCTACCACCACCAGGACACCATCACAACAGTCCAGTGGTGGTAACATTCGCTACCACCACCAGGACACCATCACAACAGTCCAGTGGTGGTAACATTCGCTACCACCACCAGGACACCATCACAACAGTCCAGTGGTGGTAACATTCGCTACCACCACCAGGACACCATCACAACAGTCCAGTGGTGGTAACATTCGCTACCACCACCAGGACACCATCACAACAGTCCAGTGGTGGTAACATTCTCTACCACCACCAGGACACCATCACAACAGTCCAGTGGTGGTAACATTCGCTACCACCACCAGGACACCATCACAACAGTCCAGTGGTGGTAACATTCGCTACCACCACCAGGACACCATCACAACAGTCCAGTGGTGGTAACATTCGCTACCACCACCAGGACACCATCACAACAGTCCAGTGGTGGTAACATTCGCTACCACCACCAGGACACCATCACAACAGTCCAGTGGTGGTAACATTCGCTACCACCACCAGGACACCATCACAACATCCAGTGGTGGTAACATTCGCTACCACCACCAGGACACCATCACAACAGTCCAGTGGTGGTAACATTCGCTACCACCACCAGGACACCATCACAACAGTCCAGTGGTGGTAACATTCGCTACCACCACCAGGACACCATCACAACAGTTCAGTGGTGGTAACATTCTCTACCACCACCAGGACACCATCACAACAGTTCAGTGGTGGTAACATTCGCTACCACCACCAGGACACCATCACAACAGTTCAGTGGTGGTAACATTCGCTACCACCACCAGGACACCATCACAACAGTTCAGTGGTGGTAACATTCTCTACCACCACCAGGACACCATCACAACAGTTCAGTGGTGGTAACATTCGCTACCACCACCAGGACACCATCACAACAGTTCAGTGGTGGTAACATTCGCTACCACCACCAGGACACCATCACAACAGTCCAGTGGTGGTAACATTCTCTACCACCACCAGGACACCATCACAACAGTTCAGTGGTGGTAACATTCGCTACCACCACCAGGACACCATCACAACAGTCCAGTGGTGGTAACATTCGCTACCACCACCAGGACACCATCACAACAGTCCAGTGGTGGTAACATTCGCTACCACCACCAGGACACCATCACAACAGTCCAGTGGTGGTAACATTCGCTACCACCACCAGGACACCATCACAACAGTCCAGTGGTGGTAACATTCGCTACCACCACTAGGACACCATCACAACAGTCCAGTGGTGGTAACATTCGCTACCACCACCAGGACACCATCACAACAGTCCAGTGGTGGTAACATTCGCTACCACCACTAGGACACCATCACAACAGTCCAGTGGTGGTAACATTCTCTACCACCACCAGGACACCATCACAACAGTCCAGTGGTGGTAACATTCGCTACCACCACTAGGACACCATCACAACAGTCCAGTGGTGGTAACATTCTCTACCACCACCAGGACACCATCACAACAGTCCAGTGGTGGTAACATTCGTTACTACCACCAGGACACCATCACAACAGATATTGAGACGCTGGGCGTATATACTGTACTTTGCGGCTCTCTGACCGAAATTCTCTCTTGAGAAGTACTGGAATTAGGGCGGTACTGTTGCAAGGTTCTCTGCGACACCCCAGGATTGAGGCGGTACTGTTGCAAGGTTCTCTGCGACACCCCAGGATTGAGGCGGTACTGTTGCAAGGTTCTCTGCGACACCCCAGGATTGAGGCGGTACTGTTGCAAGGTTCTCTGCGACACCCCAGGATTGAGGCGGTACTGTTGCAGCATCTGTTGATAATCATCGCTCCCGCGGCTCGATCTCATGCCATGCCTCGTGTATTGGAAAGAAAATCTTACAGAAACAAACCAAAATTGAATGCACAGGAAAGTAAAGATAAGTGAATACTGAATGTAAACAACAGCTTGTTAAACATACCTGCTGATGTAACTACGGACTTCAGTTGACTTACTGGTCCACCCCGTGAAGCTTAATTGATTTGTCAGGTTTGCAGCCTATCGACTGTACAAGGGTCATTAAGGTTTCATTTAAGCTGTTCACAATAACAGATTTACTGTTGGAGTGTGAGCAAGGTATCATTAATGAAGGGATTCAGGGAACCTGAGCCCTGGAAGTGGAAGGTACAGTGCCTGCACTCTGAAGGAAGGGTTGGGGATGTTGCTGTTCAGAGGGTCGTCTGCTCTGTGATGTCGGCGCCCTTCTGGCAAGACGGTGATTGAATGAATGACGGTGGAGGTGTTTGTTTTTATTTTAGGGTTACCCTACCTTGGTGGGAGACGGCTATTGTGTAATAAAAACGAATCTGCAAGAGTTAACTGGCAGCTTTTGTGTTCGTGAGATCAGCAACCTTGCCAAAGTGCAAAACTTTTAACAGGCTTCGGTTTCAGACTATTCTGACAGGGAATAGTACCTTCCTAGGTAACTGTGGTCAACCATTTGTTACTTGGATCTTCAAGGGATGTTCCTTGATGTTGGTGAAGGGTCAGTGATCTAAGAAAGTAGAGGTATTCTCTCCATCCTCAGATCAACCCTGATAACTTCTCATTTAGCGCTCCCCCGTTGCTTCCCAGTTACAGGGCAACAATTGTTTTGACCTTTGGAAGAGAGTGATATGCAGTATAATGCGATCCTTTATTGACAACGTATCGCCCACACAGTGGGTTTTATCAAGTCACAAACACATTGCAACACCTTGATGTCCATCGTGTAGACCAACAGTTCATCGCTTAGACTGACACCGTCACAACAGTGTGTAAATTTATAGCGTACGTTATGTTTCATAAAGCGCTAAACCCGCGTGGGTTATTCAACACACGGAGTGGTGGGGGGAAAGGGATTATCTTCCGTGCCTTTAACAGCGGCCCCCAGCTGTGAGCAGTCAACCCCGTCAAAGGAGGTGCCTTGATGGTGCCGGCGAGGGGCTCTTGTTCCAAGGACCACAACCATGGTACTCATCACCTGCTCCTAGGCTAAGGGACTGACTACCTCGTCTTCAACTGTCTTCTGAATATATTTCTTCAGTCTTCAGATTATGTCCTTGTATTGATAGTCACTGGAGGGCGAAACGTCTACAATAAAAATACCCAGATGTTGCACATGTCTAATTCTTCATGTTGTAGGTTCTGTATACTATACATGTTGTAGGTACTCTATACCATACATGTAGGTACTGTATACCATACATGTTGTAGGTACTGTATACTATACATGTAGGTACTGTATACCATACATGTTGTAGGTACTGTATACCATACATGTTGTAGGTACTGTATACCATACATGTTGTAGGTACTGTATACCATACATGTTGTAGGTACTGTATACCATACATGTTGTAGGTACTGTATACCATACATGTTGTAGGTACTGAATACTACACATGTAGGTACTGTATACCATACATATTGTGTAGGTACTGTATACTACACATGTTGTAGGTACTGTACACTATACATGTAGGTACTGTATACTATACATGTAGATACTGTATACCATACATGTTGTAGGTACTGTATACCATACATGTTGTAGGTATTGTATACCATACATGTTGTAGGTACTGAATACTACACATGTAGGTACTGTATACCATACATGTTGTGTAGGTACTGTATACCATACATGTTGTAGGTACTGTATACCATACATGTTGTAGGTACTGTATACCATACATGTTGTAGGTACTGTATACCATACATGTTGTAGGTACTGTATACCATACATGTTGTAGGTACTGTATACCATACATGTTGTAGGTACTGTATACCATACATGTTGTAGGTACTGTATACCATACATGTTGTAGGTACTGTATACCATACATGTTGTAGGTACTGTATACCATACATGTTGTAGGTACTGTATACCATACATGTTGTAGGTACTGTATACCATACATGTAGGTACTGTATACCATACATGTTGTAGGTACTGTATACCATACATGTTGTAGGTACTGTATACCATACATGTTGTAGGTACTGTATACCATACATGTAGGTACTATATACCATACATGTAGGTACTGTATACCATACATGTTGTAGGTACCCTGTATACCATACATGCTGTAGGTACTGTATACCATACATGTTGTAGGTACTCTGTATACCATACATGTTGTAGGTACTCTGTATACCATACATGTTGTAGGTACTGTATACCATACATGTTGTAGGTACTGTATACCATACATGTTGTAGGTACTCTATACCATACATGTTGTAGGTACTGTATACCATACATGTTGTAGGTACTCTATACCATACATGTTGTAGGTACTGTATACCATAGATGTAGGTACTGTATACCATACATGTTGTAGGTACTCTGTATACCATACATGTTGTAGGTACTCTATACCATACATGTTGTAGGTACTCTGTATACCATACATGTTGTAGGTACTGTATACCATACATGTTGTAGGTACTCTATACCATACATGTTGTAGGTACTCTATACCATACATGTTGTAGGTACTCTATACCATACACATTGTAGGTACTCTATACCATACACGTTGTAGGTACTCTATTCCATATACCATACGTGTACAACATTAACCTCTCCAAACCTCTTCAGATTATCATTTAATTCTGAGGTTCTCTATAGACTGGTCTGTGTCTGTGGTGATGCATAAATGCTCTGAAATGTAGTTGTAATTGAGCATTGAGTGTAGGTAGCGGGGGGATGGAGGTGCGCATGAATTGGGATGATTGAAGATGGGTATTGAAGGAGAACTGGAAGATGGGGAAGGGGGTGAGGGTATATGTGTGTGTATGGGGTGTATGGGTCTGTATGGTTGCTGCTTCCTCGACTCCCTCCACTTCTCTCCTGCCATAACAGGAGGAGAAACTTGAATTTCTGGGGGTGAGGGAGAGGGTAGTCAAATGGATTGGGGAAGTAGTTCAAGCAGGGTGGTAGTGGTCGTGAATGGTAGTGGGAAGGCAGTCTTAACCTGGTAGTCGTGCTTGCCTTAGTCGTGTTCTGTGACCGAGATTGTGGATCGCATCCCAGGGTTGGGCTTCCAAATGAGCTAAGGTAGGATAACAGTTCTTAGCCTGTAAAAAATAATGTGTGGAAGAAAGAGATAACGATGCTTCATGATAAGGATCCTAATAAGATCCTAGGATCCAAAGACACGAAAATGCGATCCTTCGTTATTTTAAACGTAAAACGTAACTGGGGTACGTCGATGGTTGCTTAACCACTGAGCGAGTCGTCATCTGACGTACACCCGCTTCCTGAGACGTTTGTCCCCATTTCTTAACGAAAACCTGCGTCTGGAGCGACATGTCGTGCTTCGTAGCGTACACCTGTACCAGGAGACACTTCTCTTTCCTGACCGACACCGCCTCGGATTCTTCTCTGTAGCGCTAAAACGGCGTAAACCATTCATTTCTTTTTACTTTCCAAGGAATATCCAGTTTATTTACCTTTGCTGTTTACGTTAACATTAATTGCCCAAATGTAATCACTTGTAGCATTAACGTCATTAAGTGAAGTAGTGAATCAACTAGAGATTCATTTGTAGATAGAAAACGGGGAGTCACTTGAAAAGACCAAAGGAGAATGATCGCAAAATATCGACGTTCTCATTTAGAAGTCACAGGTAGTTTAACGACGTTCTGGAGACCATGAAACACTGACATTTGCTTTGAGAACATTCAACGCAAGGAGTGGTGGATGTTACTGCGACATTCAACACAAGGAGTGGTGGATGTTACTGCGACATTCAACACAAGGAGTGGTGGATGTTACTGCGACATTCAACACAAGGAGTGGTGGATGTTACTGCGACATTCAACACAAGGAGTGGTGGATGTTACTGCGACATTCAACACAAGGAGTGGTGGATGTTACTGCGACATTCAACACAAGGAGTGGTGGATGTTACTGCAACATTCAACACAAGGAGTGGTGGATGTTACTGCGACATTCAACACAAGGAGTGGTGAATGTTACTGCGACATTCAACACAAGGAGTGGTGGATGTTACTGCAACATTCAACACAAGGAGTGGTGGATGTTACTGCAACATTCAACACAAGGAGTGGTGGATGTTGACCTCGCACCCCGCACTTTACTGCGACTAAGTGGTGTCTCCTGAACTAGCTTAGAGAGAAGAGACTGCATAAAACAAGTCTGCTTTATTTCGTTAACGATGATGTGTTTTTTTTAATAAAGCAGGGAGGATTAACGCGCATTACTCTCATGTCCTTGATATGTGACGACCATCAGTGGAAGTTGGCGAACCTGTCCTGTTTTCACGTCCAAAGCCACTGCTCTGTCGAGGCGTCCCAAGCCACTCCTCTGTCGAGGCGTCCCAAGCCACCTTCTGCCGGGGCGGCCCCTGTCACCCTCTTGTCGGAATAGTCCCTACCTTTCTCTTTCGGGATGGCCCTGGCCTTGTTCTCTGGCATAACCACCGATGCATAAAAATAAGAGTTGATGGTATAGTGTGTAGAGACATTTAAATTACGTTACGAAATTAAACTTGGTCTCTTGACTACATTTTGCCGGAAAAATTGAACAAAATCTTATTATTTTAGGAGAGATGCAACGTGTTGGTCCACTAGAGAAAATTTTGAAGGAAAAGAAGAGTGTGGTAAAGCCTTGACTGTGACGTTTTGCTCTATATAGAGCTTTAAGTCAGTGGCTTCATGTAAAGCTCTAGACAGCGAAACATCGTCTCCTGTTTTCTTCAGCACTGTCGGTAGAGATGAGTCTTCGATGCTGGGACAGGAGGGATTAGTCCTGGGAGCTGGAAAACCTTGCTTTTCCTCATATCAAACCTGATTACTTCCCATTGGATTACTTGCCCTGGTGGAGTAGTTATGGGGGCGGTGTGTATGGGAAGCAGTGGTGTGATGATACGTTATATGATGCAAATGTGGCAGTGATGGTGCTTCATATGGGAGGTGAGGGCGTGATCTGCCTATGGTAGTTGGCCCTGGCCTCCGGATTCCACCCTCCTCCTCCTTCTTCATTAACCCTTCCGAATTCACAGATCCGTGGTTCCGGTTGCCGCCCCTGGCAGGGAAGCGGCACACGACGAGTGTTTTGAGTTCAGTCAGATCTCTGAGCAACTTGTAGCAACTTGTTATCCTGACCACTCACCGTTGAGGTCAGTTTCACGAGAAATGAGTTCCATTTCTCAATATCTGGCGGCGTGGAAAGCTGTGTGATCTTGTTGGGGGACTGGGCCGCAGGCGCTAACTTCCCTCAAACTATTCACTGATAAGCAGTAAAAGTTTCTGTTGTGGTTATGTGTGATTCGGAGGCGACTTGTGTCATTGGGACTCGATGTTTGTTGTTGCTGTGGCACTGACTCGTCTGATGTGTGTAAGGGTGCCATTCTTGCATCAGTCATTCTCGATGGCTCCACTTTACGAGGGGGAGTGGCCCTCGATGCGGTGGGTGGTAGTGCAAAGACAGCTGGAGAAGTGTAGTGGTGTGTGAAGTAGTAGGGAGTACAGTTGGTGCCAGTGTAGAAGTGTTTACATTCCTTACATTGTAGGTGGGGTGGAGAGAGTGGTGGCAGTGGTGGTGTTAAAGGGAGGGGGGTGGGGCATTGGTGTTAGGTGCGATAGGACACAGTAGTGGTGTTACTGTAGGTTATATGTAGATGGTGTGTGGTTGTTAGTGGTGTTAGTGGTGGTGGAACTAACACCCCCAGGCAGATGAAACGTCATGTCCAGTGGAGTTTCGTGTCTTTTCTGCTCCAGTGTTTCCTTAATTAAATGTTCTCCGTCTTTCTTAGCGCTTGTCTGTCCACCTCTCCTATCCTCCCCTTTGCCTCTTTTCTCCTCCTCCTCCTCCTCTTTCCCACCCCATCACTTTCCCCTTCCCCTCTCTCCCCTTATCTCTAATTACACCACCTCCGATGCATATTTTTCTCCTTTGTATTTTGTTTTCAAATTGAATCGTTGCTCAGGCGAGACTTATAATGAATGTTGCAACATTCACAGGGAAGAATGTTGCAACGTTCACAGGGGTAAATATTTCAACGTTCACAGGGGTAAATATTGCAACGTTCACAGGGGAGAATGTTGCAACGTTCACAGGGGAGAATGTTGCAACGTTCACAGGGGAGACTGTTGCAGCGTTCACAGGGTGAGAATGTTGCCACGTTCACAGGGGGAGTGTTGCAACGTTCACGGGGGGGAGAATGCTGCAACGTTCGCAGGGAGTGTGTTGCAACGTTCACAGGGGGAGAATGTTGCATCGTTCACAAGGGGAGAACGTGTTGTGGTGGTCATGTATTGCGTAGCTTGTTCATGATGTCCTTGACGGGGCTAGTTGAACAGTTATGTTCACACTGAACTGCCCCACTCTCTCATCCATCCATCTATCCACCCGCTTTGTCTATCCAGTCGCTAAATGTACACCCATCCATTATCTACCCTAGACTAACTGGCATCCATACACCCGCTTTGCATCATTCATCCACTCTTCACTCATCTGCTTCATCCATCCAATTCATTCATTTACTTCATCCCAAGATCTCTCCACTTCCATACATTATGTTGTCATTTGTCCCTAATTTAACCAACAGAGATAAGCTTAGAACAACCCCATTCTCTCTCCTCCTCTCTCTCCCTGTCTCTCACTTCCCCTCTCTCTCTTCCTGTCTCTCATTTCCTTCTCCTCCTCTCCCTTCTCCACTTCCCTCCTCTCTCCCTGTCTCTCTCTCTCTCCCTGTCTCTCTCTCTCTCCCTGTCTCTCTCTCTCCTGTCTCTCTCTCCCTGTCTCTCTCTCTCTCTCCCTGTCTCTCTCTCCCCTGTCTCTCTCTCTCCCTGTCTCTCTCTCCTGTCTCTCTCTCTCTCTCCCTGTCTCTCTCTCTCTCTCCCTGTCTCTCTCCTCTTCTCTCTCTCTCTCTCTTTCGGAACCTATTCACTTTTGAGGTGTTTTATAATGTATTTAGGCTACTGATACACATTTCTGCAGTAGAAGGAAAAGGGTGAAGGGAATGAGAGAGAGAGAGAGAGAGAGAGAGAGAGAGAGAGAGAGAGAGAGAGAGAGCAGCGAGAGCGAGGAGAGAGAGGGGGGGGGAAGGAAGGAGAGAAAAGAGAAGAGAAGGAACGGGAAAACGTTTTCTTCTGCTTGTCTGACCCCTTTTCTTTTGTTCTCTCTCACATAAGTGCCTCCCCTCTTTATATGTATGTATGAATGTATGTATTTATTTTCTCTGGCGAGGGAAGGGGGGGGGCAGAAACCTCACGCCCCTTCCCTCCTTGTGCTTGGAGGGGAGAAAGTGCAGTAAGGGAAGGCAACGGGTAGGGAAGGAGGGAGGGGAGTTTAGGACCGGTTTGTCGGCTCGCTCCTCCGTGCTGGCAATATGGACCAGGGGAAATACGGTCCAGTGGTCGCGATGTTTTTGCAAGATGTCATACGAGAGTGAGAAAGAACCCTGTTAAAAGTTTTGCACTCTGGCAGGATTGCTGGTCTTTTCCCATTGTTTTGACGAACACGTAAAGCGCCCAGGGACAAAAAAAATCTTACGATCTCGTAGTTATATTTGGTATATAATTACGTATATTACGTAATGTACGTATTGATACAGAGGAAAAGTATACTTATGTTCTGTAAGTATATTTTCTTTTAACTGAGGAGGTCTTGTGTGAGACCTGGATGCAGGGATGATGCTAGAGGGAGTCACTAACATGTATGTACTTATTTACAGATGTATACTTATACATACCATGAATAGCACCAGTAAAATCATACATCCTAAGATATGGAAGCATATTTGACTATCGGATACATACATTTTGAATTACTGTACTCTAGATGTGCTGCCCTAGATGTGCTACCCTAGATGTACTGCCCCAAATATACTGCCCTAGATGCACTACCCTGGATGTACTATAGCTCTACTCTCGTAGCTGTACTGGTCTGGAGCTTTACGACTTACTTGCCATGAGTTCTAACCCCCACCCGTTACTCTCCTAGCTGTAGTCTTACAGATGTACTCCCCAAAACACACACCCACCAACATACCCTCTCAGTTGACTAACCTAAACAGACGTAGTTGTGTTAGCTGAACTAATTAGTATTCCTTGGTTGTTACAGGTGGTGACTGAACAGCAGTACATCGTGCGACCACCCACGGAAGACATCAACGAAAATGTTCTGGGGGAACAGTGCAGAGAAGACTTTGGTCTGACGGAAGACCAGGTCAAGAATGGTCAGCCTCTGGAGAACGTCGTGGACTCGGTGAGTGCAAAGTGATAACTCTCTCTTATTCTGATTCTCTTTCATTCTCATTCTCTTATTCTCTCTTATCCTCATTCTCTTATTCTCTATCATTCTCTCTCATTTTCTTTCTCATTCTCTCTGATGTTGGATGCTGTTTGTAAACACGTAGCAATCAGCTGATGTAAGCACCACGTGGCGGTCAGCTGATGTAGGAACAACGTAGCAGTCAGCTGATGTTAGGCACCACGTGACAAAGGTCGCTTACCTGCACACGTCTTGTTGACAACTTCAATGCTCATTCCTTGTTTATATAATTCCGCAAGTTGCTTTAATTTGTTCGTATTTATTCCCTTCAACGTGGGGAAGGAGGGAGGGAGGAAGAGGAAATAGCGCTTTGATGCTGAAGGGCTCTTGATCCTAGGAACTGGATCTGTATGACCCTAGTAAGCTTAGCGCTTCAGCATTAATATCTTCACGTTTTTGCATATATCTATAACAGCCCCCATTGTGGCTTATATATGTCGTGCCGAATAGGTAAAATTGGTCATTTAGCAGAAACTCATTAAAAATAAAGTCCTTTCTAAAATTTTCTCTTATACGTTTAAATATATATTTTTTCATTTATGTTAATGTAAAAATTAATTTTGTACCAAAAGAACCTTAGAAAACTTAACTAACCTTATTATAACAAGCGCAATTTAATTTAGCCTAATCCAACTAAATATATTTTAGATAAGTTTACAGTAATTTAATAATAAACAAACACAAAAATATATTTTTTTCGTTACGTTCAGAATGATTTTTTTCCGAAATTATTGCATAAACAAATTTTCGCTTGCCTTATTCGGCAAGAAGAGCGTTGCTAGTTGAGCCAAAATAACAAAATATAATCAATAATGCTAAACTACATACTTATCCTTTATAAACATCTAGAGCTCTCTGCTTACTACACCTGTTAAGTTATTACAGACAACTGTTATACTTCGTTTAGACTCGCTGTATACAAATCGAGAATGTGAGAGAGGGAGGGAGAGGGGAGAGAAGAAGGGAGGGAAGTGGGGGAGAGAAAGATGGGGGAGAGGGAAGGGTAGTGGCGTCGGCGGGACTAGTAATGGACTTTAGGTAAGGCGTATCCTCACTAGGATTTGCTAATGATTCTCGACCATATTACTCCACGGATTATTACTCACACCCGTCCGCTCCGTGTGTACTCACCTAATTGTGGTTACACGAGTCAAGTCATAGCTCCTGGCCCCTACGTGTGTGTGTTTAAGTCTAGTGTTCTTCCAGATGAAGACTGTTGTAAGATTTATTATTATTGTTAGTATTATTTTTTTGTTATTGTTGGTATTTATTAAATATTTATTATTAGGAGGGAGCGCTAAACCCTTATGGGGTCACAAGCTCCAGGGGACGGGAGGGTTTCGATGGCTCCCTTCTTAACTATGTTTATTTATACCTTCCTCTTTAATTTGGGCTATTTTCCTCTGTCTTCTATAATTCAGTCTGTCTTCCTCTATAATTCAGTCTGTCTTCCTCTATAATTCAGTCTATCTTCCTCTATAATTCAGTCTATCTTCCTCTATAATTCAGTTTATATTCCTCTACAATTCAGTCTATCTTCCTCTTTAATTCAATCTATCTTCCTCTATAATTCAGTCTATCTTCCTCTTTAATTCAGTCTATCTTCCTCTATAATTCAGTCTATCTTCCTCTTTAATTCAGTCTACGTGTTCTTATTATAATTCAGATGTTTTCCTCATTCAGTATTTATTTTTTCCTCTTCTACATAATTTGGACGTTTATCATCTCCTTGTGCTACATAAGTACTTTCCAATACGTACTCTCCTGTACACTTGACTACTGTACATTGAGTAACCAGACTGGTTGGCGGGCGGCTGGAGTTGTCGTCCCGGAGATACCTTGCTGGTGGTCGTTGAAGTCTCTGTATTCAGCTGCTGTGGTGGCCGTACACGGGGCTGCTGTGGTGGCCGTACACGGGGCTGCTGTGGTGGCCGTACACGGGGCTGCTGTGGTGGCCGTACACGGGGCTGCTGTGGTGGCCGTACACGGGGCTGCTGTGGTGGCCGTACACGGGGCTGCTGTGGTGGCCGTACACGGGGCTGCTGTGGTGGCCGTACACGGGGCTGCTGTGGTGGCCGTACACGGGGCTGCTGTGGTGGCCGTACACGGGGCTGCTGTGGTGGCCGTACACGGGGCTGCTGTGGTGGCCGTACACGGGGCTGCTGTGGTGGCCGTACACGGGGCTGCTGTGGTGGCCGTACACGGGGCTGCTGTGGTGGCCGTACACGGGGCTGCTGTGGTGGCCGTACACGGGGCTGCTGTGGTGGCCGTACACGGGGCTGCTGTGGTGGCCGTACACGGGGCTGCTGTGGTGGCCGTACACGGGGCTGCTGTGGTGGCCGTACACGGGGCTGCTGTGGTGGCCGTACACGGGGCTGCTGTGGTGGCCGTACACGGGGCTGCTGTGGTGGCCGTACACGGGGCTGCTGTGGTGGCCGTACACGGGGCTGCTGTGGTGGCCGTACACGGGGCTGCTGTGGTGGCCGTACACGGGGGCTGCTGTGGTGGCCGTACACGGGGGCTGCTGTGGTCGGAGTACACGGGGGCTGCTGTGGTCTCCGTACACGGGGGCTGCTGTGGTCTCCGTACACGGGGCTGCTGTGGTCTCCGTACACGGGGCTGCTGTGGTCTCCGTACACGGGGCTGCTGTGGTCTCCGTACACGGGGCTTCTAAGGCCGCCTTCCTGCAGCTCTGAAAATTCTTACCACGCTCTTGTTTCCTGGTGTGTTGTCGTCCCGGGCTGGAGCTGGGAGCCGCCGTCGTCCCGGGCTGGAGCTGGGAGCCGCCGCCTCCGTCATCCAGCCTTCCAGAGTTGCCTCTCAGTCGCGCAAGACCGGGGGAAAGTGGCCGTCAAATGCCGTTGTTTTAGCTATTTTTGTCTGTTTGCCTTCGTTGCAGGTCCAGTGAGGGGGGGGGGTTGTCACGGTGGGGGAGGGGGTAGTTCAGGGAGATAATGATATCGCAGCTTTTCAGGTTGGGATGATTTTTAAATTTCACTTTTTTTCCTCCTTTCCCCAATACAAGTTTGAATTCGGTGTAAGTAAGTTTATTCAGGTATACACAAATACAGTTACATAGATTATCATACACAGCAGCATATGTGTAGAGAACCCAGGATAACCCAAAAAAGACAGAGTGACTTATTTCCATTGGGGTCCATTGGGGTGTAGTGGGGTGGCTAGCCTAGTCTTATAGATATCTTCCCCCCCTCTCTCTCTCTCCCACTCATGGGAAATGTGGAAACGTTTTTCCGTGTTGTTTATAGTGGGGGAACAGTGGTGTGATCTTGGCGACGTGAGTGGGAAACGTTGCTGGTTCCTCCACTCCTCGCCTCAACACTCACCCACCATGGCCGCCGCCCGGACTATTACTACCCCACATACCTCTTTATTTTCTCAAGTTTCTTCCCAGAACCGCCTTGCACGGTGTTGATTTTCACACCGAACTCTCGGCTGTTAATCAGAATTCTGCCTGGCGTCTTGTGGACGAGGAGTGGCGGCCTGAAGTGACTTTTATTCTTCAAAACAATGGGAGTTTATCGAGACGTCTGGCAGCTGCTCACCCACCATCTGCAGACACCCTGCCAGGGCTGCCAACCTCACCACCCACCATTGTAGTTCACCTTTATATATTTTTTTTAGGGGGATATTTGTTGAAAATAGTTACGTGTTAATGGCTCGGTTCTGAAACCTCTGCGGCTTGTGTTGAATAGTGATGTGACTCGACTGTGTTGTGGAACAATAGAGCGGTGTTTTACTTCTGCAGTTTATTGTTGTTTATATATGATAGAGGATTATTAAGCGAGGTTACCTCCCTTCCCTCCCCTCTCTAACCTTCCCTACATCCCTCCTTGCCTTAGCAATCTAGAAGGTAAACTTCTCAGTATTTTTTTTTCCCAGTGAGTCTTGAGAACTTGCTCACGCTAGTTCGTTCCGTCGTTGATGATTGAGGGGGGATTGATGGGAAGGGGAGGGAGACGGCAGCAGTGGCTGTACCACGGTAGGGATATACTCACCTATTTGTGGTTACTAGGGTCGAATTTCAGCTCCTGGCCCCGCCTTTTAGCCTCAACTGGTTTCACAAGTTTCCTGCCTTGGGAGCGATGTCGTACCTATCCTTAAAATGTGTGTGTGTGTGTGTGTGTGTGTGTGTGTGTGTGTGTGTGAGTGAGCTAGTGAGCGTTTTATCTCGTTATCATTGATGTCTATAAACCTCATGTTTGTGACTCTAAAACCTGTTTTTTCCTAAGGTCCTGCAGAATTTACTATTAATTTCATAATATTTAAAAGGAACGAGAAATGGTAGAGGCTCGATCCTCCATCTGATAACATCGAGAACGAGTTGACCAAATATTTCTTTTACCACAAAACTTACTGGGTTTTAGTGTTGGCTGGTAGGTCAGGGTAGGCCGCTTCAGTCCCGAGGCGCACCTTTGATCTTTCTGTTTGACGAGGTGAGGGATCCACGCTGGCTCTGAGTACTCGATACTGAGTCACACATACATGTGGTGAAGAATTGACATGAAAGCTGTGAACGTGAGGGAGGGGGGAGGGGAGGGGAAGGAAGGTCGCATCGGAGTACCTGGGAACGACGTGCAGAAATTGTGGTGGTGATTAATGGTTGTGGTGGGTGGTAGTGGTGGGAGGTGGTGGAGGCCTCGGTAATGAGGGTGGTGGTAGTGGTGGTAGTGAATGGTGGTAACACTTGCTTCAGACATGGATGGCTGGACAACTTTGGCTGAGAACTGGACGTGGTTTACAGCGTAGGGCTACTTTGTTGGTGCGATACAGACGCAAGGTGAGACAGCTAGGTAAAAGTCGGGTGTTCATGAGAGTAATGTTAAATTACAAGATACTTTACCTGATCCTCCACCCATAACCACCAGGATTTGGGAAATACTTGCTCCGTGATGTATATGTACACACACACACACACACATACACACACACACATATATATATATATACTATATATATATATATATATATTATATATATATATATATATATATATATATATTTATATATATATATATATATATATATATATATATATATATATATATATATATATATATATATATATATATATATGTCGTGCCGATTAAGTAAAACTTGCGATTTTGGCTTAAATAGCAACGCTCACCTTGCCATATAAGACAAGTGAAAATTTGTGTATGCAATAATTTCGCCAAAATCATTCTGAACATAACGAAAAAAATATATTTAATTGTGTTTGTTTATTATTAAATTAATGTTAACGTATCTAAAATATATTTAGTTGGGTTAGGCTAAATTAAATTGCGCTTGTTGTAATAAGGTTAGGTAGGTTTTCAAAGTTTCTCTTGGTACAAAATTATAAATTCTTACATTAATATAAATGAAAAATCTATCTTTAAACGTATAAGAAAATTTTAGAAAGGACTTAATTTTAGACGAGTTCTTGCTAATTGACCAGTTTTACCTAATCGGCACGACATATATATATATATATATAAAAGATGGGGTGGTAGGGGAAGTGGAATATTCAAATGGCTTCAGAAAGAAATCTAAATATTCTTCCTTGAAGTCTTTTTATCCACTTCTCCGAGGCAATGGGTCCCACAATTGACACCAGAGGTGGACCCCATCTATATATATATATATATATATATATATATATATATATATATATATATATATATATATATATATATATATATATATATATATATATATATATATATATATATATATATATATATGTCGTGCCGAATAGGTAAAACTGGTCAGCTAGCAGAACTCGTTTAAAATTAAGTCATTTCTAAAATATTCTCTTATACGTTTAAAGATAAAAAAAAATTTCATTTATGTTAATGTAAAAACTAATCATTTTGTACCAAAAGAACCTAAGAAAACTTACTTAACCTTATTATAACAAGCGCAATTTAATTTAACCTAATCCAACTAAATATATTTTAGATAAGTTTACAATAATATATTTTTCTCTTTAGGTTCAGAATGACTTTTGCGAAATTATTGCATACACAAATTTTCGCTTGCCTTATTCGGCAAGAAGAGCGTTGCTATTTAAATCAAAATCGCAAGTTTTACCTATTTGGCACGACATTCGGCACACATTCCAACCTTGCGTTTCCCCTTACTGGCTTTCCATTGACGCCAACCCCTCGTATTCGCCTCCACTACCCATGCCCCTCCCAGGGCGCCCTTGTGTGGCTATTCAAGTCTCAGGGTCTTCGGGCCATTCAGGTGGCCCACTCGCTCCCCTTGGCAAAACTTTTGGGCTTCGTCCCTTGCTGCCATCTGCTGCTGTCTGCTTTCCTCTTGTATGCTGTTGTCTGCTTTCCCCTTGTCTGCTGCTGCTTCTGCCTCTACTGCTACAACTGTTTCTGCGTTTGCAGCAACTGCTGCTGCTGCTGAGACGACGTTTCACCTGAGGTATTCAGCGTCATTTCTCCGCGTTCAGTCACACCGCAAAGAAACGCACGGAACAGTTTTGCTCGGGCTCGTCTGCCACTCCCTCCACAACTACACGATAAACACATGACGTAAACAAAGTAAACATATGTTATATTTTTTTTTTTGCGTTAACTACTTTCAGTTTTACGCAGATCGCCTTGTGGTTACGGTTACAACTTTTTTTTTCCCAAACGTGTTGATGAGGAGTTTAAAATGCGCAGTTTCGAGATTCTGAAAAAAATATCGCCACGAGTTGCCTTGTTTTGGTACTGCTACGTAGTTTATTTGAGCTATGGTCTTGTCTTCCTCCGTGGTCTTGTCCTCCTCCCTGGTCTTGCCTTCCTCCCTGGTCTTGTCTCCCTCC